>JAGKPW010003069.1:0-564503 GCA_019926035.1 Melaleuca alternifolia
AGGCTCCGCGCGGGGCAGTGCTCGTCCCTCCTCGGGCAGCGCATCCACGCGCCGCGCGCCGCCGTTTGGGCCATCGTCCGGCGCTTCGACCAGCCCCAGGTGTACAAGCACTTCATCAAGAGCTGCTCCGTGGCCGAGGGCTTCACGCTCGCCGTGGGGTCCACGCGCGACGTCAGCGTCATATCGGGGCTGCCGGCGGACACGAGCACGGAGAGGCTGGACGTGCTTGACGACGAGCGCCACGTGGCGGGGTTCAGCATCATCGGCGGGGAGCACAGGCTGAGGAACTACCGGTCGGTGACGACGGTGCACGAGGTGGAGAGGAGGGGGGAGATCTGGACGGCGGTCATGGAGTCTTACGTGGTGGACGTGCCGGAGGGGAACACGGAGGAGGACACGCGCCTCTTCGCCGACACCGTCGTCAAGCTGAATCTGCAGAAGCTGGCGTCCGTCGCCGAAGGGATGGCTCGTGACCGGCGGTGACGCGGCGGACACTCAGGCAAATGTTAAAAAGATCCCACGATAGTTCCCTCTTTTCTTCCCGTGATTTTTCTTGAAAAGGTTTCACGAGATGCGAAACTCTTTCGTCTGCTTTTTTGACCTCTCTCCCTGTACAGACATGTGAATGAGATTGAGATGGAGCTGATCTCGTAGGACTCAGGTGGCATTTGGGGCGTTGAGGCAGAGAAATTCGTGAGGAACTCAAGATCAAGTCAAAGGGTGATGCAGATTTGGTTTAGATTAGTCCAAGGGATGCATTGTGTACAGAAGTGTTTATGGAGGGTATATGCTCGTTGCTTGTTTCTGCAAATTCTTTTCGCCCTGGAAACGAAATTGAAGCTTTTAAAAATCAAGATCATCTGGATGAGAGGGCTTATTTTTCTTGTTTTCTAAACCTTTTCTGTTATCATGATGGTAGCGGTTTCTTGTTCTTGTCGTTGTTGTTAGTCTTAGAATTTCCATACAGATGTTTCAACTGCTATAGGAATATGGGGTTATCCTTCTTGGGTAGGTCAAAAGATGTATAGTTATACATGCATGTGAATGATTCCATCTAGTTTCAATCTTTCCTCCTCTCTTTTCACTTGTGAAGTGGGCTAGTTCAGAGCTAATAACTCAAGATACCATTAAAGGTTTCCTCATCAAGGTTGAGTAGATTTGCTTGATCTGGGTTAGCACTGGCATTGAAGGTGCTCAATTGCTAGCTCCATCTCCATTCTCCCCGAGAGCGGGGACACGGTCCAAATGGAGATGGAAATGGGTGTAATGCTGAAAGTTGGACTGCTGAATTTGTTCAAACTGGAGCATAAGAATCCGAGGGTACAAGGTAGACAGCATACCATCAGTGCTGTTCTTTCTTTGGCCTCTTGCTGGTCACAGAGAGAGAGAGAGAGAGAGAGAGAGAAGACATCATCTGGGTCACCAGCTTCTGTAGTAAGGAATTTCTAGGGAAGCTGAAAAGGCAAGAAAATGTTCAGAAAAGGGCCTGCTTCTGGTAAGTCCCTTCCTCCTTCTCGCATCTTCTTCCACTTCGGGGAATCAGCATAGGTCCATGAAAAAAGGGAGAGGCTTTGATTTTCCAAGGCCTAATTGGTAGGGCTCCTAGAGACATACTAAAATCACGAACTAAAATGATCGCTCCTAATGAGTACGGCCGGGTCGAAGCCATGATATGATGCTTTGGTGGTGGCTGGTGGGGTCACCTGTATTCTAAGTCCATGAAGGGTCTCTCACGATGGGGGGGAGTTGTAACGTCTCTGATCGTCAATGGATTCTTCAGGAAGCTTGAAGTGTTTATTGGATGGTAATAGTCTGTACTGATCGACGTCCCAACCTCAATGCATGCAGTTCCCAATGTCCCAATTTTAGGTCTTTAACTAATGAAACTGAGAGTTTTTTTTTTCTTCCTTTTTTTCTCTCTTGAAGATCTGTGTTAGTTTGTAAGATGCCATGCATCTTGCGCAATGATAAACAATACCTTCAACCCCACGGACCGAGGGTTGTTGGTAGGGGCCGTTGCACTGCCTGACTCCTTAATTTGATTCTTGGCCTGAATCTTATAAAGCATACGCTCGCCGCCGCTTGATGACTAAGCTTAGGTCTTCAAGCCTGCAACCGAATATTTCGTCCAACTAATCATCATTATCCTATGAACAAAAGATTTTGTCCTTGTCGAGAAGCAAGATTGTCCGGTTGAGGGTGTATTTTGATTTTGTCGATGAATGTCTCAACGCATCCTCCATCTCCTTTAATTCTCAGTAGTTGGTGGTTTAATAACGTGGGACATGGACTTAAGCTTTGAAGGAATAGAAAGGAATGTGGAGAAAAGAGGGAATAGAAAGAGCAAGAGGCGATTTTTAAGCTAAACGCTTCTGATTCCAGATAACGTTTGGATAGCTGGCAGCGATGGGGGTACACATTGCATGCATATGGCGACTAGGGGGGAAGATCTGGGTCACGGCTACTGAGATCCGGCGCCCGCACATGAATCAAGAAACATTATCCAAGTGTGCTGTAAAAGACTTCTTGGAATCTTATCCCAGGTTGTCGACATCTCTCGTGTCATTTTGCTGCTGATGCTGACCCATGATCCACATCACCCTTCTTTTGTCTCCACGGAACAAACGAATGACCATCGCTTCACATCTCCCTCTGAAACCAGCTCGGGTGCGCAGCGGCTTTCGTGTTCTTCGAAGTTCAGGCGGGCCCGTGCCCTTTCTCGTCGATCCGGTTCATTCGAGCTCGATAAGGAACGTCTGCTCCGTGACACTTTTTAACTTTTCTTACTTTACTGCCGTGGATCTCTTCCCCCCCGTACACGCGCATCCTGAGTTGCAGGATGGAAATGACTTGAGGTACAGGTAGCTTCAGCAATTGATACTAGCTCGCATTTTCTTGTGATGGAAGAGAGACTTCGTCCTTGGACAAGAAAAGGTCAATTAGCATCGTCTGCGAGTTCAGAATCTTATTCATCACTTTGATTGGATGGTCAGAAGTAATGTGGTGGAGCCAATCCGAGGCACTCTCTCGGGGTCCACCTCCTCCTGCTCCTACGGATGCCGAAACAGCCTCTCCGCAGCTATCAAATGCTTTCAGAATATCCATTCATCTACACACAGAAAACGATCATACCCAACAGAAAGGAAAATGCTCAGATTACCCGAATCGTCTGTCTTTTGAATAAAATTGAACAAATAAACTAGATGGGATCGATCACGGTGCATACAAAAAAGATGTAGAGTTTGTGAATCCCGATAGCCGTTACTTGGAAACTCGATTTGAGTACTACGTGAAGAACGACCGATCGGTCACGATATTTTCTACTGATTGACTTCAATTATAATGGATTTGGAGGGGAACATTTGAATATTGAAGATCATCGTGAAGACTTTTTGGAAAGAGCACTTAACCCCATGATAAGGAAAGCCTCGAGTGAAAGCGACCTTCTTAATTTTCCCCCTTTATCTTCGCCCCTTTGGTAGGCGAAACGGCCATTCAGATCACAGCAAGATTTCGCAAGTTGCCAACTTGTTGCTTATACAATAAAGAGTGGGGGAAGGAGATGAAAAGAAAAGGGAGAAGCTACGAAAGCCAGCTTTCGATTGGTGGGTTCTTCAAGATTCCTTGTCCCAAGTTTTGATTGCCAAATTTCTATTTCTTTCTCTCCCTTCGGCCACCAATTGGTCCTTTTGGAGTCGGCAAAGAGGAGGAGCCCGCGAGGGGAAAGAAAGGTCTTGGATTACCCAATGAGATGGTGCACATTGGGGGGAGGATTCAAAAGGGTTTTGCTTTTTTTGGGGGCTTTTTGTCTTGTGGGTGCTGAAAAAATCTCTCTTTCGACCTCCTTGTGGGATTTGTGTTTATGCTCACGTCCCTCTAAATGTGTTTAATTTGCATGAAAGCCCATTCAAGGTGGTGGAATTTTTTTTCAAGGATTGATTTCGGATTTGATACTTGAATTCATACGAAAAATCCCCCTTCCACAAGAAGATTGCAATGGAGAAAGGGTAAGCCGAGATGAGATAAGCTAAGGATCTAAATATGATCGTATTTTTTTAAGCATTTAGGTCTTGATATCTATTAGATGCTCAAAGCTCTCAACAATTCCATGCATTAGAAGTCATTTTTCTCGTCAGTTTTTTTTCTAGACACGACAGAAATGTTGGCAATCCTTTCCACTTAAATAAAGCAAGGTTCGACCACGAGTTGGGACTTGAAAGGGTAGAGCTCAACAGTATAAATTTATTTTTTGGGTGTGAATGAGATTTAAAATCTAAGTGAGATTAGTTATTGAATTAAACATATGTTAGAATTGTTTGGAAATGGCTAATTCATTTGGACAAGAGACAATATGGTTTTCGCTTACAAAGAAACTAAAACTCGTTGTCCCTCTCCAAACATTTTGAAGTTTAAAGAAACATGAATAATATCCACTGATCCAATACTGCTATGTTTCGAAAAAAAATAAATTCTCGTTGAGCATACAATGAAAAGTCAAATCACAGGAACCCAAAGATGAAAGGGGAAAAAGAGAGAGGAAAAGGTAAAAAGTGACGTTCAGTTTGGATGGATCAATTAGGGAAGAGGGGAGTGATCCCGATATTGACCTCAGGAGAGAAAAGATAAGAGAAAAAGAACGGTTTGATTTATCTATTATTTAACTTGGATGCTCTTAACAGAAAAAAACAAAGAAATGAATAGAAAGAAGATGAAAGAATAGAAATCAATCTAATCATACTCTTATGACTACTTTGGACTTATATTTCTTCATAGAGAAAGTAATTGAAAAGAAGCTGTACCAAAATTAACTTATCTTATAGATAGTCTGCTCGTTGTATAAGACATAATAGTAAAAAATTCAGTCTAATTCCTTAAAAAAAAACCAAACTTTAGATTTGGTCCTGATTACACCCCGAATTTTTTTTTATCTCGGGAAAAATCCAAACATTAGATTCCGATCTCATATTTACTTTGAACAAAGAATCGACGTATGTCGTTCTCAATTTTTATATCTCTGAACAATTTCCTTTTCGAATGTTTGAGAGTAGATTGAAAGTTGGTGATTTATTTTAGGCAAAACAAAATTCGGGATAGATTTATGATAATACTTAAAGTTTGAATTTTTTTCCGAGACAAAACATATTTTGGATTAAAGATAAAGTTTGAAAAAATTCATAGTAAATTAAGAATGGACCTAAAGTTGAAATATTTTTTTAGGGAATCAGGCAAAATAAGTTTCACTTTATTCAATGAATAAAGATGGCAATTAGGAAATGGTAGCATCCATATCCAGGATTGATAAATTCTCTCACCTTAACTATTGAGAAAGTTCTTTAAAATAATGGAATATATACTTTAACATGAAAATTTTATCAGAAGAAAGAACTTATGTTTTTTGTGACGAGGTTAATGGCATAATGCTAGTAATGTAGTGGGGAAAATTAACGAAAATCATGCACTTCGAACGATTGAAGTACTCACATTACTTTCTCGTGGCCTTTGACGCCCTGAAAATTAAAATAAAAAATCGAGCATGTAACAAGAACAAGTTTAAAAAACTAAAAGTATGTCATATCGATGATTTTACTAAATTACGAGGACGGGTACTAATAAAAATCAAACAAATTAGTAGAAGAAGAGCTTAATTTGTTTTTTCGAAGATTGGGTTCGAATGTACAGCAATGTGGCAAGTTAAAACAAGTACTTGGAAAAACCGTGAAAATCAACATAAAAGTGCGTGTTCTACCTGTTTAAAGAAAACCAAAGTTTACATGAGGAGTAACGAATGAAAGGTTTTATCTTGAAGACATGATAAGAAGCATAGAAGTGAGAAAAATGTTTAATCTTCCCCTGCAATCCCCTCAAAATCCCTCTAGATTTGGAGTGGTTTGAAGATAATAGAAAGGCGAGGAAACGCCGGAGTTACAATCTCTCGATCGCAATCCCTCCTACCAAACGATATACATTTTGTTACCAAAGGTTCTCTCTTCTTCGCCGATCACTCCGATCACTCGATCCAAACTGAGTGGGTGCAAAAGTCTAGTTAAGCAAAACCAACCCAAATATACAGACATCTTACAATCTGATCAATCCGGCCCATGGGCCCATAGACACGATCACAGCCCAAGAAAAGAACTGGATATGGAATCCGGGTGACAAGGCATTATTTGTAGAAGCATCCTCCTGTGCTAAGGTCAAATGGCCCTGTTCTACCTGGAGTGAAATCTGAAGCCGACCCAAAACCGATGCATCCAAGAGAGAAGCACTTTCCCAACCAACCAATGGTCCGGGTTTGCAAGAAACCTGTTCATTGAATTGAACAGGATCTAAAGAATCAACTCTGAGGCAAAGCCAGTGCATTCTGCTGGCTCATTATTTACTGGATGAGGTCCATGCGCCATCAAGAACCGGCATAAAATTGCAAGAAATCGTTCTTTCGGTTCTCCTATGCCCTGAAGAGTTATAGGACTCGTCACAGGCTTCCTCAAGTTAAGAACCCGGATTCGGAGGACATGTCAGTATTTGCGAGAATGAGAACATTCTGAAGCACTGCATGTCGGCTTAGCTCAAGCAAACCCTAGTCGAAATTTAGTTCCAACACACATCTCAACTTCCCCTGCCTTCCATTCAAGCGCATGAATGAATGATCAAAACCACCCGGTTGTACCCGTGCCATTGGTCAGTGTAAATGACGGCCTCTGGCACTCTGGCCAAGTCAACCGGTAAACACCACAACGAACTCAGAGCCAAAAGTTTCTAAGAATAGCTGTGTGACTCGTCAAAACACGTCTCGCCTGTACTAGGAGCGTGAGCTAGTTGCATGTCCTACGAGATATTTATCTATATAAGCATACAGATGCTGAAGCTTAAACTGCCTCTCAACGTGTTAAGAGACAGCAGACCCATACAGTTACATATGTCGACATGAAGCACTGCCAAGGCCTCACACTCAAGACAGCAGAGACACTCATTTTGCAAAAGATCCAGGAGCAGAAGACATACTTTGTACACAAGAAATTTAACATAATCACATTGATCCCAGATATAAAGGAATATCTTCTATCCGCTTAAACACGTCGGGAGTACCGCAACAGAAGCTTTGACATAGCTAGCCACTATAGAATACACTAAACACCACCGAGCAAGATGGGATGGCCAATGCATAGTGTCAAATCAGAATAAACTTTGAATCCTCAAAATCAGTTGAACACAAGGAAAGAAGTTTCACTTGAGGGAGACCAAGATTTCAGTTCAATTTGATCCAGACATGGTGAGGCTCTAAGAAGCTTGAGTGGTTAGAGCTGCGAATACCAGGTAAATCTAGAACTACTGCTATTTGAGTAATTTCCATTTTCCTAATCTTGAGTCTATCCTTTCTTCATTAACACAAATTAGAGATACCTTTCTCAATGCTCGCATAACTCATTTCTACGCTGACAAAAACACAGGAGCAAGGCATTGGCCTAGGGTGGTTTATCCCTGATCAAGAACCCGGAGGTTTCAGGACCGACATCTACCTAGCACCTCTCTGTACTTGCAGTTAATGCAGACGAAAGATATAGGAGCTCATCTACGTTCTCTTAAATTATTTTGCGAATATCTAAGAAGATAGAACCGTAGGAAGCTAGAAAACAGAAAGATGACATGAAAACAAGTCATTTGAAGGAACCGCGGGATCATAATTACGATTATAGGGATCATGAGAAAAAGACAACAATAAAGATTTAAGGTATGGACCAATCAAAACAAGAACAGATCTCATGGAAACAAAGACTATATCAGTATTATTACAGTAACACTGGAATTCTTCTCAGTACAGGACCTAATTCCTACCTCCATCTGATAGAAGTCAGCCTTTCATGCTACATACTGCCAAATTGACATTTGCAGTTGATGTCTTTCCTATATCACCTAAAGCGAACTTGTCCACCGGCTAAATTAAGCTTTTGCAGCTGTTGCTATATCCAAGTCACCGCGAATAAAGAAAAAGCTACAAAATGGGTGTCAACATGGGCAAAAGTGAAGGAAATGAACTTACACAAAAAGGACTTCAAATTACACAGAACCTCTTACATGATAATCGTACATAAATTTTCCACAGTGGAAGCTTCCGCAAGCGGATGAATCCATAGTATACACGGCGATAGCACCAGATCCATCACCGCAAAGATCTTCAGTGTGGAACATTCAGCCTGCAATTTTGCACCAAAAAAAAATAAAAATGAAGAAAGTATTATGTCCTCCACCTTGGGCTTGGAATTGCGAAGAAGCCTGGAGACGGTGGAAATGCAAGCCCAGGTGAAGGTGGTGGCTGAGGACCTGGGCCCAAAATCCCTGTCTGAGTGGCTGGCGAAAATGAAAAGTTGGGTGTCAAAGGGGGAGGAAACTGGAATCCTGGCGAAAGCAAAAAAGAAGGTGATCTTGGAGACAGCAAATTCAAGTAACTGGTTGGTGATGGTAGGAGGAATTGAGAAGTCGGAGAGGGCAAAAGTGGGGGACCATTCATCTGAGGAGAAGGAAGATTTGGCATAGGTGGCATTGGACCATTCATTCTTGGTAGAGGAACAGCTGGATTGTGAAGCAAACCAGATGACGGTGGATGATTCTGAACTTGACCTGGAACTTGCTGTGGTAAATGCGGTGGAGCTTGGATTCCAGCCGGACTAGGATTTGAAATTGAAGTCTGTAAGTATCGCATGTATGCAGAGATAGGAGACTCGGTTGTGCTCTGCATAAATGGGTCCCGAGGTTCCATAGGCATTAAAGAATTTGGTGGCGGCTGACCAAATTGAGGCCTACCGAAGCTGTTGTGGTAGGGATCTGGAGGCGGAGCCACAGGAGCTGCAGCTGGAGGGGGAACATGGGGCCTGTTCATAGTCCCCAAGGGCGGTGGGCGAATCTTCTGCAGCCGCATGCTCTGTGGTTTTGGGGGATTGTTGGGAGGTCTAGGCAAGGGATCCTGTGAAGGGGAACCCGTCAATTGCTGAACAATGCTGCGGAAATCGTTCTTGCTGATGTTGTAAACTTGAGGCTGCGGCTGTTGCCTAGCAGCATTATTTGGGTTGTTGTTGTTGGTGGTGGTGGTGTTGTTATTGTTGTTGGCGAAATTCGGCTGGTGTAATGGGCTCTTCCTTATGTTCTTGCCTATCTTGTTCACACCCAAATGATCATTCTGCCTGGTCCTAGAGTTGTCCATTCTCAAGATCCCAATCTAGTAGTCACTCAAAGCCACACCGCTCCTCAATCTCTCAGCAAACTCCCGTTACCGGCCGTTCAACCATTCATAAGCCACAACAGACAGGGCTATAACACATAGAGCGCAAGCATGCTCGCTGCGTATCCACTAATCGGATTGATTCAGCTCCACTGCTTTAAATACAGCCAATATCGGAAGCACCCACCAAGAAACTGAAAAGCCTCCAAAAAGCCTTTTCCCCAATCAACAAGCAAAGATTCAAACTCAAGCCCCCGACAGCACTAGTCTGATAACGCGAGCACAACATCCAAATATCTACCCCCCAAAAAAACCAGAAAACTAAGAGCTGAATCGTAGGAACAGAACCAAGATTCTAACCTCGGCGGTAGCAAGAATTTGACAAACTCCAAAGACCCACTTGCATCTGAAGCTAGAAGTGAAGATCGAAAAGGGTTCTTGGGTCTTCAACCGGCCAAAGAGAATCTTCCCCGACCGCTTCGGTCCGTGTCTAGAGTTAGGAGAAACGGGGGAGAGAGAAATGGGGAAACCCTAGAGATGGGATTGGGCACGCAAGAGAGAGCGAGCGAGAGAAAGAGAGAGAGAGAGAGAGTCAACAACGAAATGAAAGATAATTTAGGTGGGCGAAAGAGATAGGAACAACGGTGTGAGAGTGAGACCCTGACGTGGTGGTGCGCTTGTGGGGTCGACGCCCCATTCACAGCTTCCGACGACGAAGCTACCCACGAACGAGAGAGGAAGAGCTCGCATTCTTCATTCCCTCCGCGGTCAAACCATACGGAATTATCGCCGCTGTTTCCATTTCCACCCCCTCCTCCTCCAGATTCTTGACAAGATTTTTTTCTCTCTCTCTCTCTTCCTGTCCTGCAGGATTCTTTACTTGAAAAACTCACTGTGTACGGGTCTCCCGAGTCAACGTATGACGGGATCATGTGGACCCAAATGAATGACAAAAATGGCAAACCGCCCAACCCCATTCCTGGCCCCGTTCGCTCTCCCACGAAAGGTATCATCGAGCGGACAGTAGCGTGAATAATTTTTCGACCCAATATCGGACCAAAGTCTGAAGACCGTATCGAACAGATGAAAAATTTCAAGAACGATGTTGCGTGTTAAATTAGAATTCGATGACTTTTAATTGAATTCGTTTTGGATTAGTCTCGACATCTTTCATGAACTCCACCCATTGGGCTTATAGTTCATATGGAGGCTATGAGATTGAAGAGAAACAAGGCTGCATTTCATTATTCTGCAATTGGATTTCCGTTCAATAGTAAGGCGAAGTGCATGTTCACAGATAACAAAAAGGAGTATATGATCGGATGTTAATTTTAACTTGCTTTCGCATAGCATCGCTTGCCAAGCATGATGTTACTACCTCACGATGTTACTACATCAGATGAGAGAGGCTCTGTCGAGTACATAACATATCAACATTCATCCTCAGATGGTTTCCGCCAATTCAAAAAGATCCGGCCAGAAGGAAAAAAATGGGTCCGAAAGCCTCAGCAAAAAGTTCCAATTGAACCAACGATGATAAGTATCCCTTTTGTTGTTAGCCTCAAGTTGGCATTGTTTAGTAGGTTAATTACAAAGAAAGCGTGGTTTCCCAAGGAAATTTATTACATGGCGGTCGGAATAGCCAAAGAAGATGATCTTTATAGATAGTTCAATTTCAAAGTTAGGCACGCTGGGATCATCATGACTCGTGGTTTGAGGCTCAGAATTTTCTCACGGTTTCTGTCTCTCGTTTTTTCTCCTCATGATCTTAATGTTCTTTACTTTCTTATCACGAGAGGAGAAGCCAAAGCCAGACTGCATGCCCTTGATTTTCCCTTTACATGCTGGAGAGAGGACAAGCCAAAGCCAGACTGCTCTTACTCAGTTTTGAACGTTCTGGTCAAATGTTGACATTTCTAAAGTCTCCTTGGGGGGAGGAGGAGGAAAGACCTTGCCTTGTAAAACACTTCCATGCCCGCAAGACTTTGACCAGTTCTTGCGACCCTTTAAACATGTCAAGCTGGGGAAACGCGTGCAATCAATCGAACTAGTAAAAGTGTTCGATCGGCACCTCTTTATACTTCGTACACGTAAACCCTAGTTCATCGTCGTCCGAGAATTTATTAAACCGGGCGTCGCCTTGTTGCGTTTTGGTAGCTCAACATCGTTATCGGATTCATTCTTAATGATTATATGATGCAGTTGATTAGACACGCTTTGCAGTAAAGTCAACAAAGCTCGGTTTGAAATATGTTTGTTTAGGAGCCATATGGTATGATAATTAAATCAACGCGAAGAGCTTTTATATGGGAAGGGGAGGGAGGTGGACATTCAATCATATGTATATTTTGTCTAGCATGGGATTTTTCGAGACGTTGTAAAGCCAAAGTCAGATAAAGAAATTTCGTAACAATAAACAATAACATACACGTCCTTCTCGGTAGATAAGTTTGTATTCTCCAAATATACAATAGCCTCCGGTCTCTTGGGTCAATCGTGAAGTACCAAGCAAGATGAGCTTTGTTTTATTTAAATCATTTTAAAGAATAGCCTAATTCAACATGATCGGTCAGCATGACTTGCGTGAGATTGGATAGCGAAATTTCACTAAAAGTTTTCAATTTTTCGATCGATAACTGTGCATTCCTCCTTCCAATGATGGCATGTTTGTTAATTTGCAGTCCCACTCTTAATTTTCTAAAAGACAAACCAACTTTAGGAGCATGTAAAACTTAATAAGGTAAGAAAAGAAAAAAGGAAAAAAAAAAAGATGTTGTGGAAAGGGGAAAAAGAGAAAGAGTTGTGGGGTGAGAGAGGCTCGAACTCTCGACCTCAGGATAACTCAGAAGCTATGAGACCTACGCGCTAGCCAACTGCGCCACCACCCCGATACGTTCGGCCTTTCTTTCTCTTTATAATGTTGAAACAAGTTCAAAAGCAACAACGTCTCCCTTGAACAATTGTAGGCTTTCTCTGACTTGTGAGACAATCATTGTGTTAGCAGTTTAGCATATGAAGCTAACGGAGGAGTTCATATGGGCACGAACATCATGCGGTGGATTTTAGTGCCATATTCATAACTGACGTGACATGCATTCTTTCTTTCAAATAAAAAGATACAACATGGATTTTGAGAATGAATTAGACTCTTTTGTGTGATCCTTGTTCACTTAAGTATCGATATGTTTATTGAAATCAAGCAAAAATAGAATATCAACCAAGAAATTGAAACATGAGAGGTTTTGCCAGTCATGGACTGGCGGCATAATTGGCTCGCTCTGGTCTAGCTCTATCTTTCCCTGACCTCAATTCGCATTTTTCCTTATTTGATTGCACATCGGCGGACTCCCAAAGCATCACGAATGATGAATTTGACTTTGCATCTCTAACGTTGATGACCGTCAACTTTTCATCTTCAAAATTCAACAAAACTCTTCATGCCTAATACGGCAATGCTCCTCTCCTCTTCGTGTTCTCCAGTTGAAAATCTGAAATGGGTTTTCGTATATATTGGATGTTTTTATAGGTTCTTATAATCGACACGAATTCAAGAAAGAATTCTCCAATAGTCTTTGTTATTTATGAGTAGCTCGATAAATCTCTTAATCGTTTCCTTTATCTTCTGTGCATATTGCATCCCCCTAAATTTGTGAGTGTTTTCACTTTGATAAACAACAAACAAAGAAAACTAGACACATCAAACACATAACTGAGAATAAGAACAAAAGCAACGAGGCAACCCAAATGGGAGGAAAAGAAGGAAACAGACGAACTGCTAAAACATGAGAGCAATGGAATTTATAGTCAATTAGCTGCACAACGATCCTAACACACGGTCTCCTCCCGCCCCTTGCCGTCCCTCCTCTGTCCCAAGTCCTCGAAGCTCCAATCCCTCCTCATTCCCCAGCTACGGACCAGCCTCGGCTCCCCCGTGGGCCCCACTGCCCGGCTCCCACTGAAAGCCATGGGCCCGGAGCTGTGCAGCAGGTGGCGCCGGCCCTTTTTGCTCGTCGGGGCCCCAACAATCAGAGGCCCGCTCCTGATGTGTTCATAAAGCGGCGGGGTCAAATGGCCGGACCAATTCCTCTCGACCGTTCCGCAACATAGCCTGTCGGAAGACTTATCCTCTCCGGCACATCGGTAATCGAGGTCGGAGTTCGTCCGTCGCCCGCCTTGGCAGATAAGGCAATTAAGGCTCATGGGTCGCGGCAGAGGCTAGAAACTCTTGTACGAAAGAAGGGGTGTTTCGATTGGAGAGAAACGAGAGTTTCCTCAAGCGAAAATGATTGGAGCCATTCCGGGAGGGAAGAGAGATGGAGAGACACCTTTAAGAATTACAAAGAGTTTAACGAGATAGATCAAGCGAGAAGGGCAGTTGCTTCGTCGTGGTCGCCGTTTTTGCTGTTCTGCATCGATTCTCATCCATTTTGATCCCTAGAAATGAGCTGAACCATTAAAGTTTAGGGTGGCAAACGACTCATGCCTCAATTTGGAAATTTCAGGTTCGTGCCAACTCCTTTCCTTTTTGCCATCAACTCTTTCTTTGCCTTCTATTAAGCAGCTCATACTGTTCAAAATCGAAGTTCGGCATCCACATAGCTTGCCAACTATCATTGCCATAGTGCGAAAACACCGGGTGCTCTCATATGCTATGATTCCAAATTTTCCGAATTCGCAGGACACAAAAGCAACAATGCCAAGGGATCTGTACTCCACGGCATAGGTCAAAAATCAACCTTTTCGTCTGGAGGTTTCACATCAGAACACTGCATTTGGACACATATTGGCAATCCCACTTCAATGCATCCAGCAGAAAAGTACGGGAAGTTCTTTTGTTTTGATCACCCTCTCTTGTCCGGCCTAGGAAAAGGAACAGCTAAAGGGGAATCGATCAACGAATATATTCTGACGATGGCGTGGACATGGGCCACGACAGATTCGTGATTCAGCCGTGAAGAAAGTGACAGAACAGAAAAGAAAGTTATTAAGAACCCTTTGCACTGTAATGTTTGACGATGCTTCCTAACACTGCCTTAAACCTTGAATCAGATTCAATGGTTCGGTACTGTGGTTAGATCTTCCTCAGCAGCTTTCGTCGTGTCTTAGAAGGCTGATAATTGGTGGGTAACTGGACCACGGTGAGAGGTCATGTAAGTCGCCATGCCAGAGCACCATGAAGATGTTTATGTTCTCTCATTCCATGAAAGCTGATGCCAATTATCATCCACCAAATAAAATCTACGGAATCAATATTGTTAAGCTTCAATTGACCAAAAACTATGTACATGCTCATTACTTGCACATCTCCGCAAAAGAAATACGGACAACCCAACATCATGCAAAGACACATGAAGAGCTCAACAGAACATCAGATGCAGGAGGTTGCACAATGAGCAATCTTAAATGTCTATCCCGAACACCATCACACAATAATGATACTAATTCTTGATGTACCAAGATCGACCCCCCAGAACTTTGACAAGAAGCCAATTTTAAGTTTACCATGCCACACTTGCCTCATTGATTACAGGATGCGTGGCAGCAGAACACGCCAACAAAGGATGAGGAAACAGCTCATCAGTTTCCAATCCGGAACAGCTATTTACATCGAAGGCAGGCAGGAGCAACGTGAAACAACTTGCTATCTGCTAGAACTAGGCTATTTACTTTAACTTGCAATCTAGGGTTCAATCTATCAGTAACAATAACACAACTAAACAAACCCCACTAATCAAAGAGTTCGCACCGCCGGGAACCAGAAAATATTGGGCAGGTTCTCGCCTTGAACGGAGAAACTTTAATTCCATTGTCTCGTCGATGCCAACTTGCATGGAACGAAATCCTTCCAAGTTTCTCAAATTTGGGCCAATAGGGCCGCCTTGAGCTTTTCCTGAGTGTAGAACTGACTTCCCATCTTAACTGTGGCTTGCTGGATCATGAGCTCGTTCACCACAGAAACACTAGCATGCTGCAACTCCAAGTCCAATTTTTGAAGAGCCACCGTCAACCTTGCTGCAGGATGATCCTTCCGGCCGCTCTCTACTCGAATCACCGCATCCCAACCCATTATCTTTACATCGATTGCCACCCCAGTGGACCTACTTCCTGTAGGTTTTGCCATCTTGCGATCTTGCTCCAACGACATGCATTCTTTATTTGATGATTGCTTCTTTAGTTCATCCAGCTGCTTCTGCAAATCCTCCTTATTGGACTCTGCAGCTTGGAGGTTGGCGTTAAGCTCCTTGATATAGGACACCGCATCTCCGAGCAGTGAAGCCTTATCCATCTTCGATACATTCGGAACCACGGCCCTGAGGGCGTAAAACCTCTGATTAAGCTTCTCCCTCCTTTGCCTCTCTGCCTCAACGTGGTTCAGAGGCTCCTCCCTCCCATTCGCAGGTTTTCTACCCCGCTTTCTCGGCCTCTTTTCAGGTTCTACGGCTTTGCTGCTCTCGGCTTCCTTGACCACTGAGGCTTCAACATCCGAATGATCCGAATCCCCCGCTCCACTGACCGATTTCAACATTCCCGAAGAAGGCACAATCACTTCAGAAGTGAAGGACATCATTTCCTCTTCATTGCTGCCGATTGAAGTAGACGACCTCTTCTTCTTCTTCACCGTCTCCTCAGCAACAGCAACCTGGGAATGATCCGATAACAACCTTCCACTACCACTGTCTCCGAAATTCAGTACTTCAATAGATTCCGGCTTCATAATATGAGAATCTCCGTTCTTTCTGCTACTTGAATTGATAGCGTACTCAGCAAAGTTCAACTCTTTAGCGAAAAACCCCTCATTCTGCAGCTGGTTTTGGCCGCTCTGCCGATCATTTCTCGTGCAGATCGCAAGTGGGCTTTCGGTAAGACTGCTTGAGCTGGGGTTCTCCGTCTGAAATGTCATAGAACGATCGTTAATCTCCATCGGGACGGGTGGATCGCAGATCCAAAGCGACGCCGGGTCATTCTCGCTGTTCAAATCCCGATTAACACTAACCGTTTCTTGATCATGGCAATTAAATAGCCCCCTGATTCCTTTAATCAGATCGGAGCTCTGGAAGATCAGCTCGGTGGAACCCAGTTCGACCACACCGTTCAACACGGGCACACACGCCACGGTCTGCAACCCGAAGACCTGCGCCTGCCGGGCCCTCTCGCACCCGCAATTCGCCAACCTCTCGGCCCCCGGGACCCACAGAGGGTTCGAGCTAAAGAAGGCCCGACCCGGCAACCCCACGTCATTGGGGAACGACTGGTTCATGGAGATCAAGAAGAACCATTCGGTGTCGGTCACTTCCTCCTCAATCGCATAATCGGCGGTCGCGGACCCGGAAATCAGCGAGTGGAGCTCGCGGAGGATCCTCTTACGGTGCTCCTGCTCGGCCGGAGAGCAAGCGGTAGCCTTGCTCTTGGTTTTGGCATCGCCCTTGTAATACCCATCGCCCCAAGCGAGAACCGGGTTGGTATAGTCGCCAGAGGACTGCCAGAAGATGGTGTAGGTCCACGCCGCCGCGGCGCCCTCCCCCTCGCGAGCCCCCTCGATCAGAGCCTGGAGCCGCCGCTGCAGTGACTCCTGATTGAGCAACGCCGGCGGCGGGGGAGGCGTCGGCCAGAAGGGGGAGAGATCGGTGGCGGAGGCGTTGTCGTAGTCCGTCCACAGACTCATCGAGCGAAACGAATCAAAGGTGGCTCCTTTCCTTTCCAAGAACTGGTGGGTCGGAGAGATTCGGCGGTGGGGTTTCGGATGTTTTTCTCCGAGAGCGCTGAACTGCAGCTGAAGGAGTGAACTAGTGGAGTTCCATGGAAGTGATCGTCTTGTCGTGTTAAGAAGGGAGAGGAGGCGAGCGGGGTCCATCGCCGGTCCTTCTTCGAAGGCTCGCCAAGTGGGATCGGGTGCGGCTCCAGCGGCTCGAGCCGGCTTTAAATCCTTCGATGTTCATACAAATGGCGGCTTGGCTGCTGGTGGGCTCGGAGGATTAGGAGCTCGGCTCATTCCGAGTGGGACGCGTATGGCTCGGCCTGAGTGGGACACTTGCCCATTTCGTGTTCTGTTGACCAGCTTCGTGTTTCCTTCCGTCTGCCAAGAAGCAGCCGCGAACTAGGCCCGAGGACATGAACGGACCTGAAAGGCCCGCTTCGGATCATCGTACATGAATACACTTTGGTATCCAACGATATCACATTAAGCGACCGGAGGACAGAAGTTGTGTCTAGTTCCAACGTACACGTAGAGATACGAAGGATTACGACAAGATGAAGGGATTGGACAACAATAATGAGAACCGTTGGCCGTGCACGCACAGATGGCCGAACTCGTTAATGTGGGGAGAAATTTTAAATAAAGACCAGAAATAGACATTATTTCAAATAAGGGTCTGAAGTGCCATACGTGTCTCAAATAAGAACTTGAAATGTATATTGTTTCAAATAAAGACCCAGAGTGAATTAATCAGCCTAAAAAAATGTCTTGACTACACCCACTAATGATTGCATTTTCATCTTTTTGATTTTTTCCTTTTTAAAAAAGAAAAATATAGGGGGAGGGCTGAAGCCCTCCCGCTTGTGGCCGCTACCCCATCGCCGATGGGGTGGCGGCCATGACTGGCAAGGTCGCCACCCCCTCGACGAGGGCTAGAGCTCTCCCACCTGTGGCTGCTGCCCCATTGTCGGTGGGGTGGCGACCATGGATGGCGGGGTTGCCACCCCCTTGCTTGGGCAGCAGGTCGCTCGCCCAGACGAGGGAGAGGGCTGGCAATCCTCGCCTAGTTATTTGAAACAATGTTCACTTATGTCCTTATTTGAGATAAAAATGACACTTCAGGCTCTTATTTGAAATAATGTTCACTTTGGATTCTTATTTGAGAAAACGATGTGACTTCGGATTCTTATTTGAAATTTTCCCTTAATGTGAGATTGGTGAAGTCGAGTTCGGATAACAACCGAATTAGTCATGCAGAAGACGGTGTAAAATCGACTCAACTACTTGAGCAGATCTCTACGCAATTAACTCATAATAGCCGAAAGTGTCACCATTGACAGGATAAGTGGGAGTTCGCATCATGTGCATCTCCATTGGAAGGTGGCGTCTATAAGTGGTGGGTTGGGCATTTTATGGAGGATCCGCCAGTGGAGGAAGCTGGATAGGAAGAAATGGAGGCTTGAGGAATCAAATGGACCTACAATGTGCATGAGAGTGTTCATATTGGGTCGCGGCACATAGCACTATTAGCTCATCGATCAAAGTCATTCTCGACGTTTGCTTCGAGAAAAATGTGATATTAATGAAAAATATTTTTCATGAAGTCATTTTCCAAGAAAAAATGATTTTTTTTTTTAAATTCTTAAAGTGAAGATCATTGTTCCAAGTTTAAGCATAGGTTTTGCATTAATAACTCATTATGAATGCCTTTTCTACTAACTCATTTTCCTAACCTACTGAAGCACAAGAAAGTGAGGAAAATATTCTTCACGAAATAAATGGAGCCTGTACATAAAACTCAAATTAGGTTACAGGAGGCGGTTGGCATTGCTTATTAAAATGCTCACAGGTCCATTGCTTTTCCATGGAAGTCACGGTACTCTACAGTAACCTCCCGAGCCTCCATGGTTGAGTATGTACCCCTTTTTCCGCACGTTGCCATGGTTCTTCAAGGCATAGACATTGGACTTGTCGGCCGTTTCTTGGATTTTCTTGGAAGTTGGAAAGCGGGCGCTTCCTTTGTAAAGCCAGTACATGCCTCTGAAGTACGCAGAGTACGTGTCATCGCAGTCGGGATAATGACCACTTCCCAGCGGAGGACAGTATCCATTGCTTGCCTCTAGGCCGACTCCTCCCCAACCTGCATGCAGCGACCCGTTGCGCAGATTGACGAACAGCTCCTTCGGCCAATAACCCACTTTAACTGGAGGATCATCTTTCACGATCAGCCACCAGTTCGCGGTGTACAAGTCCTGGTGTGCAGAAAAGGAGAACATGATCTCACTCACAGGATTTCATCGCGCGTGGGTTTCTCCGCCGACCACGACATGATCTCGTCGTGTTATGAAGCGGAGAATATGATATGGGCATTTTTACTTGAAACCGAGACCGCTACAGTGCCCTGATGAGCTTGATGAATCAAAGCTTACCGGTTCAACTCGAAGCAGGAGCTCATATTGTGTCCCGCCGACGACGGAAGTACTGTAGAATGGATAGTTGGTTGTCACTTCCTTGTCTACTTGAACAAAACCTGGACATAGCACGTTGTAGCACCCATCTTGACCATTCCCCTATAAGAGCAATGCTTCAGTCAATCGATAATCTGACTTTGCTCCGGTTCGCATGTTAGGTATACAAGATTGGAGGAGCGAAGTTTTTAATGGGGATGGAATTGATCAAGTATGTTTAAACTAACCCTCCAAAATGTGAATAATCGAGAGATAGTATCGCCATTTAGTCGTTGAGAGACCTATTAAATAACAAAAGTCAGAAAATCATCACATTTTTCACGAGAGAGTTATTGAAAAAAGTCATAAACCTATTGTGTTTGTGCCGTTTTGGTCATAAACCTTTCAATTTAGTCATGAACCTTGTAACAATTTGCCAATTTAGTCATTTGAAATAATTTTGGCTGAAAAGAGTTGAGGTGGACAACGATAGTGCCAAATGAGATGTCTGCCATTGACATGGACAACTTAATTTTTTGATTTTCTTTCTTTATTTTCCTATTTTTTCTTTTATGAAGTTCAGCAAGGGTCTCGACCCTCATCCGTGGCCAGTGAGGGCTTTGTGATCCTTAGCCAGTGATCGGTGAGGGTTAATTAACCCTCATTTTTGTTTGGCGAGGGTTGGCCAGCCCTTGTTTATGGTTGGCGAGGGTCACCTACTGACCCTCGTCGTGCTTAGAATTAAAAAAAAAGAAAAGAAAAAGAAAAAAACAAAAAAAAACAAAAAAATAAAACATGATAAGTTTTTTTTTAAAAATATTTTTTAAAAAATCACAAGAGTTGTCAATGTTTGTGCCACATAAGATGAACGGCATCAATTTTAATTATTTTTAGATAAAGTTAATTGAAAAAACTAAATTGGCAAATTGTTGAGGAATTTAGGATTAAATTGGTCAATTGAAAGGTTTATGATTAAATTGGCACAAATACAAAAGCTTTATGACTTATATGGTAAAATTTCCTATTTTTCATCGTAACAAAGTTCTTCATATTTGAAACCTCTTACTTACCCACCAACCGGCTGCGATCATGCTGATATGATCTAAAGGACTGGTTTGGAGCCATACATGGTGGGAGCTGAACGAGTCGGGATCAATAGTTAGATTGTAGACGGTCATCCTCGCCCCGGCTCCATATTTGATATTTTCTACGTTATTGTCCATTACAAAAACAAACTGCACATGATCTCATATATAAGGTAGATGAAGGGAGAAAAGACTTCTGTATGCCTTCGTGTAGTAATTTCATGACTCAGATATTTTTACGTGCATTCATGTATTCTTGATGAGCGTTTTCACGAGCTCAAAATAAGCGTTTTAAAACTAGCAAAGCAGCATGTGAAAGCTAATCTCTACATATAGATATGTACAAAATGAATAAAATTTCCATTTTGTAGAAATTAAATAAATTAAATATATATATATATATATATATATATATATATAGATAAAGGTGGAGAGAGAGAGAGAGAGAGAGAGAGAGAGAGAGAGAGAGAATACATGTTGATTGTTGCTATTCTGTACCATAGCAGATGAAGAAAGCATTTCGGGAATGGATCTGGCCCTAATCAAATCTTCCTTAGTTACTCGAGGAATGGGAACTGTGTCGACGGGGCAAGGTTCTCTTGATCCGATATTTACGGATTTTACATTTGTGGGAGTTCTATCTTTTTCGAAATGAGGCAAATTGGTTCTAGCTGCACAGGAAATCATGAAAAATCAAGGGAAACACGAGAGATAAATTTCACGCCTGATTATCTCATTGTTTTGTTGATGATGGGGGAAGAATTGATATACATCTTTACCTGAATCTTATGACCTTTGAGTAAAGGATGATGGAACGCTGGTTGTTTATGAATAGGTACACAATCGATGGTATCTCCTTCTTTAGTATACATAGAAACATCAAACACAATCAACCATTTGTCAGGCAAACAACAGTCAATAATACATGCTTGAGAAGTACTTGAACATATCTGCTCAACAATGAAAATGATGATAAATTGCCCATAGATATCTTGATTATCATCGTCTGGCTGACATTCTCCATCTTACATGTTAACAAGATATCTAATGAATTCTTTTGCTGAAATTGAGATCTCATTCAAAGAAAAAAGATGCCAAAAACCCTAAAATCTTATTTGGTAACCTTATAAGATGCTAATCGTATTATTTCAATTAGAAATGATTAGTGTTCTATACATGTGTAACGTGTTCCTCTCTTCTCTTAGAGCAATAGCAGCAATGATGGATCTAGGGATGGTAAGTTCTTCAGGCGATCCGGTTTCCCTCATAACGGGGAACCATACTGATGGGATTGGTCTCGATCCGGTCCTTGGACATACCAATGGGAGAGAGAGAGAGAGAGAGAGAGAGAGAGAGAGAGAGACGAAGGGTGTACTTGCGTATATCCACTTAAAGCGGTAAAGTCTTGACTCTTGATCGATTGATGAGTGAGGCCCGAGGGAGAAAACATAAGAGATGCTGAGATGGAGAGAACTTAGAGAAAGGAAAATTATGCCGGTTCTAATTTTGGTCTAGGTGGTTGGTTAAGTTTCGTCCTCCTAGAAACTGAGAATCGACTTGAATAGTTTGGGAACTGGTTTCATTTTTAGGAACCGTGGAATGGATCAAAATTTCGAAGAATTAGACCAATCTGACGTGTCTAATGTGATTCGGGTGGTTCTGAAATTAGACGGTCCATTATGCTCAGTTCGAGATGGACCCAGAATAAAAGGTCACCAACCTTTACAATGATTGGATTATTTTGGATTTGAGTGAATGAAAGACCTAGTAATTTTTTTTTTGTGCCGAAACTCTCTTATATGGAAACAAACTTTCTTATAAGGAAAGGATTAAATGGTTCCCCTCAATAACATGCATGCTTGCCACCTGTTCAAATAAACGCAAGCTTTTGTTACTTTCACTAAATAAAGGCATGCTTGCCATTTGTCCGTAATATTTCATCATTCTAAAAGTACCATTGCCCCACGGGTTAGAATACGATGGGGGTGAACAGGGCCAGTTACAATCTAAACATTACGTAATAATTTCTGAATTTGAGTGATGTGGAGAGTCGGTTTCACTGTTTCGTAATGTATTTTAATTTTCTTATCGACATAATCTATTAGGCTAAATCTACGCGCTAATTTCTTGTTTAGGGCCCAAAGAACTTCATAATCTACTGAAGAAATAATCGTACCACAAAAAAGTAAACTAAATTTGGAAATTTTTGTGCATTTCACGTGCTAATCCTGCAAGTACGATCGATCCTTTCATGTCGCATCGACAGTCTTTTTTTTTTTTTTCCAAATATTGACACATTATCGAACTTGTTACGTTAAAACTCATTATGCAGGAAAGGAATTGGCATCGGCATGGGTAGAACTCAGGAGAGAAGCGCTTAAAACTCATTATTATGTAATGCAAAAACTTCATTGAGAAAAAAAAAGCTGAAAAATTCATATGAGCAGTACCACAAATGTCTTGACGGGATGCTTGTTCAAGATCTTCAATTGTGCCTCCAGCTCGGAATCATCCCCCGAAATGCTCGTTGCTTCGCCCCGAGAAGTATAGGCGCCACACAGAATGAGATGCACCAGCAATAGTTTCGTCCGAGCCATTGCTGGCTCCTGCACTCTCCCTTGAGATCCGATAGATGGGTACAAGAAGATATGATAAATCAATGCCTATTTAATGAGGTTTGGCACCGATATCCACCGTCGGATCTTGTGGTTTTAGATTTCGACCGTCAATTTCATCTCCCGTAGTTTTTAACCATCTTAACCGGCAGCCTTTGTTTGGGAACAAAAGGGGTTGGTGATTATTACTAAGCATGTCAAAATGGACTATCAATTTATATATTAATATATATTTGATGGGCTAAGTTGTTATCAGTGGATCATAAATGGATTTGATTTGGATGTTAAATGAGTTCATTACTTAATTTAATTTACCTTTATAACTCTCTTTTTATTCTTTCTCGCCCTTGTTCAATCTCAGATTTGCTCACTTCGTGCTTTCATCTTAATTTGGGTATGATTTTTCCTAAATTGATTTAAATACATAAGTATTTTAGAAATACGGATAGGATCGAGTCGCGTATTTGTTATGTATATGTTGGGTCGGGTATAAGTAACTAAATTTATATTACATAAAAATGGGTCAACATGGGATAAATAGGTTAAATTGGGTCAGACCATTGGTGAACCATCTTCACTTGAAGTTGTCTCACCCGTTTGACATATATCATTATACACGTTATCGTAGGTTACCACCATTGTCACTAAAATCATATTTTCAGGTTGATTTTCTATTATGAATTGAGAAAATAGCTATTGATGACAATCATGGGACAATGGTTGAGGAAAGAAGCTTATAATTGTCAGAGGAGCAGCTTTCCCTGTAAAGTCACTTCAGTCTACAATCACCGCCCGGGCGTCTATATCTAAGAATAGAGCGATCGTAAACCAGTTCATGAAAGTAAGATCCGTCGACCCACTCGAAGGGCTTGAACGATGGAGAAAGATGCAAACTTCTGTTGGGAGGAATGCAGTAGGGCCATCTGAAGTATCCACCATGCTTTTGATCCCCATCGGGTTCGTGACAAACGCCATTGCTGGCCTCCAGACCGATTCCTCCCCAAGATGTATGCAGCAAGCCGTTGCGCAACCTCAAGAACAGTTCCTTCGACAGACAACCCACTTTGACCTCTGGGGTGTGATTCACGGTCAACCCCCAATTCCCATCAGCTCGGTCCTGATGAGAAAGAAACTCGCTTTTCCTCGATCTAATGGAAGATGGTCGAAAAGATTGCCTATTCACGTATCGTCACAGTCCGTCCCACATGGAGCTTGAAATATCAGACTTGCCTATTAGCTCATATTGATTGCCGCCGTAAATGGAAGTCATTTGAATGGGATAATTGCTTCTCTATCAATCTGGACAAAACTGGAAAGATTACATAGTAACGGACATCACGAGAGAAAATTATCAATTTTTTTAAAACCTATTTCGATTGTGCAAACTCAATTTTAAACTCTTATTTGTTGGCCAACTGAGTTTTAAATCCTTTGCAATTGTGCCGATGTATAGTCTTTCTGGCCAATTTGAATTCGCCAAGAACAAAATCTCAAGAGACATTAAGTTTTGTTTTGAGAATATCACACGTATTATGTAGTGCATTTTCCATGTGGTATGACAACTACTGAATCGTTATTTTATGATAAACATGACGTAGGTAGAGATTTTTGTAAATGGCTACGTCGAAGTTTCGAGTATCAAAATAATATCGTTTTGATTGATCGTGTACCTCGGACTTATTTGAGCATAGTACAGGTTCCCAATGACTACGTAAGGTGGATTCATCCGCGTGGCCCAATTCATCAGTGTGAGTTGAGCAGATATTTTGATCATGTTCTTCCTGCTCATCGCACAAATTGATAACAAAACCCACTAAGCTCGCATAGGATATACATATAGTTAAATATAGAACAAAAGAGAGGACTTTTGTATATTCTATCTATTACATATATGCACATACATAACAGTAAAAAATACGTGAGCCTATTTATAGGCTTTACATGTTAACTATCTATAGTAATAAATCATAAAGATACTCAAGAATATCATAATTATTTAAAACATCATCAATATATTCAGAACATCATAAATATTCATAATACCGTTAAGGATACCAGAATATTTTGAATGCATATCTGACACATATTGTGAAATTGGCATATGAAAATCCGTTCAAAATCGTGCCTCTTCGGACGTGGTCATTGATCGCTTGGTTTCGTTAGGGCAAAGGATAGCCGTAATGTCTTAGAACCCTATCAATGGTGGTTAATGATGGGGTGGACGTGGCCTGATTTCGGATACAAGTGGCGAACATGCATTTTATAATGGGAAAATATGGCAACCATGCCATATCTCGGGGCAAAGCTTTAGTCCTTCAATGCTCTTGTCCTTTACCCGGAAGGGCCATCGTTCATAACTCTGGACGTTCGAGTCTGGCACTGGTTAATACAGATTTAGATGGAAAGTAGTCAGCGGTGAATCCCATTTTTGGAAGTCATGTAAGGAACCCAATGGACTCCGATTTTGGTACATCGTGTTCATTATGACTTTCACTCTATATAGGCCTGTGTAGCCCAAGCATTGCTCGTTAACACAAAGCCTACAAGTTCCTAACACCACCATGCGCTACAAAATGAAGCTCTTGCCATTGCTGCTCGTACTCGTCGGTGTTTCTCTGTGTGAGGCAGGATTCATCTCAGAAGACGACGACGTGGAGTTGGAAAGACACGTTAAGATGTTGAACAAGCCACCGGTTAAGACATTTACGGTAATAATCCCTCCAACAATCTGGCAATTTTTCTGATTCTTTTAGTTTTATGTTGTGCTGCGGTTTCGTATTGATATTTAAGTTTGGCGTAACTCATCGTACATTTTGACAGAATAATAATTGTGGTTGATATTTTTATGTAGACCGAGAAAATAAACAACCATCACTAGAGCATCCTCTGTTGAAGAATCACAAAGTTCAGGTTAAGATACATTAATTTTTTCATTTGATAAGAATTCATTTTCGTCAATATGAATTTCTAGCATAGAGTATTCTCCTTGATATTCTATAAATGATTTCTTTTTCTTGTAGAAAGAACCGACGTTACATCTAACCAGCTTCGGCCGGAGTTTTTCACGAAGAAAGTTCATAAAATTTGGGTTGAGAGAACCATGTCCGATTGGATCTGTACCGATTTCTCGAGTAACAAAAGAAGATCTGATCAGAGCGAAAGCCTTACCAAGGATGCCATCTTTAGCAGCTTCAAGGCCGGATGCTCTTCAATCTAACCGACACGTAGTCTCTCTCTCTCTCTCTCTCTCCCTCGCCCCTACGTGTGCGCGATTCTCTTTGTAGCGTTTTCTTTAAAGCTACCATTGGAATAAAGAATTAGACATTTCAACATAAAGAAATAACCATGAAAATAACATGACTAGGATGTCGATTAATTTGTCATTTGGACTTTTCCCTATTCTACTAGCTCAAGCTATATGATTTCATTTTGCAGATGGTTTATTTGAGGGAAGAATCGAAGGACGATATGAAGTATGGAACTTTTGCGAGAGCATCCGTCTATAACATAAGTGTCGCCCATGATCAATTCAGCTCAAATAGCGTACAACAAGATAATTCAGATTGATTTGTCGATTTATTTTACAAAAGATATGTGAGATTATGGGATGACATGAAAGCCTCGCCAAGGTCTATAATGTGAAAGCACTTAAATATAAAACCACGTCTTCACCTAACGGCTTAAACTTTTAGGGCAGTTGGCAGTGGTTTTACAAAAACTTCACATGGTATCAGAGCAGGAGGTCATGAGTCCAAATCTTCCCAGACCCCTATTCTGCTTCCCCAAAAAATATTTCCACGCTTAGTACTGGCAAAAAGATCAGACTAAGCGTAAGGGGGAGTGTGAAAGTACTTAAATATAAATCAACGCCTTCACCTAACGGCTTAAGCTTTTAGGACAGTTGGCAGTGGTCCTACAAAAACTTCATATGGTATCAGAACAGGAGGTCATGGGTTCAAATCTTGCCAGACCCCTATTCTGCCTCCCAAAAAAAATATTTCCACACTTAGTACTGACAAAACTAAAGGCTTAAGCTTTTAGGACAGTTGGCAGTGGTCCTACAAAACTTCACATATAATTGATTGAAAAGATTGGGAGCTGGGCAACAATAGAGATTGATTTTGATCTTTAATTTGCCAAATTCAATCATTATAATTCAAAATTGTCCATCAAAGGAAACACATTTAGTGCATCGGTGAGTTATTGGTTTACTTATCTCTAAGATCATTACTGCTATGACGTGGATTAAGTGTGTACATGTCTACTTTGTCCATAAAATTCAGAACTTTTTCTAGGGCCCACCTTAGAAACATTTATTAGAAGCTACTAATATAACGGGGACTGGATAAAGGATTTCACAGTTCACAGTTTATTTGCATCAGAAAGAAATAAAAATTCAAGGGACATCAAGTCTTTTTTTTTGTCATGAATATCACAAGTAAAACGTACCGCGTTTCTCATATAACACACTGAATCATTAATTTTGTGAATTACATAATCTGAGTATAGATTTCAGTAAGTGACGTTAGGTGCGTTGGTTCAGCATTTAGGGAAAGTCATTGAGAAAATGCAAACGTCTTTAGCCTAAATGAGTTTGGTGAGATAAAAAATATTGTTTGGTAAAATAAAATTGAAAAGTGTTTTGAGATGCAATTTTGAGAAAACATTATTTGGTAAACAAATATTTGGAAAAGTTCTTTATTGTTGGAGTTGGAGTCGGGGTGGGGGGGGGGGGGGGGAAGTCGCCGAAGGCGGAAGGAGGTGGCAGAGTGCGTAGTCACCGAAAGGGGTAGTCGTCAGTAGTCGGCAGCGGTTAGGGGGGAGTCGGAGTCGTAGGGAGGCGGTGGAGGGGGGAGTCGCCGGAGGTGGGGAAGTAGAATTCCGAAAATGCTACTTCTCAAAACACTTCTAAGACTGCATTCTCCTAAAAGCATTTAGAGAGTTTTGGAGATGCAATTGCATCTTCCCAAAATCCTCCAAAAAGACGAACCACATGCCATTTGCATTTGACCAAAAGACTTTAGAGACCGAAGGACTTTAGAGCCCTAAAACCCATTTCAAATGCTGAACCAAACGCACCTGATCAATCGCTCTATCTCCCCAATAATTTTTTTTTTTATCATGTACTTTGGGTGTAACGACCGTGCTCGGTCCGGTTCGCAATTTACGGCTAAATTGGGATTTTTCGGGAAATTGGATAATTTCCCCGGTATTTGCGAAATTTGGAAAAATATTGGATTTAACGCAAATTTGAAGTTTAAAATTTTATTGGGGCCCAAAACATTTTAAATTTCAATTTGGGAATTTTCAGGAATTTTTCGGGAAATTTTCAGAATTTTAAAATTATTTTTCCGAATTTCGGAAATTAAAATATATTATTTTAATTAAAAATCCCAGACCGGCCAGCGAACCGGCCGGTCCGGCCGTGCACGCCGCCGGTTCGACCAGGTCGAACCGGGTGGCACGTGCCCCACACGCGCCTCGCGGCTTCCCTCTCTCCTCTCTCTCTGTGGCATTAGGTCGAACAGTTGATGGACGTCCATCAACTGTTCAACCCGTCGCTTCCACCGGCCAATCAGCCCTGCAGCCACCCACCCCTGACTTGGAGGAGACCGTCGGAGGGGACTACGGCCGTGGGGGAGGCGGCACGTGGCCGGCGGGGCCGGATTTTCCGGCCACGCTCACCCACCCCACTCGGCTTAAAACCGAGTGGGCAAGGGTTTTCGGGGAAGTTTTTCACCGAGTTCCTGGCCTCCTCTCCACGCGTTCTTGGCGTCCCCTTGAAGCTGGTGACTCCCTCTTCCGAACGCCTCCGACCTCCGCCGCCGCCTCGCCGCGAGCCGCCGGAAACAGCCAGTTGCAGGAGGCTTCGCGACCAGCCGTCCGGGAGCTTTTCTGGAAAAAGGCCAGAACCGTGTGCGAGCAGCCGACTTCACGGAGCCGCCCCGCCGTGCTCCGGCCACCCCAGGCCGAGCCACCGCCGCCGTTTGACACGTCGTGACGCAGGCTCCCCGAACCGACCAACACCAAGCTCCGACGAGACCCCAGGCCGACGCACGGAGGCGAGTTTCGAGCCTTCACGACCAGCCGGAAAACTGCAAGGAAGGGGCCACGATCCGGTCCGTGACCCAGCCGACCTGATCCGTGACCCAGCCACGACCCGATCCGTGACCCAGCCACGACCCGAACCGTGACCCAGCTGATCCGGTCCGTGGCCTGGCCAAAATCAATCCCTGACCCATCCGTCCGATCCGTGCACCGATCCGCCCGATCCGTGCACCGATCCGAGCCGACCCGTGCACGACCCGTGCCTGACCCGTCCGGCCCGTGCACTGACCAGGCCAGCAGAGGAGGAACCGGGCCACTGACCAGGCCCAGTAGCCAGGCCCGAAGGCCCAGCCGACCCGGCCCGGCCAGCAGCCCCGCGGGCCCAACTCGTGGGCCCGACCCGTGAGGCTCAGCCCGGCCCACTTTCAGGCCTAGTTTTCAACCCAGGCCCACTCAGCCGGCCCGGAGGAAAGGAAAAGAAGGCCCGACCCGAAAAAAAAAAAAAAAAAAAAAAAAAAAAAAAAAAAAAAAAAAAAAAAAAAAAACAGGAGGAGGAGCTCAGCAGCAGGCTTGTTGGGACACTCTCCAAGTGAGTGGATCCTAACCTTTTATTAGGCGCATCTCCGTTTTAGTAGAATTTAGCGGGTAGAATTTGGGGCGATTAGAACGGCTAGGGCGGTTAGAATTGGTTTAAGCATAAACGGCAATTCGTATAGAATTGGACCTCATGCTTGGTTGATCTATTAGCCTAGTCGAGGAAAGGATTGCTTGTTTGGACCATGATTAGTGGTCGGGCCAACTTGTATTGGTCAAGGGTGTCCCTTCTCGTGAAATTACGAGAACACACTCGTGCTCAGTTCAGACTGGGAGTAGTCCGATCGAATTCCCCAAAATTTTGCGATCAGAGTTGGGACTTACTCGAACTGGCAGCTTGGGTGGTTGAGTAGTATTTTACACTCCTTTACCGCTTTATATTAAAGTTAATTTATCGTTAATGTCATTTACTTAGATGCATTTAAATTATGTTTTTCCTCGCCTAATTAAGTAGTTTAAATTTTATAGTTTACTCAGTAATTTCGATCACGCCTATTTAATTTAGATTGCAATTTATTTACTATCTCGCTCATTTATATGGTTGAGTTAGACGACACCCCGCGACCCGGCTTAGACACCCCGATTGGTTGTCGATTAGTGGAGAGTAGTATATTCCGATTGTGGGGCCATGGGATGCGAGACTAAAGGTAGGTCTTACCTAGTTCTGCCTGTTACCGCCCGGAGACTGAGAGGGGATGGGACGTCCAGGGACCCTAGGACTGGGCTGATCCTAATCTAGGGTTATGGTTTGCTCACTGAGACCGTGGAATCTCACCCCACCACCCCACCACACCAGGACCTCAGAATGGACACGGACAGCTCCGATTCGGAGAACATGGCGGTGGAGGACCATCTCATGGAATGGCCTTCCGAGGAGGAGGAAGCTCAGGATCAGCAGGCGCCGGACCCTCAGGATCAGGAGGAGGATTGGGACCAGGAGCTGGATCGACTGCTGGAGATGGAAGACCCGGGGTCCGATGAGGACCTGGAGGACGTCGGGGGATACTTGCCGCCGGATGTTCCCTTTGAACCGGATGAATTACCCGAGGACGAAGAAGAGTACGAGCTAGGAGTGAATCCTGAGGCTCCTCAGAGTAGGGGAGAGGTCATAGACACTGATGTCCAGGAAGACGGGCTGATCGTCGAATTCCACCGGGAAACGGGGTGGATCTGGAGCACTAGGAGGGATATCTGGTACCCACACCAGCACGTGAAGGTCTACTCAGGGTTCCAGGAAACCGAACTAGAACTCTTACACGAGAGGTGTGAGGTGCTGCAAGGGGGCTACCTGTCGGACTTTAAAGACCCCGAAGGAGAGGACGATTCAGAGGACGGTACGGTAATCGACGGGAAGCCTTCATGTGAGAGGACTTGGCCCAAGCCCCCCGACCACTCCTTAGGATAGCCTTAGTCTTCCCTAACTTAGACCGCAACTTTTGTGTGTATAGCTGAGCGGTGCTAGTGTACGTAGGTCTTGTATGACTCACTTTTGGGCCACTCCCCTCTCCCGTACTTGTGGTGTGTACCCTTTTTGAAGAACCTTCTGGTATTAGAACTGACGGCGATCTTGGATTGTAAAATTGATGCTGATGGAATGAAAAACGTTTCCTGAAAAGTGTGGTATTTTATTGGATCCTGAAGTAATTGCTACGACCCCGAAACCGGGGCGTGACAGCTTGGTATCAGAGCGAGGTTGTGACCGAGGAAAAGGTCACCTAGTTGGAGTGATAAGGAGCGACGTTTATTCAAGTTGGACAGTTGGCAGCACACTCTACCGAAACTGTGAACCTTAGTTAGGTCTGACCACTAGGATAGGGGACCAGGCTGAGGTTAGCTCAAGACCCCCACTTGACCTTAGGTTTGGTGTCAATTGTTTAGCTGCGTTGGCACGGTATGGGACGTGTGCAGCAAGGCCGGACATTGGCTAGAGACCATAGGGCTTGGTCTACGCCCGACTCGACCTGGGCGGTATGGGACGCATAGGACGAGGTCAGGCGTGTGACGTGACGTCTAGTTTAGCTGAGTTGGCGCGGTCTAGAACGTGTGCAGCAAAGCCGAACCTGGACTTGTGGTGCCGGAGGGCACGTGGCCGTTGATCGGCGTGGCGATGCTGGGCCTCTGCTGTTGTGACAATGATCACCCTTTTGAGAGGGTGTGGTGTTTCTGTCACCGCCTGCGTGGCGAAAGTGCGTGGCACCGAATAAGGGTGGCCACTGATGCACTGGAGTCGAGTTCCTGACGAGGTTTCGACTGGACCCGTGGGGTCGTGTTGTCCTACGAGGATAGGACGGGTGTTGATGGTGGTTTCCAACACCGAGTGTTGATGGTGGGTTCCAACACTGTCATAGTATGCGATACTATGTCTCCTTTCGAGGTCAATAGGGTGTTTTTAAACGATCTATTTTGGTAGATCTAGCTGTAGTGCTTACCCCTGTTGAATTCCTCAAGGAGTGTCAAAAGCATTGTGATGCTGTAAACAGGAAGACCAGATGGTCAGACCGCGGGGGAGACCTCCGCGTAGAAGGGCGACGATTGGTCACTTCGGGGTGGGGGAGGATGAACCCCAAGAAGATCCCCGTGTTGAGGGACTCGTGAGAACGGTGGAGGATCTACGGGAGGAAGTCCGCCAGCAAGCAAGAAATCAGGACGCCGCAATCGCAGCTGCGGTAAATGCCGCCTTAGCTGCCGTACGGAATGAGAATGCTGCCACGGCCCAAGGATCCGCCGTGCGAGTCGACGAGCAGGAAGTTGAGATTCCGGCCCCTGCTCCTTTGGCTGATGGTACGAATGGGGAGAGGAGGAAACAGAGGCAGGTCGGACAATTCCTAAAGTTGAAACCCCCAGTCTTTACCGGAATGGGAGACCCTGGAGCAGCAGAGGAATGGCTGCTGGAGCTTGAGAAGATATTTGAGGTCATGGAGTGTTCAAACGAAGAACGAGTGACACTCGCGGTGTATCAACTACAGGGGAATGCCCGACATTGGTGGAGGGTCACCAGAGGTATCGCCTTTCCTGGAGGCGCAGTACCTAACTGGGAGGATTTCGTTGAAACTTTCAACGAGCAATATTTCCCCAAGGCAGAGAGAGACGCGAAGCTCGCCGAGTTTCAGAGACTGCGGCAGAATAACCTGACAGTGCTGGAGTATGAGGCACAGTTTACCGCCCTGGCCAAGTATGGCAAGAAGTTGATCGAGGATCTAGTGGACAGGACGAAGAAATTTCGGGAAGGGCTGAAACCCGAAATCAAATCCCAGCTTGCTCCCTTCAACCTACGGGATTACAAGGAGGTGTTCACAAGGGCTCAATTGGTCGAGAAGGACCTAAACGAGAGAGTAGCCGCGTCTGGATCGCGAGCATTCGCGGGTAGAGATGCTAGTAGATTTCGGCATGTAAAGAAGCCGGCAACAGGGGTGAAGAAGCCCTTTTCAGCTGTACGAAACGGGGGAGTCAGGAAGCCCCCCTTTCGTCAAGGGAATTGGTGCCGACAGTGTGGAAAGACGCACCAACCGGGACCCTATCCCCCGAAGAGCGAGGGATGCTACGGGTGTGGCCAGCTGGGCCACATGGTCCGTGATTGTCCCCAGCGCGCTCCTAGAGCGCAGCCTCAGCAGCAGGTCGGGCAGCTAGCAGGCCTAGCACCGCCTCTTTTGATGGACCGACCCTCGGTGCAGGGAAGAGTCTATGCGGCGACCAGACATGAAGCACAAAACTCGGGAGGAGTCATAACAGGTACCGTCTCCTTACACCGCATTTCTGCTTATGCTTTGTTCGACACGGGGGCTACCCACTCGTTCGTCGCTGAGCGTTTTGTGGAGTTAGTAGGGTTACATGTGGAACCCTTAGCTGTTGTTTTGAATGTCTCGACGCCTCTACATGTTCACATGTTATCCGTTAACGGATGCAAGGGCTGCGAGTTAGAGCTCAGCGGAGTTAGAAGTTCGATTGATTTGGCGGTTTTAGATTTGCGTGATTATGATGTTATTATTGGCATGGATTGGTTGACCAGACAGAAAGCTACGGTGGACTGTTCTAGGAAGCTTGTAAGGTTCTGCCCGACTGAGGACTCGAGTTACGAGTTCCTCGGAGGTCACGGCGGACCTTCAATCGCAATTATCTCTTCTTTGGAAGCGACGCGGTTGTTAGTGGATGGCTGTCAAGGCTATCTAGCTAGTGTTGTTGACACGACGGTCGAAGGACCAGTGTTAGAGGAGATCGTTATAGTTCGGGAGTTTCCCGACGTTTTTCCGGAGGAACTACCTGGGTTATCCCCAGAGAGGGAAGTAGAGTTTGCTATCGAAGTGCCTTCCGGGACGGAACCGATCTCTAAGGCTCCCTACCGGATGTCACTCTCAGAGCTGAAGGAGTTAAAGGTGCAAATGCAAGAACTACTGGATAAAGGATTTATCCGCCCAAGTGCGTCACCATGGGGTGCGCCAGTTCTCTTTGTAAAGAAAAAGGATGGGTCCTTAAGACTTTGCATTGATTACCGACAACTGAATAAGGTAACAATCAAGAATAGATACCCGTTACCCAGGATTGACGATTTATTTGATCAGTTGCAAGGAGCCAAGGTCTTCTCGAAGATTGACCTGAGGACGGGATACCACCAATTAAGGATTAAAGAGGAGGATATCCCGAAGAGTGCCTTTCGAACTCGTTATGGACATTACGAGTTCACAGTAATGCCGTTTGGATTAACCAACGCTCCAGCTGCTTTCATGGATTTGATGAACAGGGTGTTCAGGGAGTACTTGGACAGGTTCGTCATAATCTTCATCGACGATATACTGATCTATTCAAAGAGTTCAGCAGAACATGAGCAGCACCTAAGGATAATACTTATGGTACTAAGAAGACACGCACTTTACGCGAAGTTCAGTAAGTGTGAGTTTTGGCTAGATCGCGTAGCCTTTTTGGGACATGTGATCTCGGGAGATGGAATCTCCGTAGACCCTGCAAAGATTGAGGCGGTGATGGATTGGCCGAGACCTACGACAGTGACGGAAGTTCGTAGCTTCCTAGGTCTGGCGGGGTACTACAGAAGGTTTATAGAGAAATTTTCAAGCCTGTCCCTGCCCTTGACAAGCTTGTTGAAGAAGGATAAGAAGTTCGAATGGACGGAAAAGTGCGAGAAGAGCTTTCAAGCACTAAAAGAGAAGTTGACCACTGCACCGGTCCTGACCATTCCTACAGGACCAGGTGGTTATGAAGTTTATAGTGACGCCTCATATCAAGGTCTTGGGTGCGTTCTAATGCAACACGGTCGAGTTGTAGCTTACGCATAGAGACAGTTGAAGCCCCATGAGCAAAACTATCCAACGCATGACCTGGAGTTAGCCGCAGTGATCTTCGCGCTCAAAATTTGGAGGCACTATCTGTGCGGAGAAAAGTTTCCAATCTTTACAGATCATCAAAGCCTCAAGTATCTGTTCTCTCAGAAGGAATTGAACATGAGACAACGGAGATGGATGGAACTCCTGAAGGACTACGATTGCGAAATCCTGTACCACCCAGGAAAAGCGAATCGTGTAGCAGATGCGCTTAGTCGTAAGTCCTCTTTGACTTCACTGTTGGCCAAGGAATGGCAACTGCACGGGAAGGTACAAAACCCGGAGTTCAGGTTTGAGATTGGACACCTGAATTGTTTAATGGCCACCTTAAGGATAGAACCTCAAATCAAGACCAAGATTAAAGATCTACAATCTTCGGACCCTTCCTTATTGGACATCTTACAGACCAAAGGGGAACTAAGGAAACCTGGTTTCCAGGTCTCGGAGGATGGAGTCCTGAGCTCCCGAGGGAGACTTTGTGTACCTGATAATCCTGATTTAAGGAACGAAATCCTGTCCGAAGCACACCGAAGTAAGTACAGTGTCCACCCTGGTAACACCAAGATGTACCAGAATCTAAGACCCCACTACTGGTGGAGCGGAATGAAGGCGGACGTGGCAAGATTCGTGGCCAAGTGTCTGACGTGCCAACAAGTGAAGGCACAACACTGTAAGCCGGGAGGTCTTTTGAACCCTTTGGAAATCCCAGAATGGAAATGGGAGCATATCACGATGGATTTCGTGACCGGCTTACCAAGAAGCCAGAAGGGTCACGATATGATTTGGGTCATAGTGGACAGACTGACCAAATCTGCCCACTTCCTGGCAGTACGAAAGAACCTTCCCTTGGACCGGTTGACAGACTTATATGTGACCCAGATCGTCAGACTGCATGGTGTGCCGGTAACTATTACCTCCGACCGTGACCCAAGATTCACCGCTTACTTTTGGAAGAGCCTACAAGGAGCCTTGGGTACCCGACTACAGTACAGTACGGCGTTCCATCCCCAAACTGATGGGCAGTCTGAGCGGACCATCCAGACCCTGGAAGACATGCTGAGGGCGTGCGTCATGGATTTTAAAGGAGGATGGGAAAGTCAATTACCTCTGGTGGAGTTCGCCTACAACAATAGCTTTCAACAAAGCTTAGGGATGGCACCCTTTGAGGCCTTGTATGGACGAGCCTGCAGGACTCCGGTATGTTGGGACGAAGTCGGGGAACGAAAAATTTTGGGACCCGAACTGGTACAGCAATCACAGGAAGCAGTAAAGTTGATTAGACAGAGGTTGAAAACGGCTCAGAACCGACAAAAGAACTATGCAGATCGAAGGCGACGGCCCTTGGAATTTGGCGAAGGAGAACATGTTTTCCTAAAAGTGTCGCCTAAGAAAGGGATATCTCGTTTCGGAGAAAAAGGCAAGCTGAGTCCCCGGTTTGTGGGACCCTTTGAGATTTTGGAGAGGATAGGCCCGGCAGCCTATCGACTGGCCCTACCACCGAACTTGGAACAAATTCACAACGTCTTCCATGTTTCCATGCTCAGGAAGTATGAGCCTGACCCTTCGCATGTATTAAGCTACGAGGACATTAAGCTGGATGAACAAGTGTCCTACGAAGAAAGGCCAGTCAGGATTGAAGATCGGAAGGAGCGGAAACTCCGGAACAAGGTTATACCCCTGGTCAAGGTGGTATGGGAACATCACGGCTCAGAGAACGCAACCTGGGAGAGCGAAGAGCTCATGCGACAACAACACCCTCAACTGTTTGAAGACTCAGAAGCAGCAAATTTCGGGGACGAAATTTCTTAAGGGGGGTAGGTTGTAACGACCGTGCTCGGTCCGGTTCGCAATTTACGGCTAAATTGGGATTTTTCGGGAAATTGGATAATTTCCCCCGGTATTTGCGAAATTTGGAAAAATATTGGATTTAACGCAAATTTGAAGTTTAAAATTTTATTGGGGCCCAAAACATTTTTAAATTTCAATTTGGGAATTTTCAGGAATTTTTCGGGAAATTTTCATAATTTTAAAATTATTTTTCCGAATTTCGGAAATTAAAATATATTATTTTAATTAAAAACCCAGACCGGCCAGCGAACCGGCCGGTCCGGCCGTGCACGCCGCCGGTCCGACCAGGTCGAACCGGGTGGCACGTGCCCCGCACGCGCCTCGCGGCTTCCCTCTCTCCTCTCTCTCTGTGGCATTAGGTCGAACAGTTGATGGACGTCCATCAACTGTTCAACCCGTCGCTTCCACCGGCCAATCAGCCCAGCAGCCACCCACCCCTGACTTGGAGGAGACCGTCGGAGGGGACTACGGCCGTGGGGGAGGCGGCACGTGGCCGGCGGGGCCGAATTTCCCGGCCACGCTCACCCACCCCACTCGGCTTAAAACCAAGTGGGCAAGGGTTTTCGGGGAAGTTTTTCACCGAGTTCCTGGCCTCCTCTCCACGCGTTCTTGGCGTCCCCTTGAAGCTGGTGACTCCCTCTTCCGAACGCCCCCGACCTCCGCCGCCGCCTCGCCGCGACCCGCCGGAAACAGCCAGTTGCAGGAGGCTTCGCGACCAGCCGTCCGGGAGCTTTTCTGGAAAAAGGCCAGAACCGTGTGCAAGCAGCCGACTTCACGGAGCCGCCCCGCCGTGCTCCGGCCACCCCAGGCCGAGCCACCGCCGCCGTTTGACACGTCGTGACGCAGGCTCCCCGAACCGACCAACACCAAGCTCCGACGAGACCCCAGGCCGACGCAAGGAGGCGAGTTCCGAGCCTTCACGACCTGATCCGTGACCGCAAGGAAGGGGCCACGATCCGGTCCGTGACCCAGCCGACCTGATCCGTGACCCAGCCACGACCCGATCCGTGACCCAGCCACGACCCGATCCGTGACCCAGCTGATCCGGTCCGTGGCCTGGCCAAAATCAATCCCTGACCCATCCGTCCGATCCGTGCACCGATCCGCCCGATCCGTGCACCGATCCGAGCCGACCCGTGCCTGACCCGTCCGGCCCGTGCACTGACCAGGCCAGCAGAGGAGGAACCGGGCCACTGACCAGGCCCAGTAGCCAGGCCCGAAGTCCCAGCCGACCCGGCCCGGCCAGCAGCCCCGCGGGCCCAACTCGTGGGCCCGACCCGTGAGGCTCAGCCCGGCCCACTTTCAGGTCTAGTTTTCAACCCAGGCCCACTCAGCCGGCCCGGAGGAAAGGAAAAGAAGGCCCGACCCGAAAAAAAAAAAAAAAAAAAAAAAAAAAAAAAAAAAAAAAAAAAAAAAACAGGAGGAGGAGCTCAGCAGCAGGCTTGTTGGGACACCCTCCAAGTGAGTGGATCCTAACCTTTTATTAGGCGCATCTCCGTTTTAGTAGAATTTAGCGGGTAGAATTTGGGGCGATTAGAACGGCTAGGGCGATTAGAATTGGTTTAAGCGTAAACTGCAATTCGTATAGAATTGGACCTCATGCCTGGTTTATCTATTAGCCTAGTCGAGTAAAGGATTGCTTGTTTGGACCATGATTAGTGGTCGGGCCAACTTGTATTGGTCAAGGGTGTCCCTTCTCGTGAAATTACGAGAACACACTCGTGCTCAGTTCAGACTGGGAGTAGTCCGATCAAATTCCCCGAAATTTTGCGATCAGAGTTGGGACTTACTCGAACTGGCAGCTTGGGTGGTTGAATAGTATTTTACACTCATTTACCGCTTTTTATTAAAGTTAATTTATCGTTAATGTCATTTACTTAGATGCATTTAAATTATGTTTTTCCTCGCCTAATTAAGTAGTTTAAATTTTATAGTTTACTCTGTAATTTCGATCACGCCTATTTAATTTAGATTGCAATTTATTTACTATCTCGCTCATTTATATGGTTGAGTTAGACGACACCCCGCGACCCGGCTTAGACACCCCGATTGGTTGTCGATTAGTGGAGAGTAGTATATTCCGATTGTGGGGCCATGGGATGAGAGACTAAAGGTAGGTCTTACCTAGTTCTGCCTGTTACCGCCCGGAGACTGAGAGGGGATGGGACGTCCAGGGACCCTAGGACTGGGCTGATCCTAATCTAGGGTTATGGTTTGCTCACTGAGACCGTGGAATCTCACCCCACCACCCCCACCACACCAGGACCTCAGAATGGACACGGACAGCTCCGATTCGGAGAACATGGCGGTGGAGGACCATCTCATGGAATGGCCTTCCGAGGAGGAGGAAGCTCAGGATCAGCAGGTGCCGGACCCTCAGGATCAGGAGGAGGATTGGGACCAGGAGCTGGAGCGACTGCTGGAGATGGAGGACCCGGGGTCCGATGAGGACCTGGAGGACGTCGGGGGATACTTGCCGCCGGATGTTCCCTTTGAACCGGATGAATTACCCGAGGACGAAGAAGAGTACGAGCTAGGAGTGAATCCTGAGGCTCCTCAGAGTAGGGGAGAGGTCATAGACACTGATGTCCAGGAAGACGGGCTGATCGTCGAATTCCACCGGGAAACGGGGTGGATCTGGAGTACTAGGAGGGATATCTGGTACCCACACCAGCACGTGAAGGTCTACTCAGGGTTCCAGTAAACCGAACTAGAACTCTTACACGAGAGGTGTGAGGTGCCGCAAGGGGGCTACCTGTCGGACTTTAAAGACCCCGAAGGAGAGGACGATTCAGAGGACGGTACGGTAATCGACGGGAAGCCTTCATGTGAGAGGACTTGGCCCAAGCCCTCGACCACTCCTTAGGATAGCCTTAGTCTTCCCTAACTTAGACCGCAACTTTTGTGTGTATAGCTGAGCGGTGCTAGTGTACGTAGGTCTTGTATGACTCACTTTTGGGCCACTCCCCTCTCCCGTACTTGTGATGTGTACCCTTTTTGAAGAACCTTCTGGTATTAGAACTGACGGCGATCTTGGATTGTAAAATTGATGCTGATGGAATGAAAAACGTTTCTTGAAAAGTGTGGTATTTAATTGGATCCTGAAGTAATTGCTACGACCCCGAAACCGGGGCGTGACATTGGGCTTGTTTGAGCATAGGGTAATTCCAAAGAATTTGTGAGTTGGATTCTATGTCCCTCTTTCTTTTTTATTCTAGACGTTAGTGTTAGTGAAGTAGATATACCAGTAATTCTCTTCCTAGCTTATTGCACAAATTGATTTATGAAATCATTAGCAACTAAATCCACTGAGCTCACATATGATACATTTACACTTTGTAATATTTGTATCTAAGCAAATTGATCCACCGAATCAGCATATATTCATGTTTATAAATATCTCGTGTTTTTATCCATTGAACCCCTAGCTCCGCCGCTGATTGTTGCAGATTATTTAAGTGGTAATTAAGATGATAGATGAACTGCTTTTCATGAACTCATTTTACTACGATGAAAACTTAAAAGAGTTCGAATCGTTTACGGTCTCAAACAAAACTAGAGAGAATAATTTAGACTTATCAAATGAAAAAAGATAATATGGAAGACAAAATAGGAAAGAAGCTGTTCTGAAAGGTACTATCTATCAGAAGTAAGACTCATGCCCCGGGTTACAGGAATAGATATCGACTTGAAATAAATGCCAATTTCTTGAAAGCTTCATACAATATATAAATGCAAAACACTGGACGTGGTCATGGATTGGGGATAGGCGTGATTTGAGTGAACATCCAACGTCATAAAAAAGGTCTTTAACGCTCGGTTGCAGAAGTTATGCATGATATGAACATGGCATGACTTCGAAGACAAGTGGAAAACATGCATTTTTCACAGTAAAATTGGCAACCATGCCTTATTTCAAGGACAGGTTTATGCCTTCAATGCTCTCATCCTTTACCCATTAAGGGCCATAACCGATAACTCTTATAGCAATTTTTATGAATGCTGCATTTTACTATTGGTTAAATATAGACGAAGATGGTGGTAATGAGAGGTGAATTCTATAAGGCTTTTTGCACAAAAAATTGACCAGATCATCGAGATAAGCAGTTTGTGGCTCGAGATTATTATTACAAGATACGCGGGTCATTTTTTATGACTGTGAGAGTTGATATTCTAGAGAATCCCTACTTGAAGATGAAATTGTGACGACGCGAGAATATGTAACCAAGATTCTTGTAGAATGAAGACATGGCTTAAACTGCAGAAGAACTACTCGCAAACGGTTACATTTTGAACACTACAAATATTGATATTTACAAAGTTGAACCCCAATGTACAAATAAACATATTGTCTTTCAACTATCTTTCAGTTGTTGCACTGTGTAATTCTTGCATAAGTGTTGGAATCATAGTTTTGTTTTTCCCGTCTTACTTTGTGTAACCTTTTAAAGAAAATTAGGCCAAAGAGGAAAAGTAGAAAATGGTTTTGGGAGGAATCTGATTTCGTCAAAGAGTACAGTTGTAATCTTATAGTAACTCAGTAAAAGCTTTTTCCCTCATTGTCATCATTATTGCAGGCCGGATGCCAGACGTGGACATCGATAAATCAGCTTATTTTAGAAAGATCCAATGGATGAATGCAAATGGAGAGTTTTTGCATCCTTACAAAAGGCTGCCCGAGGTGGTGGACACGCCCGACTGTTATAAGTTGCTGAATCTGAAACTGAATCGAGATCCATGGGGTTATCTTTTCACCTTCGGAGGTCCAGGAGGATACTGCAGAGCATGAGGGCATTCTCTTTATGTACTTGTTCAAGTTCCGTGTGTAAAAAATAAAAGGTGAGAAGTAAATGAAGGTCGCACATTCATAAGCGACGTGCATGTCGAAGGTGAATTACCCATATTTGTCTTATATAATGTTCTGATGCATGACTTGGGAGATTTTATTTCAGACATGAACGACATTGATGTGAAGATGTTCAGACCGAAAACTCAGAAGTTGCATTGGTGCTGATTCCTGGTTTTTCAAGTATTGCCAATATGGCGATACATTCGTATGGATCAGCTTCGTAATATCCTCTGCAAAGCATTTTTGAAAAGCTAAGTCGACTCAGAATCACTGTTCTTAATTTGGGTATTGCCTTCCGAAATTGGTCACTACTGGATCGAGAATCAGCTCACTTGAGTTTGCCTAAACATGCCCTCGTGTGCCGGCAAAATCAATCTTGCTTAGACAATATCATATTCGCATGACTGGTTTGATTTCGCCGTTGGCCATGAGTATCTAACGTTAAAGCGAAAGAACGGCTCCTTCTATTCATTTCTTTTCTAAGACATATGAGCCCACAGTGATATTTTAATTAGCAGCTTCGAGGGGAAGTAAATCTTCAACACATGATAAAAAATACCTATGTAGACCCATTGGAGAGGTGGGTCGGATTGAGTTTGGGTCAATGGTTCAACCTAACTTGACCAATTTATAGCCAATGCAAATTAAGCGACTTATATCTGACTTAAAGAGTTCTAATCATTTATGGTTTCAAGACAAAAAAGACACAGAATAATTTAGACTAATCGAATGAAAGATAGATAATATGGAAGACAAAATTAGGAAAAAAAACTGTTCTGAAAAGGTACTATCTATCAGAAGCAAGACTCATGCCCCGGGTTATAGAAATAGATACCGACTTGAAATAAATGATAATTTCTTGAAAACTTCATACAATATATAAATGCAAAACACTGGACGTGGTCATGGATTGGGGAACGGCGTGATTTGACTGAACATCCAACGTCATAAAAAATGTCTTAACGCTCTCTTGCAGAAGTTATGCATGATGTGAACATGGCATGACTTCGAAGACAAGTGGAAAACATCCATTTTTCACAGTAAAATTGGCAACCATGCCTTATTTTAAGGACAGGTTTAGTCCTTCAATGCTCTCGTCTTTTAGCCATTGAGGGCCATAACCGATAACTCTTATAGCAATTTCCATGAATGCTGCAGTTTAATACTGGTTAAATAAAGACGAAGAGGGATAGTAATGAGAGGTGAAGACCATTGTGAATAGAATGGCATGTAAGGCTGTTTGCACAAAAAATTGATCCGGTCGTCGAGATAAGTATGTGACTTGATATTATTATTACAAGATACGCGGGCCATTTTTTATGACTGTAAAAATAGTTGAGATTATCGTGGCAGATTTGGTCAATAGGGGTTATTGATTAAAAAGGATTGAGAAATTACCGACGGATACACCAAGTGAAGAGTGAGGCACTGAAACGCTGTTATCATATTTGAATTTAAAGTTACTGGTGAATAAAGCAATGGAGTTTGATGGATCTTGGGAGAAGAAATGGAGCTAACTCAACAACAGAGGGCAAGAGATTGATGTGCGGTTTTTTAGAGAACCACTACTTGAAGAAGAAATTGTGACGACGCAAGAATGTGTAAAAAGATTCTTGAAGCCACGGAGACATGGCTAAAATTGCAAAAGAACCAATCACAACGGTTACGTTGTGAACAATGTAGATATTGATATTTACATTGTTGAACCCCAATGTACGAACAAACATATTATCTTTCAACTATCTTTCAGTTCTTGCACTGTGGTTATTCTTGCATAAGGTTGGAATCAAAGTTTTGTTTTTCCCATCTTACTTTGTGTAATCTTTTAAAGAAAATTAGGCCAAAGAGGAAAAGTAGATAATGGTTTTGGGTGGAGTCTGATTTCGTCAAAGAGTACAGTTGTAATTTTATAGTAACTCAGTAAAACCTTTTTCCCTAGATGTCTTCATTATTGCAGATCCAAACACTTGCTTTATCTTGGATCTAAGCTCCGTATAAAAGAATCCCTCCTTCACAAGCCGTAGCAACTTCCTAATATCACCATGGCTTTGAAACGACTAGTGCTTGTATTCGTTTTGCTTTCGGTCTACAGGTGTAGAGCTACAAATATATCCAAAGAAGATGACATCGAATTGGACGAGCAACTCAAACTTCTAAACAAGCCATCGGTCAAGACATTCCTGGTAATGAGATAGAAACCAGACAAAATGGTTTCATCTTTTAAAACCATTTCCTAGTAATAATAACAGTTTGATTTTTTTTTCCCGTCGTGGAGACCGAGGAAGGAGATACTATTGATTGTGTTGATATTGACAAACAACCAGCGCTTGATCATCCTTTACTTAAGAATCACAAAATTCAGGTTAACATTACTTTACATTTCCTTAATATTTTACTTGCATAATGGATTGTTGAACAATGTGCAAAAGCGGAACTTTTTAATCATGCTAACTTTGTATTTTCTTTCTTTTGTGTGTTTTTTGTTAATAGAGAAAACCCAGTTTGCCTCTTAGCAACCTCTCTAAAACTTCCTCCACTAACAAGTATGTGCAATTTCGATCAAGAAAACCTTGTCCGATTGGAACAGTTCCCATCCAAAGAATCAAAAAAGAAGATTTGATAAGGACGAGGTCTCTTCCTAAAATGCCTTCTGCGAATATGGTCGAAATTGAAAATGCACCTCCTTCCGGGCAACATGTACTCTCTCTCTCTCTCTCTCTCTCTCTGTGAATAACATGTATGTTCGATCCAATATGTGTATTTTTCAGCGAGCGCTCTTGAGCCATGATCACACTTATTTCATTAATTTGGTGCCAACGGATATATTTCTGTGTACAATTTAAGCACAGCTTCAGATCAATTTAGTTCGCACAATATATGGATTGAGACAGGACCTCCTGATCATATCAGCGTGATTGTAGCTGGTTGGCGAGTAAGTATATTTTGTTGTACCTTCATCAGATTTAAGGGAGCATTTCAACTCAATTTTTTTTCCAGGAGTACCTTTATGTGCTATTAAAATGCATGATGACAACTTTTTGTTGCATAAAAAAAAATCATAATTACTCGGTCAAATTACTTGCTATGTTAGTCCATAAATCATCCATGTTCTAAATATAAATTTTAATCTTATTTTCATTCTACATCAGCTATTTAGAATTCATTCGTACGTATGTTTTGAATATGAAAACATTCTCTCTTTTTTTTAACGCATTTAAATTTTTTTCCACTCTTTCTTTATTATCTCGAATATCAATCATTTTATTTAAATGTGATTGATAGCTACTTTTGAAATGTCACGAACAACATCCGTACTTTTAGTGACAATTATATATTGTTGCATTAGGTCCACCCGAAGCTGAATGGTGATGGTCTTAGTCGACTATTTACATATTGGACGGTATCTCATCTTGATCTTTGCAAACTTCAATAAATTTGTACAAAAACTATATATATATATATATATATATATATATATATATATATATATATATCTTGCATTATCCTGGTTTCTTTTAAAAATAGAGTGTTATTGGTAACAGGGTGATGGCTTTCGTGATGGTTGCTACAACGCATTATGCCAAGGTTTTGTACAGGTGGATAGAGAAATAACTCCCAATTCTCCATTAACCCCGGTTTCTAAATATGGCGGACCCATATATGAAATCAAAATCGATGTCTCGTAGGTAATTGTGGGTTTTCTACTATTGGGGTGTGGTTCATACTCCCTTGCGACAGGAATGCTCGTGGGACACCGGAGGGCTTTTACGATTTAAGCCCATAATTTTCTATTAGTAGTTTGGGTTTGTGCTCATGAATAGTTACTGTTATATATACACTTTTTGCTTCTTGTTGAGTGATGTAATGAGAGTTGTGAGGTGCTGATATAGTGGAATCCTCTGTTGGACGTAACCGTAGTTTAAGGGTGAACCATGATAAAACATCGTCTCTCAATTTTCTCTCTCTTACTCGTTTTACTTTATTGTAATTATGTGCCGATCCTAATATCTACCTGATCAAGCTCGACCTGTCTCGATAGTCGTTCAGCAAATGAGAACCTGAACATGTACTTCTGATAACTTTCCATTGTTGTCGATGTCGTCACAGGACATGAGGACTGGGAACTGGTGGCTTCGCGTCGAAGATCCGCCGATCAAAGTGGGCTATTGGCCGAAGGAGTTATTCGTGAACTTACGCAATTACTCCATGCGGCGTGGGGTGGAAATGCTAAAGAAAGTGCAAATGGGTATTGTCCGCCCATGGGCAATGGTCGGATGCCAGACGTGCATACCGATAAATCAGCTTATTTTAGAAAGATCCAATGGATGCATGCAAATGGAGAGTTTTCTCATCCTTAAAGAAGGCTGCGCAGGGTGGTGGACACGCCCGATTGTTATAAGTTGCTGAATCTGAAACTTTATCGAGATCCATGGGGTTATCTTTTCACCTTCGGAGGTCCAGGAGGATACTGCAGAGCATGAGGGCATTCTCCTTATGTACTTACTCAAGTTTCTGGTGTAAAAAATAAATGGTGAGTAGTAAATGAAGGTAGCACATTCATAAGCGAAGTGCATGTCGAAAATGAATTGCCCGTGTTGTCTTATATGATGTTTTGATGCATGACTTGGGGTTTAATTCAATTAGTTATTCAACCCGGCTTGATTTGATTTTTTTTTTTCAAAAACTGATATTTAAAAATAATTAAAATTTTTAATACTACTAAGGTAAATGCTTTTAAAACCTATGTTATGCAATTTAATGAGAGTTATTTTTAGGGGTTTAAATTAATCTCTAATAATGCAATTAAATCTACATGGACAGTCAAAATTTATGTGTCAACGATAGAGAGTTTTTTTCCTACTAATTCGTTATTCATATAATGATCTTTTCTTTAGGAATAATCGATATCACTAGCCTTGATTTTAGGTCGCCAGAGAGTCCTTCTAAAGTGATTCGGTTCAAGCAAAAGGAACTAACCATTTTCATCATGGTTTGGAGGAGTCTAATTTAGTATATAAATCAAAGTACGATTCTAATTTTATGGTAACTTGGCAAAATCTCCTTCTCGAGATGTCATGATCATTCCAGGCCCAAATTTTTCTGAGAAAGCTGGTAGACTTCCTAAACCGTTTCCCTAATGGTTAGGAAGAGTCCACTTTGATAATTAAATCAAAGCACAGTTGTAACCTGATAGTAACTCATTCAAATCTTTTTCCCTAAATGTCATAATTATTGCAGGCCCAATTTTTTTTTCATGAACCATTTCCCTAAAAGTTGGGAGGATTGTAATCTGATAAATAAATCTTAACATAGTTGTATTCTCGTTGTAACTCAACAAAATCTCCTTCCCTACATGTCATGATTATTGCAGGCCCAATTACTTTAGAAAATCAATAAACTTCCTGAACTGCAGAGTCTAACTTGAGAAATAAATCAGAGCACGGTTGTAATCTTTATAATAACTCAACAAAACCTCCCTCCGTAAATGTCATGATGATTGCACGCCCAGATTTTGTTTTTCTGAGAAAACCAGTAGACTTTCTTAATGGTCGAGATAAGTCTAATTTGATAGGTAAATCACAATTGTAATCTTGCAGTGACTCAAACAGTTCGTAATTCCCTAAGTCTCCTAAATGTAGGCCTAAAATTGAAAGTTTGCTCATTGAATCTGAACTTGCTCTATCTGGGATCTAAGCTCTGTATACAAGACTCGAGTCCTCCTTTCCTCCTTTCCAAGCTGTAGCAACTTCTTGTTATCACTATGGTTTTGAAACAAGTAGTGTTTTTGGTGTTGCTCTCGATCTATGGGTCTAGAGCTATATATACATCCGAAGGCGATGACATCAAATTAGAAGAGCAACTCAAACTTTCAAACAAGCCAGCGGTCAAGACATTCTTGGTAATGCGATAGAAAGCCGGTAAAACCATTTCATCTTTCTAAACATTTTCTTGGTTATAATGTTATATATATATTTTTGAGCATGGAGACCGATGAAGGAGATATTATCAATTGTGTCGCTATTGAAAAACAACCAGCGCTCGATCATCCTTTACTCAAGAATCACAAAATTCAGGTTCATATTCTTCCAAATTCCATTCGTAATTTACTTGTAAGATAAATTGTTGAATGATGCGTCAAAGTAATTTATCATTATTATTTTGTGCTGATTATGTACTCTCTTTCCTTTTGTGTGGTTTTTGTTTGATAGAGAAATCCCAATTTGCCTCTGCGGACCTCCTCCAAAACTCCCTCTCATACAGAGTATGCGCAAATTTGGACAAGAAAACCTTGTCCAATTGGGACAGTTCCCATTCATCGAATCAAAAAAGAAGATTTGATGAGGATAAGGTCCCTTCGTAAAAAGCCTTATGGAAGTCTGTTTGGAAGTGTAAATGAACCTTCCGGAGAACATGTACTCTCTCTCTCTCTCTCTCTCTCTGTGACATTATAACAAGAAGGTTGATGGTATATTTGTATTTTTCAGCGCGTAACTTTACGGGACGATAGTCCTGGTATCTTAAAGTATGGTGCCAGCGCATATACCTCTGTCTACAATCTATCTGTAGCTGAAGATGAATCTAGTGAGCACAATATATGGATTTCGACTGGACCTCTCGATCGAATCAGCATCATTGTAGCCGGTTGGCAAGTAAGTGTATTTTATTGTACATAAATCACATTTGAAGAAGGATCTCAACCCTATCTTAAATTTTACTGCACAAAAACCAAATTTAAAATGTCCCTTTGTGTAGTTTGAATTATGATGAACAATTGAAGAAGATCACAATTACCTGTTCATACTCGCTATATAATTCCACAAATTTTCCATATTCTGTGTGTAAATTTCAATCTTTTTTCCATTTTATGGCAACAATTTAGTATTCACACGCGTGAATGATCTGAATTTGAAAACATCGTCTGTCTTTCTTTTTATACAATTAATATTTTCGTTTAACATTTCATATGGTGTTGTATTAGGTCAACCCATCTATGAGTGGCGATTATCTTTCTCGACTCACTACATATTGGATGGTATTTCTTTTTCTTTTTTTTTTTCACAAAAATCAATAAATTTGTAATACAAATTTCTTCTCTTCTTTTTTTCACTTGTATAGCTTGCATTACCCTAATCTATCTTAAAAGTAGAGCATTATTGGTTACAGGGGAATTCTTGGCAAGATGGTTGCTTCAACACACTTTGCCCAGGTTTTGTACAAGTGGATAGCACAATAACTCCCAATTATCCAATGACTACAGTTTCTACGCATGATGGATTCATACGTGAACTCAAAATCGAAATCTCCCAGGTGATTTCAGTCCTTCTCCATGATCAGGAGAATCGACTTATATCAGTACATGAGAACAGGAACTCGTACTTATGATCGCGCCCATCTTTGCTGTCGCTGTCGTCGCAGGACGTAGTGACGGGGAACTGGTGGCTCCGCGTTGACGACCCGCCGATCAACGTGGGCTATTGGCCGAAGGACTTGTTCGTGAATTTACAGGACGGCACATTAACGGTGGCGTGGGGAGGAATCGCCACAGAAAGCGCGAACGGGTATTGCCCGCCCTTGGCCAATGGCGAGTTGCCGGTTGCAGATTACCCAAAAGCGGCTTATTTCAGGAAGGTCGAATATATTAATGCGAGCGGACAAAGTTCTCCTCCTCCCGAAGAGACGCCCCTGGAGATTGACGCATCACGTAGTAGTTATGATCTGCTGGATCTGAAATTTAGGGGAGATTCATGGGGTTATTATTTCACCTTCGGAGGTCCCGGAGGATATTGCAGAGTATGAGGGCATCTTTGCACCTACTCACTTACACTTCGGATGTAACTTTGTCAAAATGAATTATATGTCGGTTTACAACTCGTATCTGATGAGTCGAGTTGTTATATGTGTTTGTATATATTCAATAAGTGAGTCGGTTTACCTAAGTATCTCCAGCAGGCTGGAGATACCGTCCAATATTACTACGTGGCTCTTTGTCCCATCCACGCGGACTCGCAACGAAGAACGACGCCCATCCTTCAGTCGTGTTCAACCCTCGGCGATGGGCACCTCTCCCTTTGACAGTCCTCCCTCACCGTCGCCATTGGGCTGAGGTGACTCTCTCCGTCTCCAGCCCCTTTTCGTCGTCAAGTTCCTCATCCGATTGAGATGTCTCTCTTTGCTTAGCATCGCACGACGGATGACCAAATCCCAACATCTCAAAGGACATCAATTCATATCTCAATGGACCGCCGAAGGGCGGAATTTATGAAATAGAGGGACCAATGGTACATGTTCGCGAGACAAGCAAATACGACGCCCAATAGACTCGCCCCAATGGAAAAAAAGAAAAACACCCACGCAGAGAGGAAGAGAGGATCGGCTCAAGGTCGAACCAGTCAAGAAATGGCGAGAAATGAAAGGGACGTCACCAATCTTCGTAGGTGGTGCTAGGGTTTTGGGGGGTGGGGGGACCCTGCCCTTGTTCTTATATGAGCAAGGCTGACCCCGCTTCTTCCCCATTCGTCCGATCTAAATCGGATAGCTGGGAAAAAAAATTTATAAAAAAAATTTATTTTTTTATAAAAACGAGAGCCATTCGATGTTAATTGAACAGGCCCCTATGTTAGGGGGAATCCCCTAACCTGATGTCAGGTGATTCAGATCCCCTGCGGGGACTGGGGAAGGAGCACCCCCCCTGTTCTCTCTCTATTTTTCCTCCATAGATTTTAGAATTCTTACTCGAGGGAAAAGAATTCGACGCCGTCATTTATGCTTTACCTGTTGATTGAACTCTCCGACGAGCATGTCGACTTAAGATATTAATAAAAAAAGTCTATCGAAAAGATCATTGTTTATATAATTCAACACTCAAGTGATTCAAATTTTTTTAACACCTCTGACGTCACTCTCCCTATACACGTGCTTGATCTAGTAGTGCTAGTGTTACTTGACCAATTACACATTTGACGGTGTTCCATCTTAATATTTACAAATTTCAATAAATTTGTACCTAAATTGTTTTTTTAGTGTTAATATCATCAAAAATCCTAAACTATATCCTTTGTGACACATTTATCCTAAATTTTTTTATACTTTTTTTTGACACGAAAATCTCAAACTATACCTTAGGTAACACATTTATCATAAACATCTTTTTGTGACATTAAAAACCCCAAACTATACCTCCCGTGATGCATTTACCCTAAATGTGACGCATCTATCCCATTTTTATTTCTTTATTTCTTTTTTTCCTAAAAAAATACTTGATTGGTGAGCTGATCGCCGGAGCTCGTCGGCCACTACTAGAGGGAGGTGAAGCCTTCGTCAGTGGTCGGCCAGGGCTTGCCACCCTTTGGACGGCCTTGTCTGTTGCTGTCGCCGTCATAATTTTTTTTTAAGGATAAATGTGTCACGAGAGATATAGTTTGGGGTTTTTAGTGTCACAAAAAAGATTTGTGGTAAATGTGTAATCTAGGGCATAATTGAGGATTTTTCATGGTATTAATTCTTTTTAATATATAAATTGCATTATCCTGATTTCTTTTTAAACTGGAGCATTATTGGTAATGGGGAGATGGTTACTATGATGGCTGTGCTACAACACATTTTTTTTTTCAAGTGGATAAAGGAATAACTCCCAATTATCCATAAGCCCCAGTTTCTACGTATGGCGGAACGACATATGAACTCAAAATCGAAGTCTCGCAGGTTATTTCAGTTTTGCTGCGTGATCTAAAGGCTCGACTTATCTCGATAATCATTCGGTAGCTGAGAATCTCAGAGTGTATCTATGATAGCTTCCATTGCTGTTGTCGTCAACGTCGTCGCAGGAAGTGTCGAGGAACTGGTGGCTTCGCATTCATGACCCGCCGATCAGCGTGGGCTTTTAGCCAAAGGAGCCATTGGTGAATTACGTAACGTCTCCCCGCACGCGGCGTGGGGTGAAGTCGCTAAGGAAGGCGCGAATGGGTATAGCCTGAACATGCAATGGTTGGACGCCAGATGCAGATACCAAGAAAGCAAGTTACTTCAGAAAAGTCCAACGGATGAATGCACATGGAGAGAGTTTGCCTTCTGACGAAAGGATTGCTGAGGTTGTGGACGCGCCAAGTTGTCATTGTTTGCTGAATCATAAACTTACGCGAGATCCATGGGGTTGTCTTTTCACCTGCGGAGGTCCAGGAAGATACCGCGGATCATGAGGGCATTCTCTTCGTCTACTTGTATCTTGAGTGTAAAAAATAAATGCTAAGAAGTGAATGAAAGTAGCACATTTATAAACGAAGTGCATTTGGGAAGTGAATTGCCAGTGTGGTCTTGAATGATGTTCTGGTGCATGACTTGGGAGATCTTAGCTCAGACAGAAATGAAATTTATGCCATTTCTTGTTTTCAAGGACTACCAGGTAAACAATGGCGACACTTTCGTACAGAGCAGCTTCCTAACGACCTCTACAAAGCATCTTTAGAAAGCTAAGCTGACTCGAATGACTGTTCTTAAGCTCGAATCTGCCTTATAAAGTTGGTCACTGCCTGTCAAGAATCGGCTAACTTGAGTTTCCCTAAACACGCCCTCGAGTGCGCATGAAATCAGACTTGGCCAGTCAGTCTCATGTCTGCATGGGCGGTATGATTTCGCTGCTAGCCATAAGTATCTAACCGTTAGAGCAGAAGAACTTTTTAAGGCTCCGTTCGTTTCACGGAAAATATAGTATTTTTGGAAAATATTTTCCAAAAAGTCATCTTTCAGGAAAACGACAATATTTTCCTGCATTCGCTTGAAACTTAAAAATAGACCAAAAACTAATTTTCGATATTTGGTAGGAAAAATATTTTTCAGACTTCACTGCTTGGGCATGCACTACTTTACCAACCCATAAACCAAGAAGAGTTTTCGTGAGAAAACAAGTGTTTTTCTTTTTGCCGGACTGAAGCATACGAAAGCAGCAGATCAAATGATAAAAAAGCATAATATCTAAAGCAAAGGTTCAGGGATACAACTGCCGCAGCCATAGCTTGCAGATGCATCGGATTTGCTTCATTGGTGGAAAGTTTCAACGAGAAATTGAATCCTCAACACTAGAGAGACCCATACGAAGCCAGTGATTTTTCGTCGGGTTGAGAGCACGTTGGGGTTGGGTGGAAGGGAACATCCTATAGAGAGAGAGAGAGAGAGAGAGAGGAACCTCCAGCCTTGCGGCAAAACACCACGAATCAACGGAGGAGGAGCAGCTCTGGAGAAGAGGGATGAGCCAGATGAAGAAAGTAGCGGCTCTGGGAAAGAAAAGATAAAAAGATGCAAGGGCAAATGGGTGATGTGAAGGTCAGAAAAAAGTTTTGGAAAATGATTTCCTTTCTCCCCAATTGATTGAAAAATATTTTCTTTGACAAATTACTTTTCGTCCTTGAACACCGTAATTTATGGAAATTATTTTCCAGAAATATATTTTTCGTGAAACAAACGGATCCTAAGTCTTTTCTTTTCTATAATCATAAGCGTACGCGATGTTATTTAAATTGGCACCTTCGACACTAGGTAAACTCTCGGCACGAGATACATGGGTTCACGAAGAGTAGACAACATTGAGGGCAGTAATGAGCCAGCCGATCACGACATTCATGGTGAGCAATGGAATGAATCGAGTTTAACTGAAGGCAATTTGAGTACTGTTAGACTAAGCTATATGCCAAGTGAATGCATTTAATTAGATTGTCTTACGGTATAGAATTGATGAGATGCTGCTTCCTTATTTTTTGGTTGAATCGAGCTCTTCATACCATTGAAACTTTGATCCAAGGATAGGAATCTTCTTAAAGGGTGTATGGAGGTCCGCAAAAAGCCTTTAAAATACCCTATTTCCCTTATTTACCTAGTTTATGATTAAGGCCATTAATTGCTTACGTATGGATGCATAAGATTGGAAATTTCTCACTTTCTTACACCTGACCACCAGTTACAAAACGAACAAAATGATAACATGGACCATCTTATGAGGGCCAGGGCAGGTGATCACGTTGACCATTCGATATTGACAAATGCTCAACACACTGGATCATCAGATTTCGTTGACTAAGGAAGTCTCGATGAGATTCAGATCCCAACAGGCAAGGATATTAAAAAATCTCACAGTTCAAGATCTTTGGAGCATATAGATAAGCGCCCTTTTTTGTGTGTGAAGAAAATGAGGCAGAACCCTTAAATAATTGTTATATAGTTTTAGCACGTACAAAAGAAAATGGACCGTGGAGGTATGATTGACCTCTTATGTGCAATTTAATAAGTTATAGTCGAGTTAATGCAACAAGTATTTGATACCTCTAGAAGTGCGTAACGTAAGTCTTTGTTCCAAATCTGATTTGTTTCATATTTTTGACATTGGCTATATATATATATATATATATATTAAGGACCTAAGAGGCTAGTTCCTCTACATGGAATTGATCGACTTTGGGTTTATAACCGGAACCGAATAGGTCAAAAGTGGACTTTCAATTTTTATTCTCTAAAATCAAGCTAATTTCTTTACAAACTGACTCAAAATCTGTTAGGTAATGCATGTTCGGTCCGACGATTCAAATTAATTATTTATCTCTATCATATAACGGACAATCAATGATCCATCCGGCCATACTTAGGAATGTGACAAGGGCGGAAGTGTTCCGGCCGGCACGGTCCGTTGTCCCGCCGGAGTCACACTTCATCGGAAAGGAAAAAGACAACATCCGACAACGCAAGCCGAAAAGGTTGCCAATTGTCACCTGTCGTGTGGATGTCATCACACGGGAGGGAGAGAAACAAAAACACGAACCTGTGGCGCTTCGAAATTCCACGTGGGCGGCTGCTTCAAGCTCACATTCTCCTACGTGTCGCTCAGTCATTGGGTGCACGGATATCCAAGCCTTATCAGTCGCTTATTCAATACGAATAGCCCACAGATCAATCGAACCGCAAAAAGACCACCTTTGCGGGTCCCGCAACATATCCCACCCCTCTCTACGCCGTCCGTTCTTCTTCTGTAGAATCCAACGGCGCAAAATCCCTCAACGACCTTCTCTCTCTCTCTCTCTCTCTCTCTCTCTCTCTCTCTCGCTCTTGAAAAATGAACGCCGAATAAGAAAACGAACGGTCAATCCGGCCACAGCGAGCGAGCTATGCATTCCGATTTCGGAGCCCCGAATAGACGGCCACGACCCGAAACGGAGCGGTTGACGGGCCGCGCGTAGCCGCCGGACATGGAGCTGTCCCTACCTTCTCTGTCCCCAAGCACTTCGGCAGCTTCGCTGGCGTCCTCCTCTAGCAGAGCTTCGAAGCTCTACGGTCATGGCGGGAGGAGGAGGCGAGCGAGCTTCGGCGAAGCCAGGCCGCAAACTCAGGTACGGTGCGTCAAGTCCTCCGCCGAGAGGACCGGCGACGGGATCGAAGCGAACCGGGAGAGAGAGGGCGCGGGGGGAGGACGTTTCGCGGGTCCTGCCATGGAGGTGACCACATTTGATCGCAGCTTCGGCGATTCGGAGTTCCCGATTTGGGAGAAGATCGGTGCTGTTGTCCGTCTCAGTTACGGAATCGGTCCGTGCAGTTGCTTCCCCTTGCTATGCTCTTCTTTTGCGATTGTCTTGTTTTCTGTCGCTCTTGTTCGTCATTCGCCTTCTATTTTTTCCTAGTTAATATGGTGCTTGATGATGAACAGTGAAGATTTGCAAGACTTGTTGGTGATTAATTTCGAGATTTGGTCTTACTAGAAGTAGCTGAATCGTCGAACTAAGAAAGTCAACTTGGGTCGTGTCTTATCTGTGAAGTAGTTGGTCTTGAGAGTTGGTACCGTCGCTGAAACTTTTGTAGCGTGTTTCTTCCCATGCACGGGAATTTTGCAGTTCTCTGTGTTCCCGCAACTTTTTCAACTACTTTAGGAAAGCATCTGTGTTTTGTAGGAATGATTGGTTTCGTTTTTGCAAGGGTACAGCGTAAAGACTAAAGGCGCTTTTGATGATGGTTCTAGCCTTTTTTTTCCGTTTTCTTCACGTTCCCATGTGAATTTGCTGTCTCAGGTATATACGGGGCAATGGCGTTAGCCGGGAGATTTGTCTGCTCGTTTACGGGGATTGATTCCATGGGAGGTTTCCATCCTTCGCTAGAAGCGATCCTTGAAGGGCTCGGATATGCCGCGCCTCCTATCATGGCTCTTCTGTTTATACTAGATGTATGTGCATCTGTTCTAGTGATACCAATTCATGTTTTAGATGAATTAAATTTTTACAGTTGGGTATTCTTTGTGACCCTTAAAATTCCAATTTTTGTGCATGAGGTGGAACTATGAGAACTTTGAAGCTTTAGTTTTCATTAGCAAATGCTAGCTTTAGATGCATGCTTTAAGTCTGGGGACTTGTCTTCACAAGGTAATTGTTCTTCCAGGACGAAGTAGTGAAGTTGTCACCTCATGCTCGGGCCATAAGAGACGTGGAAGATGAAGAGCTCTGGAGCTTCTTCTATGGGATGTCGCCGTGGCAGGTAAAGTGATCTTGTCCTATGCCTGCTTTGTCCTGTGTTTATTTGTGTTTTCAAACTTGGTTAATTTTTGAAGTAAGGTAGGCAACTTTTATAGTCTAATGTATCTTGAATTCTTGATTTTGCAGTTCATACTAATTGTTGCGGCTAGCTCCGTTGGGGAGGAGCTTTTCTACAGAGCTGCAATTCAGGTATGTTCATATGGAAAATGTTATTTAGACTTTACGTGTGGTTTTAGTTCGATAATCTCTAGCTCTCTCCATCAATCTATTTTGTCTTGGAGATTCATGATGTCTTGAACCTTCTGCTACGCAAAATAGATTAGTATTGATGTAACAGAGGAAATACGGTTCTTTGATGAAGAAGAGATGGCCGATTCTTTAATCGCAACCACGAAATTTCCAATGGTGCATTCACAAATCACATGCATATGTTGTGACTGTGTGTCTGCTTCACGTTACAGGGAGCACTGGCCGATGTGTTCTTGAGGGGCACTGATTTGGTCGCCGACGCCAAAGGGATCGCTTCTCTGGTATAAATTTCATCCTCAACTGGTTCCTATCTTTCTGCAGACAACACGTTACTCATTTCCATCTGTTATTATGCAGACTGGAGTGCTACCACCTTTTGTCCCATTTGCTCAGGCATTTGCAGCGGTTATTACGGCTGCGCTAACGGGTTCTCTGTATTATGTGGCTGCCTCCCCAAAAGGTATGTATTAGTCTTGTGAGTCCTGGCAAAGCTCGTCTTGCTTCTTTTGGTCGAAATACTGACGCATTTTTATGCTTCTGTAGATCCCACATACGTAGTTGCTCCAGTTTTACAATCTCGCTTGGGTCGTGAAAATCTGAAAAAGCTCTTTGCAGGTGATTACTCAAAAATCATGTCTTGAATATACTTTGCTTTCTTTATTTCGATTAAGATCATGCCCTTACCAGTGGATGATAGTCCAGACACCGAAACATACTATGAAGTAGCGATAGACAACATGATTTTCGGTTGAGATATACTTGTCACACGATGCTGATAGGGCCTCAATAGTTAGAAACACTGATTGCATCCTGATCCTGATCCCTCCTGTCTGTGGTTATGACTTATCTTATGGATGTCCCAAAGGAACCGTGCAATATGTCCCTCTTCTTGATCTGGAACTTCTGGGAAAGCAATACACGACCTTTCCTAGATGACTACTGACATTTATTAATCGGCCTCCTTGTTGATCCATCTTTCATTATGACAGCCTGGTATGAAAGGAGGCAAATGAAGAAAATCTACTCTCCTCTTCTTGAAGGACTTCTGGCTCTCTACCTTGGGTTTGAGTGGATTCAGGTAACTAGCCGTTTGCTTAAAAGGCACCTATTTGAGCACCATACTTATTTCACATGCTACAAATACCCTACGGATTGCTTGACTTTAAATCTTGATGCCCATGTGACAGACAAACAACATCCTTGCACCCATGATAACACATGGCATTTATTCTGCTGTAATACTCGGACATGGCCTTTGGAAGATTCATGACCACCGGAGAAGACTACGCCAACGAATCCAGCAGCTTAGAGAGGGAAACAGTTCAAAATGAACACCGAGTCTGCAGAAATATAGCTCAGCATGCAGGGAACTTGTACATTAAATAGAGTTGAATATTGTCTGGTATAGCAGCAGATGTAATTTTAGTGGAATAACATTATACATCAACATATGCAAGAGAAATTCAAAGCCATATACATGATATAATAAGAAGCCCCCTTTTAAGGAATTACTTTGGTAGCTTGCTGGTTGCCAGACAGAATAGCATGTTTGGAGATATTATCAATGAATGCAATAGTTGTCTCATCTGAAAAAACAAAGCGAGAGATTGGAGGACATACTATTAAGTGACATAACCTTATATTTCCAAGTTCATTCAAGTGAAACAGACAGTGCATAGCAATATAGGGAAGCAAAACCCTATTTGACAACTCTCCATATCGATTAACAAGCTCTTGCATATACTTATCAAGACAAAGAAAAGAAATCTCTGAGGAATATTCTCGTCATTTGACTAAATTCTTCTAGGCGATAATCAGACAGTATGATCTATTTATGTCTTCATGTCGAGAATCAATCCTCTAATTGGCTGATGACACTGACAAACACCCAGTAGCCTTGGCTCATATCAGTGAAGAGGCAATACTCGTTCTTTGCATGGTATGTTGCCATTAGGCCTGTATTGACAAGCAACAGCATCTAATCAGCTCTTACGGTAGAATATTATCTTGCGCAAGGGAGGTTACAACAAATAAATGAAAAGAAAGTATCAGAAAGTCTTATCTTAACTAAAACCAAGAATTGTGGCAGAAAAAAGGCTAAAATCTCAATTAATGATGACACATAATTATCATACCATATCCTGCAGTTTGAACATCAAAGCCTTCATCCTACGACATGACAACATCCAATTAAGTTCTGAAAGGAGTAAGAGAATTTAACGGGACCATAGGAAGAGAAAAAGTAGTTACCTGCAGTTCCCTGATAAGAGGCAGGCTTCCGGTTATCGAGTAAGGCTTCACATGGCCCACAACCTCTTCGGTTGCTTTGCATAATACATGATAGCCACGTGAATTAAGATCACAAGCAACCCCAGAATTTGGCTCATCAAAACTTATTCTAAGGCTGCAGAAGATGGAACCATCACCAAGTCAACAAACTTTAAGCACACCAAAAACTGTCAGAAGTACGGGAATGCTGTGTGCGCGTGTGCGTGCGTGCGTGCGTGCGTGAGAGAGAGAGAGAGAGAGAGAGAGAGAGACCTTCCACTCAGGTTCTCATCAGGTAAGACATACTTTGACACTGGACCCCGTGAATCTAACTTCTCTATGTTAACATTTATGTCATCTACATATTCCTCCAGCTTCTTCATAACATCTTTTACACTGTATAGAATATCAGTCAGGCTACATCTCCAAGTACCTTTGGGTGAGGGAAGAGAAAATAAAATAAAATTATGGAAACATAATTGCAAGAGATTTTAAGGGGGAGATTGAGAACTTGAGTTACAGCAGCTCACTTGTAGAATGGCGTCAATCTGCAAAATGGAGATTGTAAATGGCCATTAACTATAAAAACCATCAAGCATATGCATCAAAGGAGTTCAAGGCTGCTTCCCAACCTGACATCTCCACAAATCATGCACTCAGCTGGAATTTGATTGATTCCGCCCCCAGGATCTGCGATGCAGGAAAAATACGATTTAGCCGCAAATTCTAGTTTTACTCAAAATAGTAACTAGCACTGTCTAACTTACAAGACCATTGGGTTGGTTTCATTGTTGACGGAGTAGCAAATCCATAGACCTGCTCCATGGGATGGGAAGGAAAATCATTGTAAAACCTTGTCTGAATCTCTTTCAGTGCCTCCATGGCCAGCTCCAGAGGATTTATAGCCTGTTATATCCGAGAGGATGAAAACACATCCATTATTCAAGTTTTACTATCCAACAATGATTTATCTTCAGATGAAACCTCACTATGCATTATTGTAGCCATTAGCCAGTGTCCTTTCTTTTGAGTCATCATCATACTGCTAAACATTCTGTTTAGCCACTAGCCAGTGTCCTTTTCTTTTGAGTCATCATCCATACTGCTAAACATTCTGTTGTTTGAATTTACTAGTTATCCACTTGGAGCAGAATCATAATTGATCCATCAAATAGTGCAGCAGTGAATTATGTTGACCAGGCATCTTCCTTTCGAATGAACAAGCACACAGAAAGCAGAAGCTGCAGACTAGAGAGTGTAATGTAAATGTTGTTCACCCAAAAAAATTGAACCTCAAAATTATGAACAACGCAAACCTCAAGCAAATTTTTCATAAGTTCATTGTGAAGAAACAGACTTCTTTTTCCAGGGTCTCAACATGGTAGTATATTCAACTAAGATGGTCCATAAACCAACAGTTGTATGTGAGGAATTTTAAATTCAAACCTTGTGTGCTAAACCACTGTGGAAAAGCTTTCCTGTAACTTTGAGTTTCCAAGGAATCATACCGCCAGTACCAATGCAAGGTTGCTTATCAGCAGTGTCGATCCAAAATCTAAGTGGAAATAAAAAAACTGGCTAAAATTTCACAAATTTCAAATGAACATGAGCAATAGTAACATATGGCTCGCATGTATATTAGAACAGTCAAATAGAAAATTCATAGATTGCTCATGTGAACATTCCGTAAAAATTTCTCACCAGACCTTGCACTGAACCCATTTTTAGCAGAAAAACTTACAAAGGTAAGATCCAGTCAAATTGGGGGAGAATACTTACAGAGGGCCTTCCTTCAGCTTATTTAGCAATCCATCTTTCACGAGAGCATCCACACCCACGCCCGGAATGGAAGAATTTTCTTCACTAGCAATGAAAACAGCAACGACAGTTGATTTCAGTTTGGGCTTTGTCTCCCCCAACCTCTTCATAAGTTCGGTTACCAAGGCAACGTGTCCCAAACAATCCGTTGTTCCACGACCACGAAGTTTATCCCCATCAATGCTCAACGAGAAAGGATCAAACTCCTGAAGATTTGATCATTTATGCCATTATTAAATCATAAAAAATCCATACACTTCCCGTAATAAAAGAGGTGACGTCAATTACTCAAAAGCTACCAATCAGCTCACTCAAGTAGGTTCTGCTTCAACTGAACCGACAAGCTCAAGCGTGGAAAGTAAAAGAAGCAATACAAACATCGTGTTTCCCAAAGGATGGACCAGCTCTAACTAATTCATAATGATTACAGATGAAATTAGAATCTGCAAACAATTCGACCGTACAAAAACAAAGAGAAAAGGAAACATCAGCTGGACAGAAGCACAGAGCTAATATAACGCCAGCAACAATAAAAAAAGCAAGCGATCGACAGTTAATTGATCACAGACAGATAATGCGTAAAAATTCGAATTGTCAAATAACATTGAATCTAAAACCTCGTCCTCCGTCCAAATCTGATCAAATTCCCAGATACATTTAGCCAAAACCCAACAGCAAAACTCAAAAACGACCGAAGTTGCCACTCCAAACTTAAGCTCAACATCATACCAAGCCACCAGGATGGATTGCGACACATCTATGTCCATTCCAACGAAAGATTGAATTTTGATCAAACCCTGACCCAGTTCAGAGGACTTAAACAACGCATTGAATTGCTCAACAGCCAAAAACTCAATTTCCAAAAGAAAGGCTGCAAATTAATGTGTATAAAATTCAGAATCATTACCCAGTCACTAGGATTAGCCGTGACAACATCCATATGCATCCCAACGAAGGACAAGATCTTCCCGGGCACGGTCCCCGGGTACTCCACGATGAGATTGCCTCTCTTGGGGTGGTAGCTGACGTGGCTCACCACCAGGGGACCGCCGCCGGTGGAGGTGCTGAGGGGTAGGAGGGAGTCCAGGACGTGCTTGACGATCCTGTCCTCCTGAGGGATCAAATCGGGCGGGTTGTTCTGGACGTGCCGGGCCTCCCCGATGAGCTTCGAGAGGAGGGTCGTGAACGATTCCCGGTCGAGATCCCCCAGCGTCGCCTTCACGTCGGCGCAAGAATCCATGATAGCGAGAGAGAGAGAGAGAGAGAGAGAGAGAGAGAAGGGTGGCGCCGAAGAAGCTGATACCTTTGAGGGTTGGGATATGAAGGCGAACGAGGAAGTGTCGATATGAAGCGATCCTCTTCCTCTTCTCCCTTTTATAAACTTCCTCCTTCCTCTGTTCAAGAAGAACCCGTTTCTTCGTCAGCCGTCATCGAAAGAAATGCTGTTTCCTATGCATCAAGAACATGTTCTTGTGGAGACCAATAGTGAAAAGAGATGTTCGCTTCGCAAGCTTTCTCATTTGGATGATTTCTATTATGAGAATCGACGTTAATTAATCAATTGATACTTCGTCGACATGATAAAATTTTCTTTAATCACATATCCTGATCTTGTATTCCTAGAATTCATGTAAAAGGAATGCGAATATAATTCGATCCGTCCGATTCTCAAAAATATGAATCGATACACAGACACTTGATTCGATAACCTAATTATACCATGGCTTTTATTTTCGAGTGTCTTTTCATTTCCACACTTGCAATTTGGGTTTTGAGCGCGCATGAAACTTATAAGAAGACGAAAATGACCTCAAAAGAGAAGCGAAAGCGAATGCAAAGGATGATCCAGAAGTTTGGGCCAGCCCATAAAGCACATAGCCCAGTCTCATATGAAAAGGGCCGAATCCGAGTTCGACAGAGTTGGGCTTGATGGAGATTATTTCTTTCGAAGGAAAAAGGAAAATTGCATATCCCCCCCTCCATGAGTCTCAAATTCTCAAAGTTCCCCTTATTAATTGCCTTTTGTCTCAAATAGCCCCCCCGGTAGCTAGCGAAAATCTATCAAACCATCCTTACTGTAACGACCGCGTTCGGGTTCGGTTCGCGATTTTGGCTAAACAGGAATTTTCCAGGAAAATTTAATAATTTCCCTTTTTATTTCGCGAAAATTGTGAAAGGCTTTGAATTTAATGAAAATTTATGTTGAAAATTTATTGGGCCCAAAAATGTCAAAAACTGCAATATAGGATTTTTCCAGAAAATTTCTGAATTTTTTTGGAATTTTTAAAACAATTTTCCAATTTTCGGGAATTAAAATATATTATTTTTAAAAAAATTCCGACCGGCCAGCGAACCGGCCGGCCCAGCCCCGCGAATTGCCGGTCCGACCGGGTCGGACCGGGCAGCACGCGCGCGGCACGTGTGCCCGGTCTCCCTCTCTCCTCTTCTCTCTGGCATTCGGTCGAACAGTTGATGGGCATCCATCAACTGTTCAACCCGTCGCCTCAATGGCTGCTGTGGCGCTGCAGCCACCCACCCTCTGGTCCGAGGGGACAGCCGGAGGGGACGACAGCCCTTGGCGGAGCAGCACGTGGCGCCGGCGAGTGGTTTTTCCGGCTGCCACCCACCTGCTCCCACTCGGTATAAACCGAGTGGGCAAGCCACTTTGAGCTCGGATTTCTCCGAGCTCAGTCCACCTCTCGGCTCGTCCTTGGTGTCCCCGTGAAGCCTGCAGTGCCCTCTCTTCAACGCCGCCGGTTGTGGGCTCCGACTAGCCGTGCTCCGTCGCCGACGGCCCCCGATAGAGAGCCTCGCGGCCAACCGTTTCTGGAAATTTCCAGAAAGGCCGTGGCTTCAAGAGGTGAGTTCACCCCTCCTCCGACCATCTTGGCTCGATTGGTTGATACCAATCGCTTCCTTGGCTTTCCTAGTCCTTAGATGTGGTGTAAATTTGTCTGTTTTTGGCCTAGACTCGTTGGATTCGAGCTTGAAACTCGGACCTCCTTTCTCGGGAAACCCTAGGTGAACCGCCGACTTCGTGGCTGTCTCCCCGCGAGCTCCGACCACCTCTGGCCAAGCCGTGACCACCGATCGACGCGCCGGAGGCTCAGCTTCCTCTCCCAGCCGGTCTTGAGCTTCGATTTGGCCGGAGAACGGTGAACGGCGGCCAAACCCGAGAAAACCTCTTGACCCGACACACGACCTGACTCACGACCTGGAGTCGGGGTTCGCCGGAGAAGACGACCGGCGATGGCGACGGAGCCGTCGCCGGAGACAGAAGACAGCCGATGGGCTAGGCTGCCAGCCCAGCAGCCTAGCCCAGTCAACGGCTCAGCCGACCCGGCCCAGCCAGCCAGCCAATCAGCCGACCGACCCAGGCCCAGTCAGCCCGCCCGGCCTAGGTCCAGCTTGCGTGGCCCAGAAGGAAAAAGGAAAAGAAAAAGGAAAAAGGAAAAAGGAAAAGAAAAAGGAAAAGGAAAAAGGGAGAAGAAAAGAGAAAAAAAAAGGAAAAGAAAAAAAAAGGAAAAAAAGAGGAGAACGAAAAAAAGAGAGGAAAAATTTAATTTTTCCTTGGGTTCAACCAGGAGTGCAGCAAGGGGAATTTAGCCAAGAAAACTCACAAGTGAGTGGACTCTAAACCTTTATTAGGCGCATTTACTGTTTTAGTAGAAAACGGGTAGAAACAGTTAGAAATGGCTAGGGCGAGTAGAACGGCTATGATTCCTTGTTTACTCGTCAATTTCATTGATTAGTTAGATTGGTTAGCTGTCACGCCCCGGTTCCTCGGGGTCGTAGCACTAATTCCAGGATCCTACCTCACGCTAAGTTTTTGCAAACGAATCTAGTTCTTAGTCCATTTGTTCCCAAGGTAACACCACAATCCACTTTGATCAAGAAACTTACTTCCCATAATACAAGGATAAGTCAGGTCAAAATACAAAAAGGGGAAGAAAACAGGAGGAGACATAACAAAAGTCTAGAGTCACGGTCGCCGCACAGCTATACAATCAAAAGTCGCGGGGAAAAGAGAAGGGAGAGTACTAATCCCTAGCTGCCCCCATTGGCCTGGGCCAATCTCGCACGCACGAAGGCTTCGGGTTATCCACGGTGCCATCCTCTGAGTCATCTGCCCCATCAGGGTCTTCGAAGCCGGACTCGTAGCCTCCCTGAGGTACCTTGCACTCCTCGACCAATAACTCTAGTTCGGCCTCATGGAAACCCGTATACACGCAAATGTGCTGATGTGGGTACCAGATGTGCTTCGTGGCGCTCCAAATCCAACCTGTCGTGCTGTGGGATTCTTGGATTAATCCATCTTCCTTTACTTCTATGTCTATGACCTCTCCCATGTCTCTAGGGGGAGCGGGGGCTGCCGCCATACCGTTCCCTTCGTCTTCCTCTTCTTCTTCATCCAAGTTGAAAGGGATATCCGGCTCCAGATCCCCCTCCTCCTGATCCTCCTCCTCCTGAAGATCCCACTCCAGCTCCAGCTCCAGCTGCTGCTCCCAGTCCTCCGGATCCAGAGGTTCCAGCTCCCGTAGATCCCAAGCTTCCTCCTCGTGAGGGTCCTCCTCCATAAGCTCCTCTTCCTCTGACTGGTCCTCCAAGTCTGATAGGTCCTGAACCGGGTCCATACGGGGGTCCTGGGATGGTGGGGTGGTGGAATGAGATACTTGGTATCCCAGTGAACGAACCCTAATCCTAAATTAGGAACACCCCTGCCCTAGGGTCCCTAAATCGACCCTCCCAACTCTCGGCTTCCGATGGTCTGTCAGTCGACTCTAGGCAAGCCTAGCTGTAAGTCTCTCATCCCAAGGTCCCCAAGCTTCGCGCAGGAACACTCATTACTAACCCAAAACGAAAAACTCCCTACCTCTAGATCTCTAAACTAAAGGTAGACTATCGAACGTCATGGGGGTCTAAACAACTTACAGGGTGGGACAGGTCTACTAACGAGACCCTAATTGTGGTTATAAGGGATTTGTCTAGGCATAACTGATTAAATTAAAGCAGGCGCAAAATTAAACGCACAAAGTAGTACTTGAATCGCCAAATTATAATAATAATTTAATGCAATTAAAAAGCAAATAGGGTTCTTAACTAATTTAATCAAATGCTATGCGGACGAACATTAAATGATACATGACTAATTAAATTAAATTGTAGAAATAGACGAAATAAACAATTCTAAGATTTTAACAGAGGTGTCAATCCGACCCTTCTTTCTCCTCGAGGGGTCCCAACTCTGACCACGCTCGAGCACAAGCAAACGTACAAGGGCATTTCTCGTAAGACGTGGGATGCCAGTCCCTAGGTCGACACAAGTCGAACTACACCACCTAAGTGGTCAACAATCTACCATTGTCCAATACGGCTAACCAATCTAACTAATCAATGAATTTTACGAATAAATAAGGAGTCCTAGCCGTTCTACTCGCCCTAGCCATTTCTACCCGTTTCCTACTAAAACAGCAAATGCGCCTAATAAAAGTTTAGAATCCACTCACTTGTGAGTTTGCCTGGCTAAATCCCCCTTGCTGTACTCCTGGTTGAACCCAAGAAAATTTTAGAATTTTCCTCTTTTACTCTTTTTTTTTTTTTTTTTTTTTTTTTTTTTTTTTTTTTTTTTTTTTTCGGGCCGCGCAAGCTGGACCTGGGCCGGGCCGGCTGACTGGGCTTGGGTCGGTCGGCTGATTGACTGGCCGACTGGGCCGGGTCGGCTGGGCCGTTGACTGGGCTGGGCTGGCCCGCGAGCTGGACTTGGCCGGCGGCTGCTGGCTCCTCCGGCGCCGGTCTTCTTCTCCGGCTAGCGCGGCTTCCGGGTCGGGGAACCGGGTCGAGCGCCGGGTCGCGAGGGGTGTTCGGGTTCCGTCTCTGTTTGTCGTCGGCGGTGCGCGTCGGAGCTTGGGATCGGTCGGAGAAGGAGGCTGAGCTCACGACGCGTCGATTGGTGGTTGTGGCTTCGTCGGAGGTGGCCGGAATCGACGGGAAAACGGCCACGAAGTCGCGGCTTCCTCCTAAGCCTCCGAAGTGGTTTTCAAGTTTCAAAGCTTCGATTCGGCGTCCACAGGCCAAATCGGAAGGGGGAACCACCGGAAAAGGAAACTAGGGAGTGAGGGAACCGATTGGTGGGTGAGAAGTGAGCTGAGGAGGTCGGGGTAGGAAGGAATGGGGTGGTTTTTGGCTGCGGTTTTCTGGGTTTTCTGGGTTCCAAGGCTGGCCGCGAAGCTCCCTGCAACTGGCTACCGGTGACAGACCACGGCGAGTCTTGGCTAGCTGACAACGGCTTCGGGAAGGGGGCGACTCAAGCTACGCGGGGACACCAAGAACGCACGAAGAGGAGGCCGGAGCTCCGAGAAATCCTCCCTCAAAAACCCTTGCCCACTCGGTTTATACCGAGTGGGAGCAGGTGGGGGAGGCCGAGAACTCGGCTTCCCAGGCCACGCGGCGCCTCCCCCGTGGCCACCATCCCCTCCGACGGTCACTTCCAAGTCAGGGGTGGGTGGCTGCAGGGCATGGCGTGGCTGAGGCGACGTCGAGCGGTGGAATGCACAGTGCATTCTACCTGCTCGACAGAAGGCCCGAGAGAGAGAGGAGAGAGGGAGAGGGGGAGAGCTCATGCGCGTGCTGTGCACGTGCCGTCCGGTCCGACCCGGTCGGACCGGCGGTTCGCACGGTCTGGCCGGCCGGTTCGCTGGCCGGTCTGGGACTTTTAATAAAATAATATATTTTAATTTCCGAAAATCGGAAAAATGCTTTAAAATTTCCTAAAAATCCAGGAAAAATCCCGAAAAATCAAATATCGAATTTCATGACATTTTGGGCCCAAAATAAATTTAAACTTAAATTTCATTAATTTCCAAGCCTTTCCAAATTTTCGCGAAATAAAAAGGGAAATTGCCAAATTTCCCTAAAGTCCCAGTAGGCTAAAATCGCGGACCGACTCGGCCGTTACATTAGCAGTATTGGATAATTGTAAATTGTTGACCACTTAGGTGGTTTAGTTCGACTCGTGTCGACCTAGGGATGGGCATCTCACGTTTCACGAGAAATGCCCTCGTACGTTTACTTGTGCTCGAGCGTGGTCAGAGTTTGGACCCTTCGAGAGGAAGGGAGTGTCGGCTTGACACCTTTGTTTAAATTTTAGAGTTGCTTAACTCATTTATTTCTACAGTTTAATCAATTAATCATTTATCATTAAATGTTCTTTCGTATAGCATTTAATTAATTTAATAACCCTTTTTGCTTTTCAATTTCATTAAATTATTATTGTAATCAGTCAATTCTAGTATTGCTTTGTGTATTTAAATTTTGCGCCGCTTTTATTTAATCAGTTATGCCTACATAAATTCTATTTAGTCACAATTAGGATCCCGTTCTAGATCTGCCCCACCCTGTAAATTGTTTAGACCCCAATGACGTTCGTTAGTCTACCTTTAGCTTAGAAACCTAGAGGTGGGGAGTTCTTCGACTTGGGTTGGTAACGAGTGTTTCTGCGCGAAGCTTGGGGATCTTGGGATGAGAGAATTACAGCTAGGCTTGCTTAGGGTCGACTGACAGGCCAGCGGAAGCCTGAGAGGTGGGAGGGTCGATTTAAGGACCCTAGGGCAGGGGTGTTCCTAATTTAGGATTAGGATTCATTCACTAGGATACCAAGTATCTCATTCCACCACCCCACCATCCCAGGACCCCGTATGGACCCGGATCAGGACCTATCAGACTTGGAGGACCAGCTAGAGGAGGAGGAGCTTATGGAGGAGGACCCTCACGAGGAGGAAGCTTGGGATCTACTGGAGCTGGAACCTCTGGACCCGGAGGTCTGGGAGCAGCGGCTGGAGCTGGAGCTGGAGTTGGAGTGGGACCCTCAGGAGGAGGAGGATCAAGAGGAGGGGGATCTGGAGCCGGATATCCCTTTCAATTTGGATGAAGAAGAAGAGGAAGACGAAGAGAACGGCATGGCGGCAGCCCCCGTTCCCCCTAGAGACATGGGAGATGTCATAGACATAGAAGTAAAGGAAGATGGATTATTCCAAGAATTCCACAGCACGACCGGTTGGATTTGGAGCACTACGAAGCACATCTGGTACCCACATCAACACATTAGCGTGTACACGGGCTTCCATGAGACCGAACTAGAATTGTTGGTTGAAAGTGTGAGGTACCACAGGGAGGCTACGAGTCCGGCTTCGAAGACCCTGATGGGGCAGACGACTCAGAGGATGGCACCGTGGACAACCCAAAGCCTTCGTGTGTGCGAGATTGGCCCAAGCCGGTGGATACAACTTAGGATTAGTACTCTCCCTTTTCTTCTCCCCGCGACTTTTGATTGTATAGCTGTGCGGCGACCGTGACTCTAGGCTTTTGTCACGCCTTCTCCTGTTCTCTTCCCTTTTTGTATTTTGACCTGACGTATCCTTTGTATCTATGGGAAGTAAGTTTCTTGCTCAAAATTGAATGTAGTGCTCTACCTTGGGAACAAGTTAACTAAGAATTAGATTCTTTTGCAAATCTTGGAGTAAAGTTGGATCCTGGAAGTATTGCTACGACTTAGAGGAATCGGGGCGTGACAGCTTGGTATCAGAGCAAGGTTGTGACCTAGGAAAGGTTACCCTTTAACGGAGTGATAAGGAGCGACAGATTCGGTCAAGGAAAAAAACTGGAGTGTCAAACCAGAGCGAAAGGCAGCAAGCTAGGGATGAGTTTGACTGTAAAATTTAGAAACCAGACTGAGACTAGCTCTAGGCCCCCACCTGACCGTAGGATTGGTGTCACCTGACAGGCCGTGTCGGCACGGTATGGGACGTGCACCGCAGGGTCGAGCATGTGACTAGAGACCATAGGACACGTTTACATTTGATTCCGTCAACCCAATGGAAGATAGGTGCGACGAAATCAGACGTACGACGGATGATTTGGTAGTCTAGTCTAGCTAAGTTGACGCGGTCTAGAATGCGTGCAGCAAGGCTGGGCTTGGACTTGTGATGCCGCAAGGCGAGTAGCCTACTTATAGGCTCTGGAGGCTACGTCTCGTTTGTTTTTGACATCGACCCCCCCCCCCCTTGGGAGAGGATTTGATCATGTCACCGCCATAATGGCGAAGGTGCGTGGTGCCAAGGAGGGCGGCTACTGGTGCACCGTAGTCGAGTATCTGATGAAGCATCGACTTTTGACCCGCAGGGTCAAGTGCGTCCTATTTTGTTGGACAAGGGGTATGAGTGGTCAGTTTAGATGACTGTGGTAGTATATTTTGCACTATACTCCTTTCGCCAAGGGTGGCGGTGTGTTTTAAGGCAGACCTACTTCTGCAAATCATGCATTACTATAATCGCTTGTTGAAATCCTCAAAAAGGATGACGAAAGCATTGCGATGCTATTAACAGGGAGACCAGATGGTTAGACCGGGGAGACCTCTGCGAAGGAGGGCGACGATTGGTCGCTTCAGGGTGGAAGAAGCTGAACCTCAAGGAGATCCCCGTGTTGAAGGACTAGTACAGTCAGTGGAAGACCTACGGGAGGAAGTCCGCCAGCAAGCTAGAAACCAAGAAGTTGCAATCGCCGCTGCTGTAACGCCGCAATCATTGCAATGCGGAACGAAAATGCTGCCGGAGCTCAGGGGCCCGCCATAAGAACTGAGGAGCGGGGAGTGGAAGCCCCAGCTCCTGCCCCCGCGGCCGGAGGTGCAATTGGGGAAAGGAGGAAGCAAAGGCAGGTCGGGCAATTCCTGAAGCTGAAACCCCCAGTTTTTACAGGGATGGGAGACCCTGAAGCGGCAACCGAATGGCTGCTGGAGTTAGAGAAGATCTTTGAGGTCATGGAGTGTTCTGATGAAGACCGAGTGACCCTAGCGGTGTACCAACTGCAGGGAAATGCCAATCATTGGTGGAGGGCTACTAAAGACCTCGTCTTCCCAGAAGGCGTAGTACCAACTTGGGAGATCTTTGTTGAAACATTCAACGAGCAGTACTTCCCTGAGTCAGCTAGGGATGCAAAGTTAGCCGAATTCCAAAAGCTACGCCAGAACAGTATGACGGTGATTGAATACGAAGCAAAGTATACTGCCTTAGCCAAGTATGGCAAGAAGTTAATCGAAGACCTAATGGACCGTGCAAAGAGGTTCCGAGAAGGACTGAAACCCGAGATCAAAACTCAGCTTGCACCTTTCAATCTGCAGGATTACAAGGAGGTATACACTAAGGCTCAGATGGTGGAGAAGGATCTGAACGAGAGAACTGTGGCGTCTGTGTCGCGATCCTTCACGGGGAGAAATAACAACTTTCGGCAAGGAAAGAAGCCGATAACGGGGTTAAGGAAACCCTTCCCCGTTACACGGAATGGTGGGACCAAGAAACCCCAATTCCGTCAGGAGAGCTGGTGCCGTCAGTGTGGGAAGACCCACAAGGCAGGACCGTGTCCCACCAGAAATGAGGGATGCTTTGGCTGTGGACAGTTGGGCCACATGGTTCGAGATTGCCCCCAGCGCGTGATTAGGGCGCAACCCCAGCAGCAAGTGGGACAGCTGGCAGGAATGGCACCACCCCTCCTTTTGGATCGACCCTCGGCGCAAGGGAGAGTTTATGCGGTGACACGGAATGAAGCTCAGAACTCAGGAGGAGTTATAACAGGTACCGTTTCCCTGCACCGTTGTCCAGCTTATGCCCTTTTCGATACGGGAGCTACCCATTCGTTTGTAGCTGAGCGCTTTGTAGAGCTGGTAGGGTTAACTGTGGAGCCTTTAGCCGTCGTTCTTAATGTCTCGACCCCTCTGCATGTTCACATGTTATCTATTAATGGGTGCCCAGGGTGTGAGATAGAATTTAGCGGGAAGAAAGGGTTAATCGACTTGGCTGTGTTAGATCTGCATGATTATGATGTGATTATTGGCATGGATTGGTTGACCAAGCAGAGAGCTACGGTAGACTGCTCTAGAAAAGTGATAAGGTTCTGCCCGTCGATAGACTCGAGTTACGAGTTCGTCGGAAGTCACGGAGAACCTTCAACCGTAGTTGTTTCCTCCTTGGAAGCAACCCGGTTGTTAGAGGATGGTTGTCAAGGCTACCTCGCTAGTGTGGTAGACACGACGGTCGAAGGACCGAAGTTAGAGGAGATCGTAGTGGTTCAAGAGTTTCCCGAAGTATTTCCGGAAGAATTGCCTGGATTACCTCCTGAGAGGGAAGTCGAGTTCGCAATTGAAGTACCCTCCGGAACAGAACCAATTTCCAAGACACCTTATCGAATGTCGCTCTCAGAATTGAAGGAGCTGAAGGTGCAGATGCATGAGTTGTTGGATAAGGGATTCATTCGTCCGAGCGCGTCACCATGGGGTGCGCCAGTGCTCTTCGTGAAGAAAAAGGATGGATCCCTAAGGTTATGCATCGACTACAGGCAGCTGAATAAGGTAACGGTCAAAAATAGATACCCGCTGCCTAGAATTGATGATCTGTTCGATCAGCTACAAGGAGCTAAGGTCTTTTCGAAAATCGACCTGAGGACAGGGTACCATCAGTTAAGGATCAAAAAGGAAGACATTCCGAAGAGCGCCTTCCGAACCCGATACGGCCATTATGAGTTCACAGTGATGCCATTTGGGCTTACTAATGCCCCAGCCGCCTTCATGGACCTAATGAATAGGGTATTTAGGGAGTTTCTAGATAGATTCGTCGTAGTATTCATTGACGACATACTAATCTATTCAAAGAGCCTTGCGGAACATGAGCAACACTTGAGGATAGTGCTGACGACACTACGAGGACATGCGCTCTACGCGAAGTTTAGTAAGTGCGAATTTTGGTTGGATCGAGTGGCATTTTTAGGTCACGTGGTCTCAGGAGATGGAATCTCTGTGGACCCCGCCAAGATTGAAGCGGTGATGGATTGGCCAGGACCCACGACGGTGACTGAAATTCGTAGTTTTCTGGGTCTGGCAGGGTACTATAGACGGTTCGTAGAAAAGTTTTCAAGCCTATCCCTGCCATTGACGAAATTGTTGAAAAAGGAGGCGAAGTTCGAGTGGACTGAAGGGTGCGAGAAAAGCTTCCAGGCTTTGAAAGAAAGGTTAACCACCGCGCCAGTCCTAACGATCCCAGAAGGACCGGGTGGCTACGAAGTCTACAGTGATGCGTCGTACCAAGGTCTAGGGTGCGTTTTAATGCAACATGGACGCGTCGTAACTTACGCGTCAAGACAATTGAAGCCGCACGAACAAAACTACCCGACGCATGACCTGGAGTTAGCAGCTGTGATTTTTGCACTTAAAATTTGGAGGCACTACCTGTGCGGAGAAAAGTTCCCAATCTATACGGATCACCAGAGCCTCAAGTATTTATTCTCGCAGAAGGAACTGAACATGAGGCAACGGAGATGGATGGAACTCCTAAAGGACTACGACTGCGAAATTTTATACCACCCCGGAAAGGCAAACCGCGTAGCAGACGCACTTAGCCGCAAGTCCTCACTAATATCTTTATTGGCCAAAGAGTCGCAGTTGTTTGAAAAAGTGAAGAATTCAGAGTTCAAGTTTGAAGTTGGACACCTGACTTGCTTGATGGCCACCCTAAGGATCGAGCCTCAAATCCAGGCCAAGATTAAGGAACTGCAGTCTTCGGACCCCTTCCTTGTAGATATTTTGAAGGCTAAAGAAGAACAGAGGAAACCCGATTTCCAGGTCTCGGAGGAAGAAGTTCTGAAATTTCAAGGGAGGCTCTGTGTGCCCGACAATCTCGAGTTGAAGGAGGAGATCTTGTCGGAGGCACACCGAAGTAAGTATAGTGTCCACCCAGGGAATACTAAGATGTATCAGAACCTGAGGCCCCACTATTGGTGGAAGGGAATGAAAACGGACGTGGCAAAGTTTGTGGCCAAATGCCTTACGTGCCAGCAAGTAAAGGCACAACACTGCAAGCTAGGAGGTCTCTTGAACCCTTTGGAAATCCCAGAGTGGAAATGGGAGCACATCGCAATGGATTTCGTGATCGGCCTACCAAAGAGTCAAAAGGGTCACGATATGATTTGGGTCATCGTGGACCGACTGACCAAATCGGCCCACTTCCTAGCGGTACGCAAGAATCTTCCCCTGGACCGGTTGGCGGAGCTTTACGTAGCCCAAATAGTCAGACTCCATGGGGTGCTGTGACTATTACCTCCGACCGCGATCCTCGATTCACCGCTTCCTTCTGGAAAAGCCTACAGGGAACTTTGGGTACTAGACTACAGTACAGCACGGCCTTTCATCCTCAGACCGACGGACAGTCTGAGCGGACGATCCAGACCCTTGAAGACATGCTGAGAGCATGTATACTGGATTTCAAGGGAGGATGGGAAGACCGGTTGCCATTAGTAGAGTTTGCATATAACAATAGCTTCCAACAAAGCATAGGGATGGCCCCTTTTGAAGCCTTGTATGGACGAGCCTGCAGGACTTCTGTTTGTTGGGATGAAGTGGGAGAACGGAAGATTTTAGGGCCTAAACTAGTGCAGCAAACGCAAGATGCAGTGAAGGTAATCAGACAAAGGCTGAAGACAGCCCAGAGTCGACAAAAGAGTTATGCGGACCGAAGGCGCAGACCCTTGGAATTCCAAGAAGGGGACCATGTCTTCCTGAAAGTGTCACCTAAGAAGGGAATGTCCCGCTTTGGAGAAAAAGGGAAGTTAAGTCCCAGGTTTGTAGGACCTTTTGAGATCTTGGAAAAAATAGGAGTCGTTGCATACCGACTGGCCCTACCACCAAACTTGGAGCAAATTCACAACGTCTTCCACGTTTCAATGCTAAGAAAGTACGAACCTGATCCTTCGCATGTGCTAAGCTACGAAGATCTCAATTTGGACGATCAAATTTCGTACACCGAAAGGCCAGTAAGGATCGAAGACAGGAAGGAGCGGAAGCTTAGGAACAAGATCACACCTCTGGTCAAAGTCGTTTGACAACATAACGACTCAGAGAGTGCTACCTGGGAAAGTGAGGAAGCGATGAAGCAACAGTACCCTCAACTATTTGAAGACTTAGAAGCTGCAAATTTCGAGGACGAAATTTCTTAAGGGGGGTAGATTGTAACGACTGCGTTCGGGTTCGGTTCGCGATTTTGGCTAAACAGGAATTTCCAGGGAAATTTAATAATTTCCCTTTTTATTTCGCGAAAATTGTGAAAGGCTTTGAATTTAATGAAAATTTATGTTGGAAAATTTATCAGGGCCCAAAAATGTCAAAAACTGCAATATAGGATTTTTCTAGAAATTTTCTGAATTTTTTTGGAATTTTTAAAACAATTTTCCAATTTTCGGGAATTAAAATATATTATTTTTTAAAAAATTCCGACCGGTCAGCGAACCGGCCGGCCCAGCCCCGCGAACCGCCGATCCGACCGGGTCGGACCGGGCAGCACGCACGCTGCCCGCGCGCGACACGTGTGCCCGGTCTCCTTCTCTTCCTCTCTCCTCTTCTCTCTGGCATTCGGTCGAACAGTTGATGGGCATCCATCAACTGTTCAACCCGTCGCCTCAATGGCCGCTGTGGCGCTGCAGCCACCCACCCTCTGGTCCAAGGGGACAGCCGGAGGGGACGACAGCCCTTGGCGGAGCAGCACGTGGCGCCGGCGAGCGGTTTTTCCGGCTGCCACCCACCTGCTCCCACTCGGTATAAACCGAGTGGGCAAGCCACTTTGAGCTTGGATTTCTCCGAGCTCAGTCCACCTCTCGGCTCGTCCTTGGTGTCCCCGTGAAGCCTGCAGTGCCCTCTCTTCAACGCCGCTGGTTGTGGGCTCCGACTCGCCGTGCTCCGCCGCCGACGGCCCCCGATAGAGAGCCTCGCGGCCAGCCATTTCTGGAAATTTCCAGAAAGGCCGTGGCTTCAAGAGGTGAGTTCACCCCTCCTCCGACCATCTTGGCTCGATTGGTTGATACCAATCGCTTCCTTGGCCTTCCTAGTCCTTAGATGTGGTGTAAATTTGTCTGTTTTTGGCCTAGACTCGTTGGATTCGAGATTGAAGCTCGGACCTCCTTTCTCGGGAAACCCTAGGTGAACCGCCGACTTCGTGGCCGTCTCCCCGCCAGCTCCGACCACCTCTGGCCAAGCCGTGACCACCGATCGACGCGCCGGAGGCTCAGCTTCCTCTCTCAGCCAGTTTCGAGCTTCGATTTGGCTGGAGAACGGTGAACGGCGGCCAAACCCGAGAAAACCTCTTGACCCGACTCATGACCCGGAGTCGGGGTTCGCCGGAGAAGACGACCTCGCCGGAGCCGTCGCCGTCGCCGGAGACAGAAGACAGCCGATGGGCTAGGCTGCTAGCCCAACAGCCCAGCCCAGTCAGCCGGCCCAGCCAGCCAGCCAATCAGCCGACCGACCCAGGCCCAGTCAGCCGGCCCGGCCCAGGTCCAGCTCGCGCGGCCTAGAAGGAAAAAGGAAAAGAAAAAAGGAAAAGAAAAAGGAAAAAGGAAAAAGGAAAAAGGAAAAAGGAAAAAGGAAAAGAAAAAGGAAAAGGAAAAAGGGAGAAGAAAAGAGAAAAAAAAGGAAAAGAAAAAAAAGGAAAAAAAGAGGAGAAGGAAAAAAAAAAGAGGAAAAATTTAATTTTTCCTTGGGTTCAACCAGGAGTGCAGCAAGGGGAATTTAGCCAAGAAAACTCACAAGTGAGTGGACTCTAAACCTTTATTAGGCGCATTTATTGTTTTAGTAGAAAACGGGTAGAATCAGTTAGAAATGGCTAGGGCGAGTAGAACGGCTAGGATTCCTTGTTTACTCGTCAATTTCATTGATTAGTTAGATTGGTTAGCAGTATTGGATAATTGTAAATTGTTGACCACTTAGGTGGTTTAGTTCGACTCGTGTCGACCTAGGGATGGGCATCTCACGTTTCACGAGAAATGCCCTCGTACGTTTACTTGTGCTCGAGCGTGGTCAGAGTTTGGACCCCTCGAGGGGAAGGGAGTGTCGGCTTGACACCTTTGTTTAAATTTTAGAGTTGCTTAACTCATTTATTTCTACAGTTTAATTCAATTAGTCATTATCATTAAATGTTCTTTCGTATAGCATTTGATTAATTTAGTTAATAGCCCTTTTTGCTTTTCAATTTCATTAAATTATTATTGTAATCAGTCAATTCTAGTATTGCTTTGTGTATTTAAATTTCGTGCCGCTTTTATTTAATCAGTTATGCCTACATAAATTCTGTTTAGTCACAATTAGGTTCCCGTTCTAGATCTGCCCCACCCTGTAAATTGTTTAGACCCCAATGACGTTCGTTAGTCTACCTTTAACTTAGAAACCTAGAGGTGGGGAGTTCTTCGACTTGGGTTGGAAACGAGTGTTTCTGTGCGAAGGTTGGGGACCTTGGGATGAGAGAATTACAGCTAGGCTTGCTTAGGGTCGACTGACAGGCCAGCGGAAGCCCGAGAGTTGGGAGGGTCGATTTAAGGACCCTAGGGCAGGGGTGTTCCTAATTTAGGATTAGGGTTCGTTCACTGGGATATCAAGTATCTTATTCCACCACCCCACCATCCCAGGACCCCCGTATGGACCCGGATCAGGACCTATCAGACTTGGAGGACCAGTTAGAGGAGGAGGAGCTTATGGAGGAGGACCCTCACGAGGAGGAAGCTTGGGATCTACTGGAGTTGGAACCTCTGGACCCGGAGGACTGGGAGCAGCAGCTAGAGCTGGAGCTGGAGTGGGACCCTCAGGAGGAGGAGGATCAGGAGGAGGGGGATCTGGAGCTGGATATCCCCTTCAATTTGGATGAAGAAGAAGAGGAAGACGAAGAGAACGGCATGGCGGCAGCCCCCGTTCCCCCTAGAGACATGGGATATGTCATAGACATAGAAGTAAAGGAAGATGGATTAATCCAAGAATTCCACAGCACGACGGGTTGGATTTGGAGCACTACGAAGCACATCTGGTACCCACATCAACACATTAGCGTGTACACGGGCTTCCATGAGACCGAACTAGAATTGTTGGTTGAAAAGTGTGAGGTACCACAGGGAGGCTACGAGTCCGGCTTCGAAGACCCTGATGGAGCAGACGACTCAGAGGATGGCACCGTGGACAACCCAAAGCCTTCGTGTGTGCGAGACTGGCCCAAGCCGGTGGATACAACTTAGGATTAGTACTCTCCCTTTTCTTCTCCCCGCGACTTTTGATTGTATAGCTGAGCGGCGACCGTGACTTTAGGCTTTTGTTATGTCTCCTCCTGTTCTCTTCCCTTTTTGTATTTTGACTTGACTTATCCTTGTATCTATGGGAAGTAAGTTTCTTGATCAAATTGGAATGTAGTGTTCTACCTTGGGAACAATTTAACTAAGAACTAGATCCTTTTGCAAATCTTAGAGTAAAGTGGATCCTGAAAACATTGCTACGACCCCGAGGAAATCGGGGCGTGACACTTACAGCCTTTGAAAATCATGAAAATTGGACCGTGCTTGTAATAGCTGCGCCAGGCCTAGCTCCCGGGCCCAGCCGGCCACAGCCAGCCCGCGGCCCATCCCTCTCTCTTCTCTTCTCCTTCCTTTGTTTTTCTCTGTTTTTCCTTGCTTCGCAAGCACAGCTCGGGAACCTCGCCGTGCGGGTCCCACGCCGGAGGAACGCCGGCCATTCGCCTGGGACCTGCTGCAGCAGCCCTGGGGAACCGGTCGGAAGTGACTCGGGCCAATGAGAGCTCGTCGTGGGTCGCAGCCGGCGGCCAAGCTTCCCGGACACGCTTCAATATCTGTTTTTCACCCGCCCGCCTAGCCTACTTTGAAGTCGCGTTTCTCTCACCTTGAGTCTCCGTTCGAGCTGTGATTTATACCCTTGGGATCGTGGTGAAGTGCTCTTCAAGCAGCCGTCGACCGTCGCCGCCGACTAGAGCCACGCCGTCGCCGGTGAGCCTTGGAAGTCAGCCCCTCGCAGCTCCCTCCCCTGTTTTGCCGGTAGGTGGTTTAAGCTGCAAATTGCGATTTCGTCCATTTTCTTCGATCTTTAGCTCGATTGGTTAATTCCATTGGGTTTGTAGATGAAGTTAAACCCCAGATTAGCTTCTAATTTCATTCAATTTGGTTGGGTTTTGGATAATTTTGGGATTGAACTCGGTTTACCCCAAATCCTTGAAACCGAGCCCTAGCTCTTCAATCCGACGAACCACGGCTACCCACTCTCAATTGATGCTTTCAATAGATTCGTATGAGTGTTGTAAGTGTAGTCTAGGAAGAAATTTGGTTCGATTTGGTCTTGGATGGACGAATTGAAGCCAAATCTCGGCTCCCTCTTTCCCCCTTCGACGAACCGCCGCCCCTCACCTTTGAAATTCGATTTCTTCCTCCTCCGACCACCTCAACCTACGTTCTTGGTGTCCTTAGACTCGTAGGAGAATCCTCTACAAAACCCCTATAGTTTCGAGTCTCGGTTTTGCGTGTGTACGACGAATCGAAGGAAAAACCGAGCGAAGCTCGCTCGACCGGGCGTCTGACCCGACTTAGTTGATTCGGGTCTGTAGGTGGGCTGTCCGCGTGTGGGTTGGGCCGAGTTTCGTGGGCCTCGTGCAGCCCAAGTCCAAGACAGAAGCAATTCGGCCCGCGAAGAAGAGAAGGAAGAAAAGAAAAGAAGAAAAGGAGAAAGAAAAAGAAGAAAGAAAGAAAGAAGAAAAGAAAAAGAGCAAAAGGAAAAAGGGAAAATTAGTCCGCGTGTCGCCGTGTGACTTTGGAAAATTCTAAGGTGAGGGAATTTCCTAAATCGCCCTTAGGCATGCCTTTGCGCTAGTTATTTATGTGCATTATATTATTACCTTTAATGCCTTTAATATTATTAGTATTATTAATAAATTGTTATTAGTATCTATTAATATTCTTATAATTATTGTGGTTGTTAATTTAGTTAATTGTTAATTATGATTTTATTAGTTTAGTTTTATTATTATTATTGAGAGATGGTTAAATTAGTATTATTTAGCCAAGTGATTGGTTTATAAAACCAAGATTGAGAAATTGAGAAACGTGATGAACTACAAGCCAATTTGAACGGCTTTAGTTAGTTTCTTCGAGTACGCAATTTGTTTATTTAATTATAGCAATTTATTTATTTAATACCGTAATTATTTATTTAAAGTCCAGTATTATTATCTTACTGCAATTGATTGTTTATTTAGACCAGGTGACTAGTCTAGATCGATAGGACTTGGGATTAGACTGGACTTGAGCGACGGACTAGGAATTTTTGGGATTGGTGTGACTTTAGCAAGTTGTTTAGTGACAAATTAGGGACCCTAGGGCCGGGGTAAACCTAATGGCGGGATAGGGAGTTAACTTGCTGAGATACCCAGTATCTCACCCCACCACCCCAACCTTTCCTAGGTAGCAGAAATGGACCCTAAAATTTATGAGGAGTGGAAAGAGGATACTGATGAGGACAACCTACCTTAGGAAGAGCCTGAAGAGGAGAAAATAGAGGAAGCAGAACCTGAGGAGGAAGAGGAGTTGGAAGATGAGACTGATGAGGATAATTTACCAGTTGAAGAGCTGGAGGAAGAAGACCTAGAGGAAGCAGAAACTGATGAGGAAGAGGTGTTGGAAGACGACGCCGACGAGGATGACTTGCCTCTAGCAGAAGTAGAGGAGGAGGATCTTGAAGAGGAAGAACCGGAAGAAGAAGAGCCCGGAGAAGAGGAACCCGAAGAAGCGGAGCTAGATGAGGAGTATGAATTAGCATTGGAAGATCTGGAGGAGGAAATTGAGGAGGAAGAATAGGTGGAGGTAGAGCCAGAAGCGGAGGAAGTGCACGATGAGCCCATGCCAAACAAGCCCGCAGATGGCGGTTGGGTAATTACCAATCGAGTAACTAAAGGCGGTTGGAGGTACGAGGAGCACGCGACCACTCTGTGGGAGTTCAACGAGTTCTTTTGGGTTTGGGTACCCCACCAGTACGAAATTGGATACATGGGGAAAGTGGGTGAACCTCTGGAAGTCTATCGGGAACGCCATCAGAATCCATGGGGAGGATACGTGGATTACGTCCCGGATCAGTGGAGGGATGATCCCTCAGATGGAAGTGTCATTGATCCTTAGGGTGAACTTGGATGTCCACTATTGTATAGCCTTAGGTTAGGTCTGCAGTACACTCTCACGACGCTTGGAAGGTCGTTTTCCTCCCTTTTGGTAGAGTCAGTAGTCCTAGGATAAGTCTTTAATGATTGTATCAAGTATTTGAAAGGGTTACTGACTTGGTTTTGTTGATGTTCAATATCGATGTACGAGGACGGTAAGCACGAACATGTATACACCGTGATGGACGTAAATTTTGGGGAATGTACATTATTACACTTTTGTGTGCCTACTCTGAATTGCATCGAGGACCGTGATTTATTTGAATCAAGGATTCAAGAAAAAGACAGGGCTGTACACGCGCGCCGGTCTCGGGGCGTGACAGTGCCAAGTCATGTGCCCATCACATGCACTCGTTCGCACTGGTTCGAGGGTATTTTTCGTCCTCTCACATTAACGCAAACTAAAATTTGCTGATAACATTAAGAGAAATTGAGAAAGTAATAAGAGAGAGGGGGAGGGATAGGGGTTGAAGGAGGAAGAGATGATGGTCCGCCACCAGCTCAGTTTGAGGGAATCCAACATAACAGCAATCGAGCAATCATTTGATCGTTTAACTCATCAGAATTGGCTTAGTTAATTAGAAGGGATGTTAGGAAATTTTCAGCTCGGTAACTGAAGACCGTCAGTTAGCAATCTATCAACCGCATGCAAATTGCTTTGAGTTAAGGCCATTTACATAGGTCAAAGACTTGAACTTAATCGGTTCATGATGAGCCTCAGCCACAGAGCAGCTGTGGCTCCACATCCATGCTTATAAAAATAAAGTTATCTTTTTGTGTTACAAATTGGCTTCAAATGGGTTGTTACTCGGGCCAAAGAATGGGCAAAAGCGCTCATTAATATGGTATTCTGCTTTTGCATGGATGATCATGAGAAAATGAATGAATATATCATAGGTAGAGTGATTTCCCTTCTCCTGGCTATTCAAGTCGCAACGCGATGGGATGCAAAGAAGAACGGAGACAAATCATTAGAAGTGCAGAGAGACAGAATAAAGCACCCTCTCCTGGAGATCACCATCGTCGCCTTAAGGAGTGATGTCGGTGCTGGTGTTTGCAGCAGCGGCGACTCTAGGTGTGGGGAAGAAAAGACCTTCGTTCTCATTTGTGTTCTCTCTATTATACATGCCTAGCGATGCCTCACCCGAGCACGATGACCTTAACGAATACCGTCATCTCTCTCTCTCTCTCTCTCTCTCTCTCTCTCTCTGGCCTGGTGGTGGTGGTCGCCGCTGCCGCTGCCGTCTCTGTAATTCCTTGTCTCTCATTATCTCATAGAGTTTGGTTTGGGTTTGGACATCCCTTTTTGTCGACCACGAGGGCTATTAGACATTTTCCCGTTTTCAATAATGTAAAATTTAAAAAATTTTAAGGCAGGAATTTTCTAATTATTTCCAACTACGTCATGCTTGTATGTTACCCAGTTATTGTCGTGAATGATTATAAGTTTTGAAATTGCAATCTCTAATTGTACAATGCATCATTGCTGACACACATGTCTTGGGTTCATCCTCGATCTTGCAATTGATGTTCGAAAGTATACATACCGTAGTTTATGTAAAATGCAATATTGATTTCATCCAGCGATCTAATAACATATTCACTCATATTTCACAACAATAGAATCCATCTTATAACGAGAGTCTCGATGATATTCTTAAGAGCATGAAACTCCATGAGATGTTTAAGAGGAAGACTAATGGAGATTCGGGACAAAGAGTGCTTTCTCACCACTCAGGCCTTTTCTTTTGACTAACAGATGGCATTGCATTTTAGTCTTTGTTACCATCAATTTGCATCTTAATTATCTCATGGTGTCAGAATTGAAAACTGATAGCAACATGTCTCAAGATAAGATACTTCAAAGTCCAATTGACCGTGGGATAAGTCCATTGGTTTTGGCTCGTTACTCTTGTAGTCATCTAATGCTTGATAGTTTGCATCTCCAATGGCTTGATTATGCATGCAAATACATAGCTTTATTTTCCTTCTCTTCGGATCCTCTAAATTTCTTAATATTCTCCATAAATTATGCTGAAACTGCAGCCAAAAGATCTCTACAATTAAGCAATGGGGTAAGGACAATCAATTTTTCAAGTTGGTCCTGTCATGTAATGTTTCCATTATCTAGTAAAAATTGTAGTTGCATGGACTTTAAGATTTGGAGCTTCGCACTTCAATTCGACAGATAATATTTTCTGATAATAAGCAAAGGGCCAAGTCATTCAAGAACCTTTGCAAAATGCTTAAGATAATGTTTCCTAAAACCTTCAATAAGAAAAGCCGCGATGGTCCTATGGACAATGGCCATTGGGCATTCAATGACTACGGTATATTTGCAAAACAAATACTGATATAACCATTTTAATTATACTGGAGAATTAGTGATACTGAATGTGAAGAGATGGATGGACAGGTAGCATGGATTGATCCAAAGTTCTAAGATCGAAACCTCCCTATGGTCCGAATATCTTCAGTAGGTAATCCTTAATGAGAGGTCTGGGTCCAGAAAGAACAAGTTGAAGTATCTAAGGTGGCACATCTCCTCGGAGGCTTGGTGGATCCATGGCCAATCTGGCAACCACTTGGTGAATGGATGCTAATGTGAATATTTATGAGGGTGAAAATTCTTTAGGTCATGACGGAAAATCTGCAACAAGATTTTTCTCACCTGTGCTTTCTTTGGTTTTGAAAGATAGACATTGACTCTCTTTAGCTTTTTCCAAAATAGATTTCTATAAATCTATGCAACTTTTATTTCTAGTAGTTTTTTCCAAAATAGATCTCTATGTATTTGAAAGTTTCTGGAAATAGAATCTATATCAAGCAAGTGCACAAGTAATTCGAGCTTTCTAGCAATTACTTGCCCCGACTTTGTTAAACTACTTGAAATTTACTTTGTTGGGTTTTAATTCGAGTTGCGTAGTCTAGAAAATCAAATCAAATCATTCAAAAAGTAAAAATACTCATTTGTTAATAGAAATTCGCACTTTGAAGAAAAGAATGAATCAAAGCCCAAGTTCAAACCAGAATTCATCATTAATAACAACTGAGTCAAGTTCAAACCCTTTCTGTAATGAGTCAAGCTCAAGTTCCAAAAATCAAGTGATCTCAAAGAAAAAAACTATTAATTGCCTTTGTATCGAATGAAAGCAGTTATGATAAGCTGAGCAAGTCATCCGAAAGAAATCGTAAAGTTTGTCTGGCAGTGGGTATCTTCACAAAACAAGGCTTTTCAGTTGATGATAAATAAGCTTCCAGGTATGAACGTGCTGCAGACTATGTGAAACATTTTCAAGGAAATATATGTACAGCAGCAATCTCTTTTTAAGAAGAAATACAAGAGCGCGTCGATCTGTGCAAGAAAGAGACGTGAGTTTTTCTCTTTTGAAACACAGATATTGTCATCATCATGATCACGAAGTGTGTGCAAGAACTGTCGCTATACCAGTTAGCGGTCACGGGGGGAGAGAGAGAGGGAGAGGAAGAACAAGAAGAGACAAAGCCTTACATTCACAGAGAGAGAGAGAGAGAGTCAGGATAAGAGGAAGGAAATGATTACTGTTTTGGGGGAGACCCATGAGCACTGACCACGACTCAACCTCAAAAAATCACTCAACCCCACAACCTCAGCTTTCTCCCTCGCTCCCCCACTCTCTCTCCCCTCTGCTTACTTTTAGATTATCCAAATCTTGGTCGCTCTGTATTCGAGCCCCACCACACTATTAGGAGACAAAAAAATAAAAAAAACAGACAAGGTGCTGATTAGGGTTTCTGTTTCCTAGGTTTTCATCTATCTACATTATTTGAGAGATCACTGTTTCATTAGACTGGCTGAATGATTCAACCCAAATATTCAACTGAAAATAATGAAGTGAGAATATACTTTTGAATCAAGTGGTGTGCTTATTCAAATTTGTCAAAAATTATAACATTACTCAGTTTATGCCAGCCCACTGTATAAGAAATTCCAACGTTACTTGTGTAAAGCAAGTGTCCTATAAAAGATTAAATCCTGCAACAAAGCATGTGTGGTTATGTTCACATTCTCATGGGACTAAGTATTTGTGAAGAAATATAACACAATGGAATTGTATTAAAAGATGTAATACCCAAAAAAAAATCTTATCTGTAGAACGAAAATAAGTCAATAGTGCATAAAAACTTTTGTGATTGTCTTTTTGCCATTTTTATTGAATTCTCACGCTTCATCGACGGACACCACTATGATACTGAAATACAATATATCCTAGACAATAGTTTTTTTACCGAGGAAAGTGGAGAGAAACAAAGTTCGTCAACACCCCTTAAATTGACCTAAACCTTGAGTGATTTCCACCTAAAAACATGGAGAATCAACACGATGTTTTGAAGGTGTACTTTCCTCTCTCTCTCAAACTTCTTGTTGGACTATGACAAGTATTTGAGAGGAAAAATGACATACATGATTCATAAACTTTATCTTAAGGTGCAACGTGATTTATGAACTTTTGATTTATTGAATGCGATCTCCGAATTTTAGTCCATTATGCAATACGATCCATAAACTTCTAAATTGTTAAATATGGTCTTTGGGCTTTCATATATGTTCAATTTAGTCTTTATTTGATATGAAAATGTTCAATTTGACTCTAAACTTGAATTAATAAAAGGATAATTGAATATTTTCATATAATTCATGGAGGTCATGGATCATATTGAACAAAGTAAAAGTTCAAGGATTGCATTGCACGTTGGGGTAAAATTGATGGACTAAATTGGTTGAATCAAAAGTTCGAAGACCTTATTAAGTATTATGTTAAAGTTCATGATTTATTGGTGTCGTTATCATCATTTGAGACGCTTATTCCTATAACTCTCCAAAATTAATGAGCTTAATAAGGTTCAAGAGGAAAATTTCACAGGTTGTTCTAGATTGAGAGCTATATGGCAATGTAATAGAAGAGCATACAGACAGCTCATGATCCTCAGGAATGCTTGCATCTATCTCATTCACAAGAGAAAAGGAGGGAGGCAAGAGCAAGGGGAGAGGGGGGGGGGGGGGGGACCAAAAGCAGTGTGTGTCCTGACAAGAACATAAAATTTTTGCAGGACGCATAGCTATGTCCGCCGTCCAACCTACGGATCTTGGTAGGATACTAAATTTTGACGGAGTTAAAAGGAGCTTGTGGACGAGCTATTACATACTTTGAGGGACCAAGGTATGGCGTCTTCTTCACAGATATGGCATCTTTCCCAGGGATCTCTCTCTCTCTCTCTCGCACATTGTGGATGAGCATTTCTTAGGAAAGCAACTCCTCAGGGTTAGCTCTGTTAAAATAAATTGGACTACTTCATAAGAGGAATAGAGAATGACCAAATTTCGGAATATCATTTCCTATCTTGCTCTTTGCATGTTTCAGATAGTAGAACATATAGACATGTGTGCGTATATATATACATACATTTTCCTAAATTGAATAAAATTTTCCTTAACGTCAATTATGAAATCAAGATCGACATTTTTGTGCCTCAAACGCATATACAAGATAAAGGACATCATGAAACAATCTCATGGGATAAGTGTCACCAAAATGTGAGGCCTCGAATAACATATGGTTTCTAACAGTCTTCTATAATAAAAATTGAGATAATAATGAACTAAATTACACACTAAGTAGGAGAACATATTCTTAAATTGTATTTGTGCAATTGGCATTAACACAAAGAGACGTCTTTCTAGTGCAATGACATAGTTGCGTATCGAAAAGTTAATAATATGTTATTTAGACGAGGATGCTATCAGAATTTGTGACCCCTCCAGAAAAAGCATCGCATCCCAATGGGAACCTTTTGTGTTTCATCGCCATTGCACGATCAACTGTGACGAAATCTTATTTCATCGCCATTGCTCCACCCGTGCAGAGCTCTTTCTTAAGCTGCCGACGCCTCCTAGTGGAGGCGGAGACAACAAGCGGGACAGCAGCTAGACAGAATAATGTTCAACCTAGGTCCTCATTTTAAAGAGGTAAATAAGAAGATATAAATTTGCACCATTCATGTAAGTGTACTCTCCTTACGAAAGATTTTGTTTAATTACAAAATGTTACTGCTTATTTATTATTAACATCAGATTTAGACTTTCGTACTTTACTCAAAAATTGATATTAACTGCAACGATGGCCCTTGAAATAAGGAAAAATTATATACTTCACGGGCACCTAATATTTTTCTCTATCTTGACAAGGAAAGAAAAACACGTAGGCCCCAAGGGAGAGTAACTAGTCATCCATGGACCATTTGCACGGCAACAGACATGTTGTTCTCCATCATGAATGCTGCAAACATTTCGAGATCTTTGTTTCTTTCCTGAGTGTAAAAGGACAATATAAGTTAACCTTTGCATTTACACATCTGACTAGGGGAGGAATGTTCGCTCTCATATGGAAAAAAGGGGCAAAAAATGTCACAGCTTCATTGAAGCAGCGGATTTGCAGGAACTACATATAACCATGTGCAAAGCCCTGAGTATCCGAGATAAACGACATGAAGAAGGCTGTGCGCGCTCTGCTCCGCAGTGACTGAAAAAGGAAGTGGAAAGAGAAGTGGAAAAAAGATGCAAATAGAAAAACAAAGAAGCACTTAAAAGTATCCAGAAAATCTAAGTTGATCAGGTAAGTTTGTGTCCTGCTAAATGACAGACAGAGATGCTCTTGGTGAATGTTTCAATAAGATCTAAGGGAACGGGATCTTAACTTGATGTGGGCATGTTCTTGGTCATCTCTTTCTTTTGTGTTTATTCATTTATGGCTATATGTGCGGGCGCATTTATGTATTCTAGATGTGCACGTCTTGGGTGTGGGAAGCGAAATTTGCAAATTTGGCCCAAAAACAAATGAAGGTAAAATTGTGGAAAAGGAAAATTTTAAATAAGCACAGCAAGAAATTAAAACTGGAAAAAATCTAAATCAACTTTAGAGGTACTAGAAATTTTAGGAATGATTTCTAATGGTTTCATTAATTACTTAAAATAGTTTATGAAAATTGAGTTCTAAAGTCTTTAAAAAGTACTATTAAGTCCTCAAACTTGTCCAATTAGTGCAATTATGTCTTTTTTGTTAACTTTTTCCAGTTTATTTGATGAAAATACTGACGTGACCTTTTATAGTGCTTTCTCTATTCTATGTGGCACTAACATGATCAAGACAACGTTGTTTGTTTTGGTCCTAATCTATTTTTTTAGTACAAAAAAAAAAACAAAACATTCAAAAATACAAAAAAGGTTAAAAAAAGAAAAATCTAAAAAAAAAAATACATAAAAAATAAGAACCTTAGCTTGCCTACGGTCGACGAGGATTATTAACCCCTAACTGAAGATTTGGATCACCTAACCTGCAAGCATGTAGGTCAAGTGTGACTTGCTTTGAGGGACATCTAATTTGAGATCGGACGACCCTCATTAAATGGGGGGGCTTTTTTGTTTTTTGCAAAAAAAATGCTTTTTTGCCCCAACCGTCCGATCTTAGGTACGGCCAGAGGAAAAAGTAGGACACACCAAGTACGCAGGTCAGGTGATCCAATTCCCTTAACTGAGGCGTAGCGATCCCTACTAACCATTTCCCTACCATTGCTGGCTCTTCCGGACGATGGTGGTGCAACAATGAGGGCTTGTAGCCCTCATTTGAGTTTCCTCTTTTTTTTGTGATTTTTAAAAATGGTTATTTTTAATATATTATGAATAAATTTATATTAAAGAAATCAGATTTTGACAAAAAAAAATTGACATCATTTTAGTCATACGTTTAATATTTTAGCCTATGTCATCGCCATGAAGGATAGAGAAATAATAGTAAAATGTTATGTTAACAATTTCCATTAGCCAAGTTAAATGTAACTAATGGAATGACTTGATTATACTAATTTGATTAGTTTTATGACTTAATTACACTTTTCGAAAGTTTTAAGATTCAATTGTACTTTTGTCGCATGTTTTAAGAATTTCAATGCACTTATCGTCATATTTTTTTCACACATCTTTTTCTTTTGAATTTCACGTAACTTGTCTTCATTTCTTCCTGGTATTCTACAGCCACTAGTATTCATTTTCATGCATTTGTGTATCTTCATTTAAATGAGATGTTTGGCAAGACTGGCATGTAGCCATCTGGAGAGAACGAAAAATGACTTTTGCCAATTGGGTCGGCCCTGCACTTCATCCGTCTCACAGATAGATAAATTAGAGGCTTAACTTTTGGACGAAGTTTGAAAGTGGACACAAAATTGGGGATTTCAAGCATCATGACCACCAAAAATACAAAAACCTTCATCAAGCAAGGATAAAAGAGAGTGAACAACGTGACGGAAAGATGAAATGACCTCAAAAACCTTGAGTTGGACTTTGGTTCTAGACAGGAGTGACACGAACGATGATATTTTGATTCTCTGTTAGCTGCATTATTTTCATTAACGAAGAATAGGAGTGAAAGCAAATTGATGCTTGGTTCTACAGAACACAGAATGTTAGCACCTACGTCCATCTAATAATCTGTTAAAGTCGGCTGAGACTACCCTAAAAAATTCAAAATGATGATGGACAGAAGGAATCAACAGGAAAACGAACTTCCGACGCATAATATGAGTGGACCTTTCACTTAAAATTTTTAAGCTAATTAAGAAGCTACGAATATTTATTGAACAGAAAACTTATTTCTCTATATTATCAAAATATATTGCATTTTCCGTCGACGAAATCATTGATTGTGTCAAATGCTTATTTCTCTACATAAGAAGCTAATCTTCCCTCTCGCGCACCTACCACTGAAACCTTTACGTTAATTGGGTTGAAATGATAATTTATATTAAAACCTACGGAGTATAGTCGAAATTTAATTTACGGAGTTGACATTTGTATGGTTATACATTTGAGATGGTAAAAGATATATAAACAAGTCTTTTAATGATTGACATTCTTGAGTTTTTGTGAAGCTTTTGGATAGGCAATAATCTCATAAAATTTCACATTTCATCGTATTATAGATGTACAGATATCTTTGTGAATCCAAATTTATCGTTTAAACTGCAACCCACGCTTTCATATACGTGATCAGAACTTTAGTAGTTTAAGCCGGCTGGTAGATTAAGGCGGTTCCACATTTTAATACTCAACTCCAAAATCATTTCTCATCCTCCAGATAATGATGCTTAGCATATCCTGATGTTTTGACCAGTAATTTCATCTCCTTAAAGCTTTGACCAGTTAAAAAGATTGAGCCTTGCTCATGGAGCTAGTTCGACATTTTAATACTCCTAGCACTGGAATCATCCCCTTTTACTTCCCCTTGGTTTGTCACTGAATTTTTTGAACCTTGTTGATGATTACGAGTATTGTCCACGAAGAAGAATTTGAGCGACGCTATAGTGATTTGATCCATGACACTAATGGATATATCAGAAACAATAAAAATCGGTAAAACCATGCCTCGACTATTCCTATTATCAGCTAGATAGCCGCATAATGAGCAAGACCAGAGGTGAACTTTGAGGAAATAAATTAGTTCTGAACTGAAATTATTTTCGGGATTCCCCAACTGAAAATCAAGGAGGAAATCAATTACTGAATCTAAAGAAAGAACGAAGGAAAAAAAAATGCAGATGCTGCTGATGGAAAGCCGAGAGCAAAGAGAACACGGATGAAGGCGTGCTTAATTAATTAAACTGTTGCCCTAAACAAAATCACATAGTAATATTATTCAAGTTGCAGACAACGAGATGCCCAAAGAAAATTTGATTCATCATTTTTATATACTATTTAATAAACGAAATGGGTGCATAATTTGTTATGTGAACTCTTGAAGGAATCAATGAACCGGACCCCCACCGATCAGATTTTATATTAATACACCAGGAACAACATCAGGATATGGCACTTTCGCGTTTGGTTTTTCATTGTTAAAAAAAGAAGAAGAAGGACAAGATATGTTTGAATCCCCCCCCCCCTCCAGAAATGTATGCTCAGGTTTTACTCAGAAATCAGGATCAGAAAGTGACATTGGCCTGCAATAATACGTGTTAGCTTATCATCAACTCAAAATCCTAATTATCATCTCTTCTTCACAATATTCTTCCTAAAAAATGCAAATACTTTCCCCCCTTCTTTTAAGTTTAACCCATCAACAATTATTTCTGGATAAATCAAAATGATGGAATCAATAAATCAAAAGGAAGGGGCAAAAAACTCACATAAGTCTCTGAGAGTTACTAGGACTCTTATCTTTTACAACTTCTCTAGTACCCCCTTTGCTCAAACTGAAGATGAACAATCTCCTCAAGAAAAATCTTTCAAGATGGCATTCATTTGTGCCCAAGCCGCAGCTCGAGATCCAGCTCTTCTTCCTTCTCCGCATCCTTGCACTCGTTATTGCTGCCCATGATAGCCGAACTGTCGGCCTTGCTTGACGAGTAGCGGCAAGAGGAATTATTACCTTGCGACTGCATTGGAAAATCAACCGAAGAAGAAGGCGGATAAGGCGAGATAGATAGTACGGTGGGGGTTGATTCGAGGCACGCCATATTCGCCGTTATCGGGTTGAAGATGCTGGTAGGATGAGGGAGCTGGTAAAGAACACATAATCCTCCACTTGGGTACCCCAATTCTTGATTCGGGAATATCAGAGTCGAGGAGGATGGGGAAGAGCAGGAAGCGAAAGGAGAGTTTTGGTTAGCCAACGGCCGCAATTGTGACTGGTGGAGCTTAGCACGGTCTCTGCGATGGACATTCATGTGGCCGCCGAGGGCTTGGGCAGACCGGAACTCTCTTCTGCAGAATGAGCAAGTGTAGAACCTCGGTGGCCAGGTTGCGCCCATAACGTTGTTGGTGTCTTCGGCGAAGGCTTTCACCTCCCATGAGTCATCCTCCTCCTGGGCCGCACTAGGGTTCCACATCCACGAACCGATGCTCGAGCTAGGGTCAATTTCGTTCTTCTTCTTCTCTCCCAATTCTTGAACCGCGGCATCGGAGTTCTTGAGTTGAGCAACCATGGTTCTAATAAATGCTCAGTTGTCACAAGGTTATGGAGTAGAAGAAATTAGAGGGCGGGTTGAGGAAAGGAGGGAATGGAAAAATAGGGTTAAATAATTGGAAGATGAGGGAGGAATTAGAATAGCGAAAGGGACAAATTGAGACCCTAAAAAGAAAGTTGGGTGAAGTCACCAAGGTTTTTGGAGCAAGTACTTGGAATTCAATTATGAGGTAGAAAACTATGTACAAGCTCGTCCACTCATATATCTAGTCCATAGAATTACGTGTATAGATGAAGAATTTGCCCCATCGTACTTTGGCCGCAACGCCCTCCCAACTTCTTGATATAATAAGTTAATAACCCATGAAGTGCCGAGGATGAATACAAATGGTCGACCATCCTTTGATTCATAGACCCCACTATATGTGATTTTAAACTCTTTTTCTCGTCATTTTTGCCCTGCAATTTGCCTCACAAAACGCCTTTTCCTTCCTTGCATGAGTAATTGATTGCTATGGCTTTGAGACCTGTGATGATTGAATAGTTCTGGAAACGTAAGACATCGATTCCTCCACAGTTTAACTACTCTCTTTATAGACAAAAGAAAAATACATTTGTGAGATTATATGAGGCAAGATAGGAAGACAAAGATCTGTATAGCCGGTGTCGGAATACACAGTAACGAATCTAAGATTAGCACGTTACCTTAGACTCTTAGATCGGACATGATTTGCTTGCTCGCCTACGGCCTAAACAAAGACACAGTAACCTATCCTTTATTACTTGTAACGGCAATATGGCATCACCCAACATGTCACTTGATTTGGATCTCACCAATATAATACATTCGATCCATGCAGGTTAAGATGGATCTACCTAAGTGTTCATGGGAGCTGCCTTATTGCTTTGCATGATATATTTTTCAATGTATATCCCTCGAAAAGGAACAATATATGCATTGATCAATATATTCATATTATTAAATGGGGTCTGTCTTCAACTATACTTAATTTGATGCTACAAATAACTTGCCAAATGGTCAAATACCACGGCAAATAAGTTGTCACAAACTTGTTATCAACTCCACAGGGGCATCCAGTTATCTTGGGGGAAGATGAGTAAAAGCTGCTGCTAAGTAACACATCAACCATCATCAAAGGATTAGCCAAATGAGAGTTTAGGTTTTAGATATCAAAATTACATTAATTCGTCGAGAACATAACTATTGATGGCTAAGCAATTTGTTTCATGAAAGCACGATTAATCCAATGTAACTCTGATTTAACCAATGCGTCATTCTGACTTTCCACATCCTCCCTTTGTATTAACCACACAAAAAAAAAAATACTTAACCGCACTTGATTCTGTTTTAACTTCAGACACCATTCTCGCTATACTGTATAAAGAACGTCTAGGGTCTTTGTTCCGCCACCCGATGCCAGGACATACAAGACGTTACAAGTTTTAGGCTGAATGGCGATTTGTTCGATCGGCAGATGTTTATTTTAGTTCTCTTTATGACTTTTTTCAAGCGACGGCCTTCGACTACTTGAGCAAGTTCGAGTTGTATTTGACTTTTGAACAATTTCAACCCTAGTTTCTCCTACTTTATGTGATATGCCTCGATATTCACGAAATCTACTCGACACATATGTTTTTTTTTTTTTTATAACCGAGGTATCCGGGACAGCTTGCGCGCACTTCAACTATTTCTCGGGAGAGACTAGCCCAGCAACCTACCGCCACGACACATATGTTGATCGAGCCAATATCTTACAACTGTCCTGTTCCCCAGCAGCTAATAATTCTAGGTATTGTGATGGATATTCGTGTCTATTGATGTCAAAATTCCTCCTGCCGACTCTCGTTCAATCTGTCTCGGCAGAGAGACTTCCCTTCGTGTGGGAGTTTAAGTCGCAAGTACAAAGTTAACATCTTGTCTGTGTTCAATCAAAACGACGTTCACTGGCCCAAAATTCTTCGTTTGCAAAGGAAAGACAGAAGCGAAGGACGAGAAGAAAATAACAAAATCGAAGTAGGCAAGGAATCTAACAGCTGATATGACTTTCTTGGTGTTAGACAAACCTTTTTTGCCCTTTTCTCTTCTTTTGTCTAAGCTTGTCTCTAAAATCTTAATCTCAGGAAAAAAAAAAAAAGACTACTGATGTTTTTCTAAAAAGTGTAGGTTCGATGGTATGGAACCATCGCAAAACTTTACACCTACAAGTCACTTAAACCTTTTTTCCCTTCAAATTGTTTCATTGAGGAAATTTGATTTTCTACATGTATTAGTTGGAGATATATATATATATATAATATGAAAATAAAACTTAATCAAAATGATGAAGTGCATGTCGTTATTGATCATAAATCTATCGATTAATTCAAAGGGAGATATAACGCGACAAGAGGAAACTATTACAATATAATTTGCATGTGTAACATTTCTGATAGTGAAGTGATTCAATTAGCGTAAACTAGGTTTTCTTTTGCCTTTCCTGCAGGTTTAATTCCTACATGCGTTGTTCTTCCATTTTTCATTCGCCTTTTGGCAAATGAAGGGTTAAGAGGTCTATTGCATATATTATCAATTGACGGGCCAAACCACCAAAAAGGGTTGTAGCCTTGACTGTTCGAGCTGGGTTGCTCAGTATGAAGATTGGGCCAGCAGAGTGTTGTGTCAAGGAGTCGGAGTCTCCGGAAACAAGCACAAGAAGTATTCATCTGCCGGTTTAGGTGGTACTAGTTAACTAAAAGATAATAAATAGTTGGCACCTCGCAAATTGTTAAGAAGAGTTAGTTATTTCATGAAAGTGTCAGCAAATTATCAACTTGTTATCAGGAATTCAAGTAGCCGGTAACTTTTTTATTACCAACAATTTTTTTGTGCTTAACGCATGAAAAAATAACCCACGACGGAACATTAAAATCGTTCATGATTCGTCATATATGTTGACCATGAATTCCCTTGTTAACCTTGCCACTACTCATGTACATGCATGTAATATTTGACAGTTGTCAAATCGTTCTTGATGGCGATCTGATCAACTTGCTTGATTTTATCTGCAAATGGCTAAACAGTCTGTCTTCAAAAGGACATGTGAGTCCCCTTGTTGCTGGCAACTTGGGCGAGAGGGTGCGAACATCCTAGTCAATTTCAAAACGGAAATTCCCATAAGACTCATATGATCCAATCTAACTTGGAGTGGAAACTCGAACTGGACTGACTATGGGGCTATCATAAAATGGGCCGCTGGCCAAGATTCAGGGGTTTCATATCTTAACTCAACTTTCTTCCTTTTCACTTTTGTGGAATATTATTTTCTTTATTCAAGGGTTACATTTGAATAGTCATCTTGATTTGTTTAGGATTATGAGTGGACCCCTCGAATCAATATTTGTATCACACCTTGGGCCTATGCTCACGTGGGGCAATGAATTAGAGGTAATGATAATAGTAATAATAATAACTCAACTTAAAAATATTAAGCACCATGAAAAGGTAAAACTCATTGATATATGCACTGCTACACATGACCACGTGCTGAACTTTTAGAGCGTGTTTGGTAACACTTTTGTTTCGGAGAACAATTTTTGAACAACTCGGGAATGATTTTTGAACAAAAGAACACGTGTGGTAATAGCTAACCAAATGTTCTTTTGTTTGTTTCTTAAAAAGTGTTGAGTTTTTCCATTCTGAGACAAAGACGCCCGCCTTTCCCAAATATGCTACCCATACGACGAGCCACTTGCTCAAGGAAGGGTCTGCCTTTTAGGGAACTGAACGGAGGCCTTTGGCCAGCAGAACCAAGAACAGCTTTATGTTAGAACCGGATGAAGCTGCCTTTCTTATAGGCTTTTACCAAGCTAAGAAGAAGAAAGAAAAGTGTTTAGGGAAACATAATCTTCAGAGAGAATTTTCACTCTTTCTGCTCTCTTATTTCTTCACACAACACTCAACTGGTCACTGTTGCTACAGTGCTACAAGTTTTTCTACAGTACTTTACTATTTGCATAGTGCTAAACAGTATTGTTACAGTACAGTCCGTGATATCTATCGGACAACACACTTAAGGCAATCATATTCAACACACTAGAGGCTACATGCTAGTCTTTATTGTCACAGTGGATAGGCTCTTCAATGTTGTCATTAGAGTCCTCCGAGTTTGTGGGTCCTTCTCGTCCTATTTGATGAGTAGGCGTACTGGTGCTTAGGATTCGTTCCCAGTAGGAAAGATGTGCTGGGGAGTCTAATGGTGGGGTCTCTTCACGCGACATTGTTGGCTAGAGCCAATTTTGCGGGTCAAGATAGGCTTGCAAGTCTGTGTTGATCTGTGAGAGAGAAAGATCATCTTCGTCTGCTTGTGTAGGGGAGGGTTCTCCGAGATAGAAAGCTGTACCATCTTTCTGTTTCTTGAATTCTCTTATCAGGGCTTCGATTTCATCTTCCAATAGCTCGGGCGGTCTTCTGGAACTAGCATGAAATGGATCAGCAAATGGTCCATAAGCAGCCCATGGATCTTGGAATCTTGGAGGTAATATCTAACCAAGTGTTCAAAAGAAACAAGCTTTGAGTTTGGGAACATGTTTAGTAGAAGTCCTAAAACTTGTAGCGAAAGTGCAAGTGAGTCCTAAAACTTGCAAAATGTTCAATCGAGTCTTAAAACTTGTCAAATTTATTCAAATGAGTCTTTCCATTAACTCCATTAATTAAATCAACGGAAAATGCTGACGTGGCACTTTTTAATATATTCTTTAAGAGAAGGATGCACCACGTTTAGTAGAAATATTAAAAAGATAAACTAAATTACATTTTAATAAATAAAAAAAGATTAATTTTTTTTAAAAAGGATATTATGTTTAAATTTTAAATTTAGACAAGTTTAAATTTAAAAATTTAAATTAAATCTATTTTTAATTTAATTAATTCAAATTTTAATTTTAAAAAGTTTAAAATTTTAAAAAATTAAAGTTAAAATTTTTAAAATTTAAAATATTAAAGGAATTTAAAATATTAAATTTATAAAAATATTTAAAACTAAATTTTGTTAAAATTTTAAATTAAAAAAATTAATTACATCTTAAAGGATATATTAAAAACTTGGATTCTATAAAAGTTTTTCAAATGTATATTTAATTTATAGTTTGTTGACTTTGTAGTCGTCTACAATCTATTCCTGATAAATTCAATTTATAGTTTAAATTTTAATTTCAAAAAAATAATTTAAAAATTAAAATCATTTTATTTTAAATTTAAAATAACTAAAATTTATAAAAAATTAAAATGAAATTAGGAGTTTGAGAAATTTTTTATTAAAATATTTATTTAATTAAAAACTTTTTAAAATTTTAAAATTTTTTCTTTATTAATTTATATTTAATTTATATTTTTCAAATTTTTTATATTTCTCTACTCACGTGGTGTTTACGTGTTTTAAAGGATATATCAAAATTAAAATTAAAATTTAAACTATAAATTAAATTACATTATAATTTTAAATTTTTGATTGAAAAATTTTGGAATTTACATTTTAAATTTTTTACCAAATCCAATTTTTTTAATATATTCTTTAAGACATAAGTAATTTTTTTAAAAAAATATTAATTTTTTTATAAAATGTATATTTTAAATTATTTTAAATTTTAGTCTTTTTTAAAAAATTAAATTTTTTATTTAGATTTTTAAATTTAAAATTTGAGTTAATTAAATTAATTAAAGTTAAATTATAAAATTTAATTTAATTATTTTAGGTTAAAATTTAAAATTTAAACATAATCTCCTTTTTTTAAAATTTGAAAGTAATCTTATTTTTTAGGATCTTACGAGCCAAATCTATGCTTATTTACATAACAAAAGATCGATTTTGCTAGACGATATTGACTATGACATTAAACATGATATTATGATATTATGTAACATACAGACACTTAACGAATAAGTCGTGACTAATAAAGCCCCAAAAAAATAAATTAATTTCTATTTATATCATAGTCACTTAACGAGCATTAGCTAATTCTTGCACATTGTCTTTTGATTTCTCAAAGCACACAATTCATTTTACAACAATTTTTAGGAAAGTTGCGTTTGGTTTTTATTGCACAGGAAATACTCGAAAATTTCATGTTATGCAAACATCACACATATTATTCATAGGAATATTTATTTTCATAATATTTTGAAGGGAAGTCGTGTTCCTATTTCTTTCTAAGTAATAATAATTAAAGAAAACAGCCCCAAGTTTGTACACACTGTTTCGGAAAGATAAAAATGAGAGCTGCAATCCAGAAATCCCAGCCAACATGGGAAAAACTGCAAATCATCCATGAAAGTGAAATGAACAAACACGAATGAAATAGACCATCTTCCACTTTGGTTTCGCATCATTAAATTGAATGATACTAAGGCCACTGGAAACTGCACATTAATTGATTCCCTCTTTTTTCGGACTCTTTTAAAAACTGTCCCCCCTTAAAAGGGTGACATACGAGAATTTAACAGCCTAACATTGCCTCCTCCTCCACATGTTCGGACAGAACAAGACGGACTCATCCTCACCTTCAAAGCTTGTTAAACAAAACAAAACAAAACAGGAGAGAGAGAGAGAGAGAGAGAGAGAGAGATTTTTTCGCAATCATACCTTGGTCTTGAGCTCACCGATGTGGACAAAACCCGGATCTTTTTCTCACCTTTTTTTGTTGCAAAACTCGATTTATTCTGTTTTAGTTTGCTTACATTTCGATTGAGAACGTCTTTAATCTCGATGTTTTAGCATCCCATGCAGCGACAATCATTGATTACCAGTGGTTCCTCCAATTCTACGATTCAACTGTATGTCTCACCTTCTCTTTTATGGTTTCCAAAGCAATATTAAGTGGTTACATTGTTATCTAAGGGTTTGAATAGGCATCTCCAGATAAACGCCATCCAAGATAGGAGCTGTACAAGGAGGATGATAGAGCCCACGTCATAGGAATCATAAGGCGACAACTCAGTCACTATCAGCCACGTGGTTCTCTCATTGTTATGGTTTAAGTGTGGAACCCATGATTTGTCCTTTAAGTCTCCTTTCGAATTAATTAACATGGGGCAACAGGGAATCTATGCCCTAGTGGGTTGTATTGTTATGGAATTCCATGTTTAGTGCGGGTCCCCTTTTTGAAAAGAACAAGGGAACATTGCGCTATGATTGATTGATTTAAAAATTGTGGCGTTTCACAAGTTGGATTAGGATTACCATTTGTTTAATGTAGGGTCTAATTGATGTTGTTGCTTGCATTTTTTTAAATGTAGGGTCTAATTGACGTTGTTGCTTACTTCTAAATTCGATGAATCCAAAGCTCTACAAAAACTTGTGGATGTTTTGATTAGAACTTTCACTTCGATAAACTCTTGTTAAATTATCCCTTTTTGCTAGTCAAGGAATGTTTGATGATCTTTTGCAAACTCGTAAATGTTTAATAGCTTTACAATGAAATATTTGTATGGCGATCTTCCACCTTTTGAATTTCAATGCATAGGTTTCGGAGACTCGATCGGCTTCCTCAAACACATGTTTTACGAAATCCTCTTATAGTTTAATCTTTTTAATAAATGGTAGCATATTTAACTTTTCAAACGATGTGATGGAATTTTGCATGCGTGGAATTCTAAAATTCTTCTTTGAACTTACTGTTAAAGGACTCACATGTTCCATAAGTTCTACTGTAAAGGGGGAATTTATATTTCGACACTTATAAAAAGAGAAGTAAAAAAACCAAAAAAGAATAATTTAAGAAAAGGTCGATTTCTTCTATAAGTCGAATGATGTTTGTCTAAATGTCGATTTCGTGCAATTGCTTCTTATTCACATGTTGAAAGCATTGTGGACTTCAACATATCTAGCGAAAGGATCCATAGTCGGCTTCTTGTTTTCTTCAAAAGACAAAAAGCCGGTGAGAATCTTTACCCAAAAAAAAAAAACCTAAGCATCATTCACAAGTCCGTAATGAAAACCTAATAATAAGAGTATTTTTTTTTACTTTAAATTGACATATGTGCCATGAAAAAGAAGACAATTGTTGTCGGAAGCATGTGATAGTTAATTAACACAAAAGTTATCCAAAAAGTCATAAACCTATCGTATTTAGTATAATTCAATCTCAAACATTTCAATTATGTCAATTTAGGTTCCGTTCGTTTCACAAAAAATATAGTATTCCAGGAAAATATGTTTTCGGGTGTTCGTTTAAAACTTAAGAAAAAATATAAAAAATATATTTCAAATTTTTTCTTTTTTATTTTTGTTATACATTGAAATGTCGTTGACTACAAACCTTGTCAAGCTCCCATGAGCTCCTAGCTTGCTACCAGAGACCATGAACTTGCCAATCAATTCTCGAGCTTGCCTCTTGAGGCTACGAGCTCATTGTCAAAGGTCGTCGGCTTTGGGTGATGTCGAGGCACGCTGCTAGAGGTTGTGATATTTAAAGGTAAACAACACTTTTGAAAGTGTTTTTTCCATTGGTAGAAAACATTTTCCTTGACTATTTTGTTTTCCATAAAACGAATGCTGAAAAATTAGGAAAATTTTTTTCTGAAATTTTTTTCCGTGAAACAAACGGAACCTTAGTTCTAAATATTTTGATAGTTTGTTAATTCAGTAGTAAACATTTTGGCAATTTGCCAATATAGTCCTTCCACTAAATATCCAAATAATAGGTTGAGGACTAATTTGGCAAATCTATAAAAATTTTAGAACTAGAATGGCACAATTGAAAGGTTTGGAATTGATATAACTAACATTAATAGTTTTAGGACTTTTTGGACAATTGTTTCATTGCATATTTCTCTTGCTTCGGGCTGTTATTTCATCTGTTCATTCTAAAACTAAGTAAACAAAAAAAGCCTTTTCACTATTATTGTAGTAGCTAAAAAGGATTATGTACCCGTTGATAATTAAAGTACGACTTATAATAATGCAATACAGGAAGAGGGGGATAAAAAAAAAGAGTGGACAAGGCATGCTTATTATTAATAGTAGTCAAATTAAAATAAGAAACTATGTTTCCGTGCAATAGAGAAAGCCCAAAGTACGCCCCGCCCTCAGCCTCTCCTTTTTTTTTTTGTAAAGTTTTTGAATGTATACTTTCTATATTTATATCGTGGGAATGAATAATCATTTCTTGAGACCTTACCAAGAGGGGGGGAAATGCTCATCACATAATGATTAGTCGAACATATAATCCGAGGTTTAGCCAAATCCGTTATCATTCACGATCGACGTAAGAAAAGACTTTAAATATAAAGCTCCAATTCGGAAGCGCACAATCAATAAACAATGTCATCCTAAACAGTGGATTTGTCGCGGTAACTCCCCTTGTACACTTGTTTGAAGACCAGTTTAAGGATTAATTTATCTTCTGTCAGGTAACTTTGTGGACAAAGGATCATCTAATTGGAGGTGGCTAAGCCTCGGAATCGAGTGATTAGATTAATGATTCATCACCGCATTGCTGACAGCTTAATATAACCATAAACTATGAATTTGAAAAGAAAAGAAAAAAAGTGTGTGTTCCCTGATCCTTCGCATGAAGTTCACACATCAACCAACATCTGGTAGTACTATAATCTATAATGCTAACAGAGAATTACCTTTTTTCTAATTTCCAGGTAATTGTTCACTAATCAAATCATGGGAGGGGGGGCCTCGGATGTAAGCTTTCATTACCGATGATTAATTACTTCCGTCATGTCCGGGGTCGCGCGCTATGATTGGCTGACGGCATTGTTATCACCGAGATTAGCTCGAAGATATCATTAATATTATATTAGGGTAAACGACGAATTAGGGAACGTAGTTAGATTGCAAACGAGAGCATTTACTTGGAAGGATCACAGGGCGCCTAGTGCTAACAATAATTCAAGCTGGTCAATATCGATGCATAGACGTGGTTCCTTTTTTCCAGGTCATGCATCACACAGCACTTTGAAATGATCAAAACACGTTCTGCTTTTTAGTTTTCGAATCTTCATATTGCCTAAGCAGGGCTCAACACGCCCGGTGCTTTGACCACGGATCAGCTTTTCCAATACTCCATATTAGATTGTATGACTCGAATATAAGCTTTTTTAGAAAGGAAATGAAAAGGGAAAAATTGCTTAGTTAGGGATTCCACCTCCTATCAACGTGGGTATGAGTGGCATATTACTATCGGGGTAGAAGTAATCATGAACATATGATCACGAGTGTCTTCTGCAGTTCCATTTTGTATCTACAACAGTATACACTCCTCATCAGCACTCCCATTTAGTATTTTCGATTTATTTATAAGGTAATATATATACACATATTCATGGCCTACTTTTAGGTCAAAGTTCAGAGTTTCAATTGGGGACGTTTAGGGTGATCAGGGGTACAAACTTTTCATGTTTCTTTTTTGTCAATGAAGAAGAAATTGTTGAAGAGAGTGAAAATCACGGTACGTTTTGCGGTAGTGGGCTTGCTTTTTGTAGACCAGAACCAAGGCAAGATGAGTGAGGACAGAATTGAGCTGTAAGCACCTATTCCCATATTGCATTTATTCGTATTCTAATGTATTTTTTTAGTATTTTCATTTTCAGTTTTGACTTTTAAGCACATGCCCGCACGGTGATGGGCGTAGTGGACACACTAATGGCGACAAGTGGGAGATACATATGAGGAGTTGGTGATTGGGGTTGGCTTCCCCCAAGGACAGATCAGAGGTCCATTCACCAAGTCAAGACTTTGCCTACTTGGCAGAGAGAGAGAGAGAGAGATCTTTCTTCCCTTTGAACGAGTGTGATGAAGATAATTATAGATTATAGAATCTTATAGTCTTTTGATGTGAATGATAAGTTGGACCATTCACTCAGTCAATTTCTTGTTGTTGGATATGGCTAATTTCAATGTTTTGGTGAGAAATTGATTGAGTTTACCTCATCATATATATAAAGTTGATATAAGATCGATTATAATTAAAAAAAGAAACGTTAACAAGAATTTTCTCTCCTTCCAAAATGGATAACATTTTACGGGAGTACTCTATAGCAATCGATTTATTTCCTGGTGGTCCAAAAACATGTCTGTGCATGTTGTATTGGTGCATTAGTTTGTCTTCTAGAAACACTTGATCAAGTATTCCAACTAGCAAAGGTTGAGTGAGAAGAGAAAGTTGATAAAATAAATTGTGATTTGGATTGGCTATAGTACAAGGACTTGGTCAACTAAAACACCCTTTATTAACTAGTGAAAAGAAAAGGTAGTCTGGTGTGTTTAAGTTAGATGGGTATCTTCATTTTTTAGATCAAGGGTTTGATTACTTTCTTCATCACTCGTTCAAGAACTCAAACGAAGGGATGAATTTTAATTTAGAGGATAAAAAGTAGTATTTTAAAAAAAATACACATTACAAAGTAATAAAAGGAGTGAAATTTTGAAAGGATTTGTCATGTTTTTCCACAACAAAACTTGTTTCTGTTGTTGTCTTCTCTTGGGCAAGCTTGTCATCTCCATCACCATTTTTTTCTCGCTTCAAAAGGTCAAGTATGAGAAGCAGAACAGCACTTGATCTTTGGAATTGGAATTGCAATCGCATTTTAACTCGACAATCTCCTGCGTGACAGGCAACAAAGTCCAAAGGAGAAAAGGGCGAAAACACCCGGGATCTAAGGGGGGAGGCTTGAAGAAGAGAACAATTCCCAATGGAGATGGACAGCTGCCTCGTGGCCGACCGCCATACGCTGCACTTAATCCTCTCTGCCTTTGACTCGGAGACCGCACGTGAACTCTCTCTCTCTCTCTCTCTCTCTCTCTCTCTCTCTCTCTCTCTCCACAACTTGCTTTTGATTCCTCGGTCTCGTTCTTGCTTCCATTTCTTGCAAACCCTGTTTGTTTTCAGGCAAGAGATGGCGCAATGCGGAGGGTGAAAACAGCCATCTTTTCTGAGTAAAATCAGCAAGACTAAAAGAAAAGAGAAGTGCCCAGATTGAAGCTTTTGTTGCAATTCACTTGTCATCCTAAATGATTATTTAAGTTTTCTTTTTTTTTATTGGCCGGATAAATGATTATTCCAGTTAAACAGTTGCCAAACAAGCAAAATTTAATTTAAGCATGCTAACTTTGATATACCAAATAGGTAAACAAAATGATATGGCAACATACAAGGAAGTAATTAAGCAAGTGAACTGCATTCGACACTTAATAACATCGTTACATTCATTTAATATACCAATTTCAGAGTTTAAACTTGATATACATAGCATGCTCTTTCAAAATTATCTCAAAATAAGAAGTCAACAGTGTAAGCACGCCGGCTATGGAAATGGCATACATGATATGTTACCAAATTTGGAAACTCCAAAAAGAATTGCTTTTATAAGGCAATTTTTCTACGATTGAGACATGACCTACAAATAAAATTAGATATAGGAGGCAGCGCAAAGGGCTGTTGTTAGCATCCTGATGACTATTCATAAAATGAAAACTAAGAAATATTTTTCTAATTAGTTAGTTAGAGGACATATAGTTGAGACATTTTCTGTACTTGACTTAGCAAAACAATGTCAAGTGTTGCTTACAACTATCATTAGTAAACTCCACACACAGTCACACACAAGGCTGGTTTTCTTACATCATAATCGAGAACATAATTCATAAAATAGAGTTGATGGTAAGTCCCCTGCGTCAGGAAACAGAAGAGCAACTTATTTTCAAATGAACACTAGTTCTCATAGTGACCCTCAATTTGAGGGAAGGGGAAAAAAGAAGTAATTCCTAAGCTTTCCCTCTTGGCGCCGCGAATTCAGAAACATGACTCCATAAACTTTATCCTAGTGGGAAAAAGGGGGAGTGAAAATCCAACAGATAAGAATTTAAGAATAATTAAAGCATTTGCTCCTGTCCAATTAATTTTTTATTAGTTTTTAATGATGATGAAAGTATAGTTTCTTGTGAGTTCTTTATTCTCACCTCGGCGCGGGTTTCGTTTTACTAATTTTTTATTGACGACTCTCTTGAAATTCTATACTTTATTCTCTGGATAAACCCCAACCACAAGATGCATTTTGCATTAAAAAAGCAACCACCATGTCGATTACATATATAGAAAAGGAAGCTTGTCAAATTAGGACATAAATTTTAATAAACAAAGTGGGGATGTTCAGTCACCTATATAGTCATCGGACGTCCGATTAACGTAATAGTAGTAGTCACAATATCGAAGTTCTTGCCAAAATTAATTTAGATGTTGAAGAAAATGCAACAAAAACAAAAGGGGCGTCCGGTTGATTAACATAGTAGTCCTGCGCACCAAATCGAAGGTCTAGCCAAACTTAATTCAAAAGTTTAAGAAAACGCAACAGAAACAAAAGGGCCTCAAATAGTCAATTTGTGAGAAAAGTATCGGAGAGGTCCTAAATATATTGCATTGATGGCGATTTAATATTAAACTTTTTAATTGTACCGATTAAACATTTTGACCTAGAGCCAATTCAGACATTTTAGTTTATTTTGATCAAAACTACTGACGTGAACAATAGCGGGTTTACATTAACACATATTGACTACATTTTGGACTTTTAATGATATTTTCTTCTTCTTCTTTTTGAACTAAGGGCCAAGCGAGACAAGTGAGGCAGGAGTAACTGTCGCCTGGCCAAATTTGGTGAGAGCATCCTCGCCAAATCTGAGCAAGGGGTCACGTGCTATCCGGCGCTCACCGGCCCCAAGTCTACAAAAAAGAAGAAGAGAAAATAAAACATCGGTTATTTCACATAGGCCAGTTGACGTTTATGTCAATAATATCCGGTCCGAATTAGCCAAATTCACTAAACTAACTTCAAGTAAAAAAATTTAGAATTAAATTGATATCAATGCAAAAGATTTAAAAGCTTTTATGACACATTTTCCCATTAATTTGTTATAAAGTTAGCACTTCTTCTGCAACCTGCGAGGTTTACCTTAGGAGGGATTGGCCACTCTGAGTTTGCTAAAATTTCTTGAACTAAAGCTCATTGATTACTAGAATCACGTGTGCCGATCACTTGTTTCTCTCTTGGTTTGAATAAAAATTTAACAAAATAAGTATGGGACAGAAATCATTAGATTAACTTTCAACTACGCTCCAGTTAGACACACCCGTGAAGACCCTTGGCACCCACAAAAGTTGCTTGGACGAAAGATTTATTAGTTGCATGGAGTTCCAAACCCTAATTGCTACTTCCACAATTAGATTTGACAATCTGGGACTCTTGCTTCCTAATCATCCTTCCCTCTTTCCCCCGCTGCGGATCAGGCGCCCCATCTCTACGCGCCTTCTCGTCAAGGACGAAAGATACGTCTCATCACTATTTTTAGCTTATCGTCCGTAACCTCTAGGTCAAAAGTTGATCACGAGCACGAGCTTTTTTTCTCGCCCTAGGAGGAAGATAAGCCTTGTGGCCTTTGCTGCTGCCATGGATCAAATGATGCTCTAATCTATACAAAAGCCAAAATTGTTAATGATACGTTTGGCTAAATTGTGTCAAGGAATCTTGGTTCCCGCTAATTATTTAGGTAGTTCCCTCAACCGGTCGCAATTGTTGGGTGGGACGAAAAGTGGAACATTAGTACAAATATTTATAAGAGGAATCTGAATGTGGCATGGCCAAGCATGGAATATATTAACAAAGTAAAGTAATGAAGCATTAGTAAAGTAGAATTTCAGTTTGATTGCTCCTTGAGATGTAAAAGCCGAAACCGCGCTGTATAGTTTTGCTTTAAAGATGGCTTTCGGTTTGCAGTCACTATTAATCAACGAAACACAACATTAGGCATTCGAGAGACAGTGACATCATAAACGACTGTTAAGTAGTATTTACTAGCCTCCGAGTTATCTTTAATTAGTTTTGTTTACGCCAAACTGTCGTTTATAACATGGATCTGTTTGGATATAGATTAACATCCGCGTCAACCCATAAAAAAATGTCACAAAAAATTAAGACAAACCCCCAAACTGATAAGAAAGTTGCGTCAATCTAGGATTCTTCCGACCCCGAAGTTACTGGCAAGACGTTCTCTGTTAATGCCTAGTTTATAGGCTTTTTCCAGGAGTGCTATTATCATTAAAGACCAGACACTATGTCATAACTTACTTTAATATTGATAGATCGAAGCAACGACAATTATATAAGAGGCCTTTTTTATGCAATCACCCACTTAGATAAATTATTAATCCATTGGTCGATTCTCAAAAGGCAGGCTTAAACAAACTCTTTTGATTTGTTCATTAAATTTTATTGTGAAAAAATGATCATGATTGTCGCATTTAATATCATCCGGCCTATTCATATATCATATTATATATCCGAGCAGAGCTTAGGCCCCGAGACAATTGATTTGGTCAATGTGGGCTGCCAATTAACGTGATGGAAATCATATTGCATCACATCATACTTCACACGTTGCCATCGATGAAAACAAGATTTCGATTAAACAAAGGGGAGCTGTTCAGGCTACGGCGGACGGCCGTCCCGGATGGGAGAAATACAAGGCGCGATGGCGCCGTGGGACCACCTGCCGCACCACCATCTTCCACCTGCCAACTCAGACTTTTCCCATTTTTTCCTCTTTATTCTCATGTTTTCTTTTGTTTGAGAAAACAAATTGTTCGACATGAAGCACGATGGAGATAATCCGACAAGCGAGATCTAACACCGATTATATAACTCAAGGTTCGGCTTGTTTCTCAAAAATACGAATAATTTGCACAATATTTTTTTAGAAGCGACTTATATTGTTTGAAATAATTAATTAATACAGTATTAAAGTATAAAAAAATGGAGCTTAATTGTCAACTTAAGATGGATAACAAAAAAAAAATATTCATTGGCAGGTCTCACCAAAACCCCGGACCCGGTCAACTTCGCTAAGCCAATCGGTTGGACCATCTTAAAGTCCACGCAAGACCTTTGAGGAGGGGCATCAATCATTTAACCCCATCCACACATATGTTACTTTATTCAAGGGTTTATTTACTCCGAGGCCAATATTATATGATTCGATTCCTTAAGACACTCAGAAGAATATAAACAACAAAAAGTCTTATGAGCTCCCCAAGCTCTGTGAGCACGCGCATCTCTCCATATGAAAAAGAAGGGGAGAGAATAAGAATTGAAAGTCTACTCCGACCGGATTTTCAATAAAATAATTGACAGGCGGTATCTAGATAAAGATCAAATTTCCTTTCTGTCTTGAACGTCGGCACGGATTGAAATTCTAAGCCAAGATGTGCCGATCATCTTTATCAACGGGGAAGACAAATTATTGCATTGCCTGTGAAGATATTTTGGGTGATGAGGCAATGAGGGAGTGGGATCGGTTTCATTTATGGGTAAATTGACGTTTTCATTTCATTCGATAAAGGACACATGAGGGGTCAAGTAATTGAAGGTCTAGGTCCAATTGCAATGTTGGCAAGAAAAAAATATACTCAGATATCAAAGGATCCTCATATAGTTTTTCCAGAGGATTCTCATCTTATGCGATCGAATTAAGAGGAAACAGACCACCCCCTTCCTCTTTCCCTTCTCTCTCTCATTTATGACGGTCAATGTCATGATTTTCGCAACTCTGATTAATGTCTCGTCTTTAGAATTTATATGTTTATTTATATGTGTGTGATCTTTCTTCACCTAGAGGCTTCAACTGTTGGTATGGATTTCCAAAATAGCATTACTTTCAGATTTTGTCTTAACTTATTTCATTTGCATAGCCATTGTTGGTCAAATTTCACATGTCGTCCTAACCTAACTTGTATGCGGGGTTATTAAAGTATCGTGCATTACTTATCTTTGAGTTTATATATTCTGTGTATATGTTATCTCCATCCACATATAGGATAAACTTTTGGATTAATCCTTTTGACGAGATTGAAGATATTAATAAACTCCGTGCCAAGGCAAACTGTGAGAATTGAGCATAACATCCCTCAAACCTCTGATATAAGTCCAATCACAGCAGTATGCGAGGAGATGAATTTAGAAGATTTCTCACTCTAATTAGCAGCCAATCTTTTTAAAACTTCAAGCTAGTGAAATTTCCTACACATCACACAATTAAAAAGAATCAGCATACTTTATGCAGTTCCTCATAACTAAGTTAATTTGCATATGGTAAATTACAAACCAGCTTGTCATATGAATGTTTAGCTGCAAGAGTGTTCTCAGCTTGAGTAAAAGACATGTAAAAATTTGAGCTTTCCGCACCTTCGAAGCACACACACACGCCCTCAAAACAAAATAAAGCACATATTGAACGTGCGGCAGTCAAATTTGGCATTTGAGAGAGGTATGGTTTGACCAATTCGTGAGTGCGCAACGAAAATAAGTTTGTCTGCACATCAACTTTTTCATGGAGCTTCCGATTAAATCACATTTTATTCAAGGCCAACAGTATTTCTTTAGTTCCACGATGGTTTGACTAATGATACTAACAAATGATTTACATCTAAACACTACTCTTTCTTTCGATTCACTTTTTGAATTCTTCAGGTTTTGTCAAGATTTTAACCACCCCGAAATAAATGTCAAGACTTTTTCGTAATTTCTTTATAATCTTTCACGCGCTAGCAACGAGAGTGTCTTCGTCATCTAGTGCATGCTCTTCTTCTCTTTAAAAAAAAATATTAAGAGAGCTAACGCCACTTGAAATTTGTTTATTGTGTATATCTCAACTTTTGGCCTGTATGAGAAACGACTTTTTCTTGAAGACCTCTCTCTCATTTCTTTCTTTCTCTCTCTCTCCCCTCGCATCCCTCTCCGTCGTCTCTCTCACCTCTTTCCTTTTGCCTTCATCTGCACTCCATCTTCATCTTCATCTTCATCTTAATCCTCCTTCATATCTCCTTCTTTCTTTTGACATAGTTGTTTCATATCTGCTCTTGTTTTTATATACTCAAATCTGTGTTGCAGTACTCAAATCCGTCTCTCTTTCTCTCCTCAGTCACTTTCCTTTTCTCTTTACTTTATGTAATTATATCCCACTTCTCTCACAATAAAATACCCAGAACTGATTTTTTAAGAAAATTTTCTTATATTAAAAGTTTTTTAAAGTTTTTCTTGCTCCTTGTTTTCTGTTGTTTTTCCCTGTTGATGTGGGCATGGCCGGTTTGGATTTAGGCACTGCTTCTCGATTCAACATCCACCAGCAGCTTCAGAGACCCGATTTACACCTCCATAGCCAGCAATCTGAATCAGACGATCACGAAGCGATCAGCAACAACCACAACCATCAGTTCTCTGGCGGTGACCATCATGATGAGGCGGCGCACCAAACCCTAGAGCTTGGTGGGGTCAACACCGGCCATGGCGTCGGTGACGTCGTGGCCCGGCGGCCCCGTGGCCGCCCCCCTGGATCCAAGAACAAGCCGAAGCCACCCGTGATCATAACCAGGGAGAGTGCCAACAGCCTCAGGGCCCACATTCTCGAGGTCGGAAACGGGTGTGACGTCTTTGACTGCATCGCTACCTACGCACGGCGACGGCAACGGGGAATCTGTGTGCTGAGCGGGACTGGCACAGTCACAAACGTGAGCCTGCGGCAGCCGGCTGCAGCCGGATCTGTCGTGACACTCCACGGGCGGTTCGAAATTCTGTCACTGTCTGGCTCTTTCTTGCCCCCACCAGCTCCACCAGGAGCCACAAGCTTGACGATATTTCTGGCGGGGGGACAAGGCCAAGTCGTGGGGGGGAGCGTGGTCGGCGAGCTCATCGCTGCTGGGCCGGTCATTGTGATCGCAGCGTCCTTTACCAATGTCGCATACGAGAGGTTGCCGCTAGAAGAGGAGGAGCAGATCCAGATGCAGGCGGCAGCAGCAGCCGCAAGTGGTGGGCACAACCCATTTCCTGATCCATCTTCAGGCCTTCCGTTCTTCAATTTGCCACTCGGTAACATGGCCAACAATAATAGCAACCCTGTTCAGCTCCCAGTTGATGGGTGGGGTGGAAATTCAGGTCCTCGTCCTCCATTTTGAGAAAAATGGAAGAAAGAAAAGATGTGGAGAATTTGAGGCTGCGGTGTGATCATCGATTGGGAAAGAGCTACTGTAATATCCAAGGTCAGAAAAAGTTCGTAGATTTGTTAGTGCCATGATCATGGTGTGACGTTCTGATTCTGTTGATCTTTCTAGCTTCCTTTTTGTTTGTAACTTCTTGAATTTGGTTCCTTTTGGGTTCTGAAAATAGTCTTTGTTCTCGATCACTATGTGGAAGTGCAAACTCCTTCAAGAGAAATCGTTTGAGAATTAATTCAACTCTCCCAATTATGTATTTTAGTAGTTCTAATGATTGTATTTGGAAACTTTTTAATTTCATAAAAATGTCAACCTTTATTTCTATCCTAAACAATAAACGTCTGGCTAGGTCAATCTCCTGGTCATGTATCGAATGCCCTTAATTATTGTCCGAATCTAGTTAACTCTTATTGAATTTTCGGGGCATGTCATTATTTTGACTGTGCATAGATTTCAGCAACGTTATTAATACAGCACTGAAAAACATAAACTAGAGGCAGGAGGGGCTCACTCAGAGGAGAGAGCTGCTAGCAACCGGTAGAACTGTCATTTTTACATTCTCAATGATTTTACTTGGTATGAGTGTGCCTTCTTCATCAACTTATTAATCTTTTGGCAATGCCAGAAGATAACCAAAAGGTGATTATATACTCCATTCACCTGTCCAGAAATATATGAAACTGGAACTTAGGAAAGTGCAAGAGTTGATATTACTTAATTCTCTAGGTAATATTGTCTATGTTTCGTGATATTATTCATGGGATTATTTGTACATTCATGTGATCTCTTTGAAAAGAGACAGCTCGGTGCTTAATTAGCATTCCGTTCATCCTTTTTCTCGTAGCTTCAAAACCAGGCTCAACATGGTTCAGGAAACATAGAAACATGATATGATTCTCTTTGGGTTATGTTCGGCGTAGACAATTGTGCAAATCCCTGTCTCAATCATTATTGAGGGATGTTTTCTGAAATCCGGATATTTTCTGATGACTTGTTTTGGAAAAGAATTCAATTCTTTTAGAATTCACCTCAAACATATAACCCCTACCTTTTCTTTGTTAAAGAACAACTCATTGTCTCCTTCATTGATCTTCTTTAATGGAAAGTCCGCAAACAACGTCGGATGCATATTGAGTTACTTAGGCAAATATCTCGTGGATATAGGCGCACAAAGCACAGCACTATTCACGTTCATCTTCCTTAATCTTTGGCTTTTTCATTAGGGCAGTTGCCGGTCTAAGATAACCAGCTTACACATTCACCTTGTGTTATTTACAAGTGGAAGAATAAGGTTACAAGACTAACTCCAAACACGCTTCCCACCCATCCAACAGTAAATGCATAATCTTTCCGTTATGCTGACGATTGATCTAACAATAATCGTTGCTTTTTATGTGAACACAGCAATATTAATTAGTCTCTCTAGGTTATTGGTTTAGTCTCTTTTGCCTTCTATGGTAGTGTTTGTAGCAGAACTTCAGGACAAAACAAACGACCCACAGTTAATTAATTGTGTCTTAGCTCAATCTACTAGACCGATTATTTTGTGCACCGTGATTGGTTTTATCCATCCTCTACTTACTTGTTTTTCTTCACAGGAAAAAAAAACGCAGCTTCACCGGCAAATTCACCTATTTTTTGTAGTTAGCGACCTTCTAAACCCTACGCGAACTTCTCCAGGTTTAGTAGTTCAAAGAAAAGGGCATATACCCCATTCTTTGACTAAAGATATAAATGAAAGAGATCAGTCTTAACTGCTGTCTTTACCTTTAAATAATCACACTAGTTTATTTAGTGCATCAAATTGTCCAAAAGGCAGCTATTCCAACCATACCCATCATATCCTATTCACGATCCACCTTTTCTATTCTTTTGTGAATGAGGTCATTAGGTTCATTAATTTATTTAGGGTTCTTCATACATTTTCCACAGGAAGTGCACTTAAATATTGACGACACTTGTTTAGTGTACTCAAAAGTCTTTATTCTCCACTTCTTAGATTGCTGCTGGATTGCTTAATAATGGTGGATTGTACATCAAATGTTCGCTTTAAACATTAGATTTACAAATTGATGAAGGGATAATGAGTGCTTATCTCACAAGAATTGAATTTGATTCCTTAATGATCTGCAGAAGATGCTCCCTCACAAACAATTCTCCCTCAAGTGATTTTCGGCCTAGGCACCTTTAACTTTACATTTTGGAATACAGTCGATTTATTTAATCAATATGAAGGATTGCAAGAGCTATGAATTGCAATGAATCAATTAAGCCTGTCATATGTGTCGTTGGAGGACACTGAGTAGACACAGATATTTTATGTGTTTTAAGTCTGACTGGTGACTAGGTTTGATGCAACTGCAAGACTATGTTCATGGAGGGTCAATCGATTCGCATCATCGCCAATGAGCTGCTAAACAAAAGCTTTAGATTTGCTTTGGTAATTACCAATTCTCATTGGTACTAGGCTTTCATGAAATTCTTCAAAAGTTCAAGCTAGGTCAAAGAAGAGAACCTGTAAATCAGTACTTCAACTAGACCTTTCTGGTTATATTATGCTCTCGATGTTAAATTTGACTTCGTTTAGATCGAGGATGACGGATTGTAACATGGGAGGAAGCAAACAAAACGTTCTTGGAACCCTAAACAAGTTAATAGCTGCTCCAAACATGCCGACCTAGGTTAAAATAAAGCATACTGCATAATATAAAACTCTGATTTTCATATAAGATGATCGGTTAGTCTTGTGAGTATAAACAAATTGAGCCTTTCGTTATAGAATATAATCAACGACTGATAATTCTCGAGTTTTACTGAGAACTTCTTTAATTAGCATAGTGCTTGTGTGTATGCAATTTGCGATAGTCAAATTAATTAGTTGAATCTTCGAGGATTTGTTTATGGTTATGGTGGACAGTGGGGCAGTGATTGTGGTCAAGGCAACTACAATGATAATAGCAACATATATGGGGTTAATTAATTATTACTTTCTTCTTTAAGCAGACCTTTCCTTCTTTTCCCCCCAATCTTAGCCATCCTCATTAGTTTAATGAAGCTAACAGCTTTACCATATCCTGGACATTCATAACCAACATTACGTCTAAGAAAAATATTGAATTGAGTAATTTCTTTGTTGCCTAAATGGAAAAAAAAATATAGAGGGAATTATATAGAAAATCTAATTATCATTCAGAAAACTTGGTGAAGTTATTATTGACAATGCTGTCTTCGTAATAGTTTTTAAAGAACAACTAGTATGTTTTACACCGCTATGAAGGCAAGTTAATAGCATAATTGGCTAAGTAGGGTATGCGCGATTTACCATGATATCATAAAAGTAGGTTCTCGAATACTTCTCACATTCTTAGTTACCATGCCAAATTGCTATAATATTCTGTTGTACTAGGACCATGATGATCATACTATCTCGTGGACATGGGGAAAATAAATTAGTTTTTGATGATAACCACATTAATAATGTCATAGGTTACATGAGATAAATGAGTCAAGAATCTATAACTCTGCAAAGAAGAACGTCAAATGCAGGACGACTGATTATCCTTGGAGTAACAGGAAAGATTAAAACCCTCGTAGTACTTCATGGTAAGCTTTGTCTTTCAAATTAATTCTTTCAAGAAGTTATTCGTTAGACCACAAACAACGTGAAGCATACTTGCGGTGCACATGAAATCTACTACTTAATGTTAGGGGAGATTACGCCAAACTCCTCTGAATTTTAGACTTCGTACATGTTTGCCTCGAACTTTCAACTATTACATGATATCCCCGTACTTTTATTTTGTTATAGCCATTACCCCTTTGTAGTTTTTTCCTTACATGTTCAATGCACATGATTTTTAAGAGGTGAATTGATATTTTGCTTTAAGAAAAAGAATAAACAATTTCTTTAAAAATTTTGATAAATATAGCCACTTTAGTAGAAGTAGATAAGATGCTTTAAGAAAAATAAAACACAAGTTTAATTAAAAGAAAAAAGGGACTTAGTAATAAAATTGTTGAAATATTGGTCTAGTTGGATTGACTTTTACTTTTTTTTTCCTTTTATTTAATCTAAATCTTGCTGCTTACAAAATTTGGTTAATTTTTTAAAAATTTTAAATTTGTACTACACTCAAATAGTGACATGTTGAATCACAAAGGACATATAATTATTCATGGTTTTCTGAAATTTATACGCTATTTTAATTTTAACAGGGAAGAAATGATATTTTTGCTACCCAACAATGAGTAGCTGTGTTGGTTAAGAGTCTATCCCTCATCACCGATGTTATGTATTTGAAACCCGCATTTGCTAGCTTTTTAAGTGGAGGGACCATGGTGTTGGACTCTCGTGCTAGTCTCCCCCGAGATATAAGAGCTTGACCATTTAGTGCTATAGGGGCATAGGGAGCTCATGGTGGAGTCCTCGGTTACCAAAAAAAAAATTGGTTTTGTTTAAGTCAAAAAAGCCAGGCCAATGATATTTAAAATTTGTAAAATGGATAATTAATACATAAAATGATTTATAAATAACAATGAAAAAATTATAAAGGAAATGATCCCCCAACTCATAAAATGAAATGATTAACTGAAATTGTAAGTGATATGCATAGATATTTTATTGATAAATCCTTTTTAAATTTTAATTGGCCATTTAAATTAACATACAGAGTATCTAATTCTTGTAATTTGACCTTCTTGCTATTGAGCCCTACTTATTTCTGTGGCTTTCTAAAATAATTACATATACTTTTATCTTGATATTAATAAGTTACTTATTTTATTTCTCTCTACTTTATTTCTCTCTTTTTTTTTATTTTTCAAAAAAATCAAAGGTAAAAGAGAGATTTCATTTTAAAAAGAGAGATAAAGATACACTTTTACCTCTCTGATGTCATGTGCACTGTACATGCTAACAGAAAATATAGCAACTGCTACAACATAATGAAAGTTCAAATGGGTAATGTATAACATTTCAAAGTTGAGAGGCAAACATGTATTATCCCCAAAGTAGGGGGAGTTATGTATAATTTCTAGGGGTGTGCAACGGTCCAAAGTCGACCCTGGACCGGCCCAGGACTAGCCCAACCCGACCGGTCCTGGTCGGGTTTTAAGACGAACAGGTCGGTCCTCGGTCCTAAAATCTCCAACCCGGTACTGTACGGGTTGGTCCTCGGTCCTAAGGTGTCGTGTTGGTCCAACCTGGACCAACCCGACAATATATTACATAAAATTTATAAATTTTGTTAATTTTACTTCAGCCCAAATAAATAAATAAAAAGTCCATAGGCCCAAGCTTCCAGCCCAACCCACGCCCAAGAGCCTTTAGTCTAGGGATGAGCCGCACTGCCGCAGGCCTAGTCTTGCCAGAATACTGAATAGTGAATACCCCTTCTTCTTCATCAAAGTGCCCTAATTTCTTCACGCTGGCTCGCGTCTTCCTCCTTTGTCTCTGACTCTCTGCTTCTGCTTGTCGCGCTGCTTCTGCTTGTCGCCGACTCGCCGCTATTGTCTCTGCTCCGTCGCCGCCGTCGTCGCCAGAGGACTACACGCCGAAAGCCACTCGGCGACTCCCCTGTTCTTCTCTGCCTCGCCATCAGTCGCCGTCCGTCGAGCTGCCATCTCGCCGAGCTTCCACACCACACGACGCCGACCCCAGCCTTACGAGCTTCCACGCCACGCGGACGCCGAGCTTCAAGCAGAACATCTGGGTTTTAATATCTGGCACTGTTCGAAGAAAAAGGCACGATTAACCACCAAAGCAAATGAAAAGTAGGTAACAATTCAACACCTTGATTGCCCTCAAGTTCCACTTAATATCGTCAAGCTTGAAGATTTCAAGTGCGATTAGTTCTCTGTGAGGGTAGGCTGTAGTTTCTCCTCAATAGCCCGACTGGATCGAGTAATGTTCTGGTCCATGTTGTTGATTGGCGTCATGTTGTTGATTGCCACTGAAGCAATGGCTTACAATACACCGGAGCGCTCTATCACTAGATGCAGCTTCCAGTCAAAATCCAAGCCAAAGAAATTTTCAAGAACCAGTTGATTGCATACCTTAAATTTCATTGCAACACTTAGCTTCTGAGATTCTGCACCACCTGCCTTAAATAGAGGGCCGGTGATGTTCTTCTCAGATTGAGTCAACATATTCGATGCAAATATCTGAGGTAATTGACAAGAGCATGAAGAAAGTAGTTGGATGGAGTCCAAGTGTAGCAAATCCCTGTTCTTCTCTAGGAATCCCGTGGTTTCATATGTTACCTGAGATTTGAAGGAAAAAAATAAATCTATTAGCTGGTCGTCAGCTTTTAGAGAAATGAACGTGAGAAAATTGTAGCCTTCAGAATCTCAAACACAAAAAGAAAAAGAAAAAAAAAACGACTGACTAGTTCACGGGTTGACCCTGGGACCGGACCGGACCGATGGGGTCGGGTCGGTCCACGGTCTCAAAAATTGAGGACCGACACTGTGCGGGTTGGTCCTCGGGTTGAGCACGGGACCGGCCCAACCCGGACCATGCACACCCCTAATAATTTCTCCTAAATATCAATAACTCTTTGAACGTTGTGGTTTGTTGGAAAAACGAAGAAAGATTAAGACACCATTGGCAACATCTCTACAAACGCCTACCAAAAGTTGTTTCTCTATAACCCCCCAAAATGAGTTTAGATTGTCCATATGTGGAGAAAAATTTTGTTCGCATTCACAAAATTCAAATTGGTTTAAACTTTGATTGCATCACCAAAATAGGGACAATTGTCAAATAAGTCCTAAACATTTTGCTACTTTGCCGATTCAATCCTACACCTTTTGCAACTTTACCGGTTAAGTCCTTTTGGCGGATTTTGGTCGGAAATGCCTACGTGGCATGCCGAATCTCGCCGATGATGATGTGGCAACGACGTGGTGATGACCGAACCCCAAATTTTTTTTCTTTTTTTCCTTGTTTTTCTAAAAAAAAAAAAACCCTATTTGGCCAGCGAGCTCCAGCAACCGGCCCTCGCCGATCGTGGGCGAGGGCGAGGGAGGCCGCTGCTGCCCTCGCCCGTGGCCGGCGAGGGCCCTCGCAGATCTGGGCAAGCTCCCTCGCTCCAGATCTGCGAGGGAGGGTGAAGGAGTGAACTTTCACTCCCTCGCAAGCCACGGGTGAGGGCAGCGGTGGCGGCCTCTCCCGCCCTCGCCCGCAACCAGCAAGGGTCGGCCCGCCCTTTGGAGTGGCCGGCGAGCTCCAGCGGCTGCCGAAGCTCGCCGACCAAGTAGTTTTTAAAAAAAATAAGGAAAAAAATAAAAATAAAAATTTGGGGTCCAATCATCGCTACGTCATCATCAGCGATGTCCAATTGCGCCACGTCGTCGCCACGTAAGCATTTTCCGGCCAAAATCAGCAAGAAAGACTTAATCAGCAAAGTTGCAATTGGCATAAAAAAAGTTTATGATTAAATCGGCAAAGTAGCAAAAGGTTTAAGACTTATTTAGCAATTGTCTCCACCAAAATGTGTGAACAAGTGTTTGATCAGAATGTATCCTCTGCCACAATCACAATCGTCAATTCTCCGATCGTGACCCCCACGATAGGGCGCCCTGCCAAACCCTAGTGCTTGTTACGATCGATGCTAGCCAACGGCACAGGCCTACAGCTCCGAAAACAAGCCGAAGCTGCCGGTGATCGTGACTTGGAGAGTGCTAATGGCCTCAAGGCCCAACTCGCAAGGTTGGGAATGGGTGCGCCGTCTTTGACTGCACCGCCACTTGCGCACGGAGCTTGTGCTAAGCATAACCGCTGATGTGAGCCTGCTGCTACCAGTTGTAACTAAATTTGTGGTCGGTTTTCGAGATTCTATCACTGCCTGGTTCCTTCTTGCCACTTTCGGCTTCAAGGCAGGCAAGGCCAAGTCGAGGGAGGGAACCTGGTCAACGAGATCACGCAGCGGGGTCAGTCATCGTGATCTCAAGGTCTTCCACCAATGTCGCTTGTGAAAGATGCACAACTCGTCTCCCTATGCGTCTTTAGGACTTTCGTCCATCTGTGACGTGGCCAACATTAATGTTGTCCAACTTCCAGTTGACGGGGGCAACAGAAAATCAGCTCCTTTGAATATCTTGTGGGTGACTGAAGCAAAATTGCAATCCTTTTTTTTTATTAACGGCCATTCTCGTTTTGACTTTCTAATTGATATGTTGATCTATTTTAGCTTATTCTCTATTTGTTTGCTTCTAACATTCGGTTCCTTTCGTGGGTTCTAATGTGGAAGCGCAAACTCCTTAAAGAGAAATAGTTGGAGGATGAAATAATCAACTCCATTTCTCGATCATGATATGGTGCTTTCTTGATCATATTGGACAACCTGCCTTGTCATCCATCACATGAAACTTACCCATTTGGGTCCCAAGCCCACAATTCTTGGATTATTATATCTTTTGATGACAGATCTTCATCCCCATTTATTCATTCTTTTCTGAGAGCCCATTGGTTCTCGGCCCAGCCTATCATACTTCAAAACCTCAATCTAGGTGGGCTTTCATATATTGGGGCCGAAAGCAAAGCCCATCGCATGGACAAAACAGAGGTCCAGAACATGGAAACCCAAAGGGGAAAAAAGAACACTTTAATTGAAAGATGGAGAAGGAAAATGAATAGATTGAAGAAAATGAAGTAAAATTCAAGCATAAACGGTTGTAAGAGAAAGGAGACCAGAAATCCTGTCAGCTCCAAGACAACACGATGCTATTGTACTCAGTATTTACGTATTGGCTGCATGGAACGCATTTCATAAAAGAAAATCTACAATAATCTCAGTCAGTGATAAACCTATCTGTATAATTCTCTCCTCTTCTTTTATTTGTTCCTTTCTTTTTCAATTCCTTTTATGGACGTCTCTCTCTAAAAATCTTGAGCATAGAAGTCAATGATGTCCTTGAGATTCAGCTGGAACAAAGAAGTGGAATCATTGTGCATCAACCACAGCATGTGCTCGAACAAGATCGAGTCCACGTCCACCAGAACCACCCTCTCCCCTTTCCTCGTCTCCCTTCGCCTCGCTGAATTGATCAAGACCCGGAAAGGGTTCTCTTCCAGCACGAAAGGGTCCACCAAGAACTCCTTCCTCTCCTTCCCCACCACCACCGTCACCACCGGCCGCTCCACCGACTCGCCGCCGAGGGTCTCGTCCGAGAGTGGCCGGTAGCCAAATCTTGAACCAGCGGACCATCTTCTCATCATCGAGACCGGCAGGACCAAGCAATCCATGGGGGGAGAGAATCCAGTGGCTATGTGAAGCTAGACCGAGAAGCTCCTGAAGATTATGAGATTCACAAGATCAGGGAGGGAGAGAGAGAGAGAGAGAGAGAGAGAGAGAGAGAGAGAGAGATGAAATGGGCAGCCAAACGGCTAGCGAGAGAGAGAGTATATGTAAAGGCGAAGATGAAGAGCGTTGCTGGTCTTCCATTAATGATTTGGGTCACTTTCTCGAGAGTGCGTGCAGGCCGGAAAGAGCCGTTGGACCGTGGAAAGATCTCTTGGGAGTTGGGAATTAGAAACACGAAATAAATTCCCGGGTTTAGCTTAAGACGTGATATGGGCTTTTCAGGCGGGTCTGCATTCAACATTCAATATTCAATGCCAAAACTAAAGCGACGTCGAATAACCAAATCCAACTATAGAACTTGTATTTCGCCATCTTCACAACGCTACTGATTCCAACTTCGCATGGTTATAAATTAGGAATTTGTTGAATCTTCCTCTTCATCGACATGTTCTTTTATCCTGTCGGCGTTGAAGGCTTCCGTCGATTCTTTACCCCAAACATTTTAAGGATTTGTTGATGCAATCCCTCAGATCAATTTATCGCTAACGCGGACATTGACCGTCCTACATGACATTGTCCAGTTTGACATGGCTGATTTTTACGGTTCTTAAAAAAATAATCCTGAATTTTTTTCTTTAATCTTTTTCTTTTTTCTTTTGTTTTCCACATCACCATTCGGCCATGCCACGTATAGGACGGCTAGGGTTGACGTCAATGATTGCAGACCAAAATTAGGCAGAATGACTCCATTGATAATTTGACAAAAAAGTTTAATAGAACTAGATTGGTCAAATAAAATTAATTATAACCGAATTGACATCCATACATTGAATTTATGACTCTTTTCATAACTTTGCCGACATGAAAGGTCACATTAAAGCTCTCTTGCAGTCCACCATCCGTGACGTCTCATCATCTTATCATCCTAGGCTTTTTGACGATTGATGAACGTGGGTTGTCACGTACACATAACACAGCTCAACATCACATGAACACCGAGACACCTGAGTGACGTTAGGTAGTCCAAGCAACGGCTACACTTGACCAAACTTACGCCCTCTCTTCTCGTCCTCAACCCCTCGCCGTTTGACGCAAGTTGCCGCGATGGGGTGCCCCGTCGGCGTTGCATTGACGATGCCCACTCACCAAGCAGGTCGACTAAACTCCGCCTCGCCTGCGCACACGTCGAGCTCTCTTGCAAGCTTTAGGGTTTCAAAACCTTGTCAGATCGCCCCATCATTTCTCCCTTTCTCCAGTTAGCTTGAACTCGAAGGGCACTTGGCGAGTCCTTATCATATGGGGCACATGTAGCGATCGCGTCCATTGCCGATGTTGATGACTCTCTGTCAGTGCCCTTCTGGCTCAGAGGGCATAACAGAGAAAAAGCAAAGACGCCATTTTGGCACATCTTCAAGAAACGCCAAGTTTTGTCCGTGGTGCAGAGAAGATCCTGTTCGTGTTCACAAGGTGGAGATTGATCATTCGACCTTTAATCAGATTGAACATCACCCCCTGCCAACCTGGTTTTGGAATAGAGTCAATAGACTCAACATGAACACTTTTGTAGGGAAATTTCTCCTAACTCAATCTTGACCATCTGACCATAAACCCTTCATTTCCCCTCATGGTTGTACCTTCTGTGATTGATCTGTTTACCGTTTTAAGCTTCTTTTTTATCTTCTGTAATTTTTTTTTGTTTTTTTTTGTTTTCTGTTTTTTGTTCTTGAGTTTGGTCGTGCACAATTTGTGTCCGTGCGGATTTTATTAACTTGAAATGATGTTGGAATGGAAGTAATTGAATCTCATTTTTGGTGATTATATTTCTTTGAGGCATCTTTACAACTTTTTCTAGAATTTTTCCTGCACTTTCAATATGCAAACGCTATATAATGATATAAATGCATATAGAATAGAAAATTCAAGATCTACAGTTACCTTGCATGTTATCAATATAACAATGCTTCGAATAATTTAAAAATGCATAATTGATTTATGCTGAACAGTAAGCATGTGTTAGAAGAGGCCAAATGGGTCTAGAAGCCATATTTTAACTCATACTTAATGGTGTGGATTACAAATGGGTTGGCTTAACTTTCAAAAACTAACTTAAATATTTCACAAATGGATTAACTAACAAACTTAAACTGAATCATAAACATGTAATTTGATATTTTTAATTTTTCAGATTTTTTGATAATTTTTTTTCTTTTTTCTTCTACAAATCCGATGAGGGTCACTAACTGACCCTTACCAATCACAAGTGAGGGCTGCACAACATCACCAGTCTTAGACGAGGATTATGGTCCTCGTTCAATTGACTGGGTGAGCTCAATCGCAATCGGTGAGGATGTGCGACCCTCACCAAATCTTGGCAAGGGCTTGACCCTTACCGGCGGCCATCACCTAGTGGTTCGAGAGGTTGCCAGCCCTCTAGAATTAGCAGCAAAAAATTATAAAGTTAAAAAAAATATATGTCAATAGATTGTATTGCATAAAAGTGTTAAAGTGATATATTTCTTAAAATCATGAGAAATAATTTTTCTTAAATTTAGTTAAATATAGAATTGCTTTGGCAATATGACTATGGATCGAGAAATTTGCCTTATAATTAATGGGTCGGGTCATAAATGGATTAAAGATGTCAATTTGAGTCGAAACATTTATAAACCGACCTACCCATTTGACAAGTTTAGCATGTGTAAGTGTACAATTTTATGGGTTAACTTGCAAAATGTAGATTCAACTGCCCACAAAATTTTGGATGACTCTGTGAGCAACTTGTGGAATAAATTTGTGGATAATGTTACCTACATGATTATGACTAATTAATGAAAGAATCAAATAACAATTTCCGATAGAGAATTCAACTTGTTTGTTGTCTCTTGTACCAAGTCATATCAATTTAGCAAATAATACATAAATATTATCGGGCGATTACTCAAGATGTGTTACAGAGTAAGCGGCACATCTTAAGGATTTAATCTTCAATTATTAGCTCTCCACGCGCACATGGATCAATCCTGTCCGTTCATATAAAGCATGAGAATTGGACGAGTGACGTAATCATGGAGAGCCATTGTACCCACCTTTCTTATGAAGTAATACTCCGTTAGGTGATAATTCTGAGAGCGGGGAGGAGAGGTTTGAAGGTTATCTGATCCACATCAAGATTGAAGACCATAAGAACTTTGAAACTCAACGTTGCAATTAATCTTCATACATGAGTTTTTTTAATTGAGATTTGGGAAGAGCAATTTGACGATATATAAAGTTTTTGGTTCAATTCCAATTATATCCCGAACTTCTTTTTGTCCTTATTAAAAAAAAATCCTCCAGCTTTCACTCTAATTTCAAATTAATCCACACATCCAAAAATCCATCACTAATTTTTTTTTCAAAATTATCAATTCATCAAGACCTCCATCTTCTTATGGATCAATGAAGCCTCCTAATATCGATAATCTTGAAAAAAAGCAGTGGCGAGAGCTTCGCCGCCCTTTGGAGTGGCTGGCGAGCTCCGGCGGCCGGCGAAGCTCGCCGGCCAAGTATTTTTTTTTTTTAGAAAAATAAGAGAAAGAAAAAGAAAAAAATTGGGAATAAAAGTTTGTCGCCGCGTCATTGCCACGTCGTCGCCGACAAGGTCCGATCACGCCACGTAAGCATTTTTCTGCCAAAATCCGCCGGAAGATCTTAATCGACAAAGTAACAAAAGGTTTAAGACTTATTTGGCATAAAGAAAATGTTTAGAACTGAATCGTCAAAGTAAAAAAAGGTTTATGACTTATTTGGTAATTGTCTCCGAATTGTAACTATCCTCATCGAACGCTTAAAATGTTGAACCAAGTTACCAGTATGAGATTACGCAGATGGAACTCCAACTTGCATCGAACTCCCTTACGAGATGGAAACATCATAAGGAATATGAGTGCGTCGAATCATCCATACATATCTTCTAATTTCTCGAGCTATACAAGGAGGAAACTTTGTATACGTTTTTGAGGAGGTTTCGATCTATCCACATCTATCCCAACGAGCCACTCATCGGGTAGTTGCAATTGACATTCAACCTCAAAGAGAATTATGTTGTTTTTCGGGATAGGAAAATATCATGAATTAGATTGTATCTATATCTCTCAAGAACCGAACTAATTATCGACAGTTACGGCATATGAAGTACGTGCATTTCTACGTATATGTAAACATCTTTTCATCACAAACCATCTTGTTTACTAACCACATGTGAAAACGACATCAATGACTATATATGCAATGTAGTTCATGAACTTTTAATTCTTTCAATCTAATTCGTACATTTCAGCTCAGTGCGCAATATCTTTTTTAAACTCTTAATTTGTTCAAAGCAATTCCCAAATTTTTAGTAAATGTTTTACTCTAGTCCTTGAACTAGGCAATCTATGGACTGAATTGAGTATGCTTTTTCGATGGTATGATATGGATCAGCTCCTTAATCGGTATGACATGGAATGGACGGTCAACATCATTTTGGTCTTCCAACACGACCGAAAGTTGCTCACCATGACCTGGTAACGTATGTTTTCGTGTTTTCTGGCAACACCCATAAAGTTCAAACGTCAAACTAATCAATGCAGTTGACGTTATCTTGCTTTTTCATGTGGATTAAGGCCGTGATCCTCGCGCAAACACGTTTCCCATCTGGAAAGAGAGGCAAGCGCGGAGTCGCCATCCGATGAGACTCGGCTCCGAATCCACAAACTGAGGTGATGAAAAGTGATTCGATCTCTCTGGATCGATTCCTTTAGACAGGTTTTATCATGTTAACCCCTGTCCCTTCGTTTGAAAACGAGCACCCGATTTTGTCCTCACTGGTAGTTGAATCCCTGCTGAATTCCGAAAGGATAATGGATGAGGATAAGGTCGGATACCGTGCGCTTGAAGACATGTTTAGCAGCATGTTAAAGCAAACGGATTGGAAAATGAAGTTCTTCCTTCTCTTTATCCAAATGCATTGACAGCACAAGTGAAGGGTCTTTGTCATTACGAGTACTAGACTCGTACGCCCAAGCCTAGTAGCCGAAAACTGCTTATTCATTGAAAGGTAACGCGACGGGGAAAAGCGATTCTGACTCTATACAAAGTTAAAACTAGTAGAGACTTTCTCTGCTTCCACTGACGATGATGATGTGTGCAGTCGCGAAGGCGGTAGAATAGAAGTATTCTAACCATGAGTTGTGAGGCCTGTGACTGGTAGGTCTATTGCTAATTCTAGTTGTTGAACTTCTGCTCCAGCGTGCTTGTCGAAGCCTGCAACATTTAAGAAAAAACCAGCGTTTACCTTTGTGTCAAGAGTTTGAGGTTATCCGGCGCTTGACTTGAAGATATTTCTCGCCGAACAAATCATATACATCTAAAAATTAGGAATACAAGGTATGGTGAAGCCCAATTGGAAATGCTGAAATGGCGGCGGAAAATGGCTGGGTATCTCGAAGGATTGACACCAAAGACGTGAAAGGAAAGGGAAATGGGACACTCACACCAACTGACGTAACAAAATTGCAGACCGCGCATTTGACGGACCGCGCTCCGTATTGATACATCAGGAGCATCCTGCAATTCCCGCAGTTGACGTGTGCCACCTGGTTTGCTGTTGCAATATTCGGAGTAAGATCAGACCCCCCATGAGCGTTACGGATCAAATGAGCGTTTAGAACATGCCGTTTCAACGGATTGGGCAATCGGGGTGCAAAAATGAGGGGAATTTAACATATGGTGTTCTACAATATTCATAGATGATCCAATACCTTCCAAGGCTAGGTTGACTGTGTGACAACAGGAGCACTGTACGCTCGTCGCTCCTCGTATGTACATGAGTAAGGTGTGGCAGCCTCCGCATACCAACTGGGCCATTTCGGTGCCTGTCACCGCTTGCGCATGAACAGACACTAACTTGTTATTCCAGAGTTCCAGTTTCTTCGCAGAATTGAGAGGATTAAATAATTTAATTGAAGTTTGTAGTTTATAAACTTTGAAGCTGCTAGCTGAGAAAGGTACCTGGAGGAGGAACTGCAGTGACTGCATTGCAAACTGCACAGCAAACGGAGGTCGCTCCTGCCGGATAAAGCAAGAGATTCCTACACCCAGAACAGACAAGCTGGCCCTGTGTACCTGACCACCAACAAAGTGCATTTCAGATTTTACAAATTCGGAATCGGCGTTCATATGTAATTGAAGGGTAAGTGCCTCCAGAAATAAACAGGCCCGTAACTATATATGGCTAAGCAAAAGGGTAGCCTCGTTCGGACAGTGAGTAGCGAGTGATTAGTCCTGAACTTTTAGAAGTGAAGCTGGAGGTTTCTTGCAGCAGTTCACAGATTTTCTATTCAAAAAATAAAATGGAACTTCAGCAAACTTCCTCAGCTAACTTCTTGTCCTCATCCCCTTCATGTTCTCCCAAACTCTAAATTTAGTTATCCTGCATTTAGCAATAGATGCATTGTCCTTCCAATGCCAACTGAAAAGTCATCTGCTTTGTTTTGGACCATTATCATAGAATCTTCAATGATCAATGTGACAAGCGAAGTGAACAGGACAAGAACATGATTAGAATGCTTCGGTGCCACTCTAGTTGGCCCTTTAGCAGTTTCAACTCTTCTATCCTAAGAGGCCATCGTCTAAACTCCATTTTCTATAAAAACCAATTGAAGGGCATGCTTAAGAGTCTTTCCGAGAACCGAGAAAGGAGCAAAGATTTAGAAGGTACCATTCACAGGGGGAGGAGTATAAGGTGTCGTTGGAGGAGTCGGATATGGAGCAAGAGGAACCGGCATTGTGTTCACCCTTCAGACTAGTGATTGCCCTCTTCAAAAACTCTCAAAATTCTGCAATCTCAAACTCAGAGTATGCTTCTCTCTCTCCCATCACATCTGTATCTGGCAGACAATATATAGCAAGACACGATGCATTCAGTAGAGATTCGGTTTTCTCAAGGAACGATAAATAGCAACTTGTAGAAAGCAAAGAAATCAGACAGACTGAAACTCAAGAAGATATCAGATTATTTGACAAGGAACAGATTTTTGACAACCAGAGGAAATAGCAAGCTTCGATTACTGCCTAAACTACCCGGCCATTTTCTAGAGGGCTGGATTCAATCGCATTCAAGTGCGTCGCACACCTCAGATTAATAGATGCTCCAAAAAAACCGAAGCCAAGGAAAATTCAGCGACCATTATGAAGTGGGGGCACGAACATACCTCTCCAGGTTGCAGTTGGAGTGAAGAGAGGGAGGGGGGGAGAGAGAGAAGGGGTGGGGGCAATGAATGGAAGATGAGAGTGAGAAAAATGGTTAAAAAGAGCTTTTTAACTCTCTTTTATCGGGTTGTCCAAACTTCTTAAGATACCCGAATAATCTTATTGGCTAACATTCTTCAATCCTGTCACAACCGGGTTATTATCAAGGCATGAGGACCCCGAGAAAGATCTTAAGAACCTAAGGCCGCGCTTCGTGAGGCACAATTCAATGTGGGGTCTTTAAATTCCGTTTGCCTTCTCGTATCAGGTTCTTTCTTTTCCTTTCCAATGTGCAACCAAGCTGTCAACTCCTAGTTCCTCTGCCCTGGTAGAAGTGGTAAATTTAACTTCCCAATTTCCTTCTGTTGGTGGAATATCAAGATCAGCCCTTTTCCAAGAGGCTCTGGGGCCCCCACAACCCCTACCCCTCGCTCTCGCTGTGATGGCTCCCATTGGCCTCCTACAGTTCATGCATGTGAGCTATGCCACTGGCCACACGCTCCTCTCCCCTCGGACATCGAAGGGTCCTGACCAGCCCACGTGGCCCGACGGACTGATCTGACCCGTCCGTAGTACCCATCTCTGTGGGTCTGCAACCGGATCGAGATAGCCAGCACCTTTTTAGATGGTTGTGGTCCTGCGTGATTCTCCTTATCTATCATCAAATTTCGCATTTTGCCCTAAGCTGATTGCGAACGGAGATATTCTCTTGATATCGCGCATCCCCGAAAGAATCGCTGTGAAAACAGAGAGATTAGTATTAGCATTCTTCATGTGCCAACGAGGGTCGCTGCGACAAGACCCTCAAAATATGTACACGGTAAGAGAACATGGTCAGTATAAGAGAAGATGGAAAGTTTTTTCAAGCTTTGCTATCTTGCGGTTCAATTGACTCCTCGACTCTTTGTGCTTTAGCAGCTACTTCAAAGAAAAATGCCAGGCCCAAACAGGGTACACGGTTGCCTCAGTAAAGATTAGTACATCCCCGTTTTCCCCGATTGAGATTTCCATGCTTGGGGTGATTGCTCCAGAGAGTCCTATCCCCCAAGCCAATGGGCGATAATTGGCGAGATTTGAAGGTGAATAGCTTTCCGATGCTCATCCCGCTTTAATGATGTACTTGGAGTCACTCAACACGATCTTTCACGGAATAGTCGGTATCAAATTGCACACTTTCCTTCGACTCAGTCGCCTTCTGCAAAAGCCAACACTTGATTATAAAAAGTTTATGTTAAGGCGGACACGGGTCAAAGATTAGGCGTGACGATTCGCTTTTACGCATATCCGCAGGATAAGATGAATCCATAGACCAAATTTGATTCAACAGTTGCGGCGGAGGGCAGTCCACAGCCATGTATCACTCTCAAGGATCCTGAAAGGATCTTCACTGTGTCTGGTCATGCTTTTGTATTTACCGATTCGGAAGCCATGTTCAACACGAGATAAATTATTTCGTGCGCGCACGAAAAAATAAAAGTACCAGAATAATTCAACTGTTCTCGCGAATTCTCAGATGCCATGCAATCAAAACAGCAATACAAATGTGTGTTCAAACATTCGCGCACGCAGGCAAGCATGAGATGAGCAATATTTCTATGAATATATCTGTGAAGAGCGTGTTTGAACATGAGGCTGGAATGCAGGGAGAAACTAAATCGGAGGAAAAACAAATAAATGAAGAGACAACGAAAAAAGGCAAAGAAAAGAAAAGAAAGCAGAAAGAGGGAGACTAGAAAATGGGGCAGAGAAGGACAAGAGGGAGCTAATAATGAAAAAAGTCCAAGGATGGGCAGTGTGGCCTTTATAAGTTACAGAAACATTACAAAAACCTCCATCAACAGGTCCATAGATAAGGATGCAGAGGGACCACCAGTCCTTTACTCTTCTTGGCAGTTTTTCCGCGTTCTAACTTTGATCCCAACCGGATATTCCAGCTATTGTTCTAGAAATGTCCAAGAATTCCTCCCCATATTGAGTTAGGGAGACTTGTGCCATGACCCTGATGACCAAATTTAAGCACCCTTTAGCCAATCTAGATGCATTTTCCCTAACATCCGTGCCGCGAAAGTCTCGTAGTGATAACAGAGGAGCCCGTTTTCCATGAAAAACACAGGGAAAATCATTCTGCATCGACCATCTAAGATACCAACTGTACTTACCTTAAGTCCGAATTTCGGCATCTCTTGCACCACGAATACAAAATTGCCTCTCTAGACAAAACACTGTTCCGTGGCTCTTCGCAACGCCTCCCTGGTTGTTAACAGGCATTGATCAGTGGTATAGACAAGAGAATATGATAGTCAAGTGGATAAATTTCGAAGTAGAATCCTAGCCTTACCAATCGAGGCAACCCTTTATACTCGAGCAGCATCAACATTTGAAATTTGCGACTTTTCAACCTCTGATCCGGTTATCCAGACACACCTCTTGGATACACATTACTCACTACTTCTCTAGCTGACGTTGTAATGATATCAGCGGGTGCTTTAATGGAAGTTCACCTTCATGTACTTGAGAGGGCTCTATTAATGCAACCTTATCAATCAACCAACTTGACTTGTTAGGCAAACTAAAAGACAAGATTATGATTTTGGAGTGTGCCTTCGACCAGAATTTGCTGGTTTGAGAAACCACCAAATTCTGCACATCGTTTTAGAAGATGAAAAGGACCTGCATCTCCTAGTCAAACATTAGCTTTTATCTCATAGACTCAATACAAAGAAAAACCATGTATCCTCAGTACCAAGTCGAGGTAATTCAATATTAGGCATATTGCCAAATTGAAAATAACATCTCTATTAGCACCAAAACAAGTATTTGTTGGAATGAACAATAATGAAAGAAAGCCACTTGCAACAGACAAATAAAATCGATTTCGGAAATCGCCTCATCTTGTCCAGATTTGCACTGCCATTCCATCAGATGCGGACATGTCGTCCTTAGATGCCTTGTGAATGCAACAATAAGCAACTCGATTTCCAGCCACAATTTGCCAGGTTCATAAACCAGGTAATATGGAGAGAAAACTCATGGTCTGAACTAAATATCACGCCCATACTTTTAAGCATTTCTAAGCAGTCGCAACTTGCGAGTAGTGCATCTCTAAAATACTTTCCCCACCAAATGAAATTCGAAATAAAAAAATTCGCCAATCAGTTTTCTTTGTCTTCAATTAACGTTGTGTTTGAATCTAAAGGAACCAAAGACCAGTATTTCAAAATCCCATAAATTTGCTCCTTCAGAACTCTAATGACATTATAAAATGCTTTAAGTTGTGTTCAGAGAGAAGTATTGCAACAACTGAGAACTCAAGTTGCGACCCGCGATTACTAACACTAATTCAAAAATTGGGAAAGGGGAAACTTTTCTAGCCATACTGACAAACATGTGCAGAGGAAGATAATGCATAGTGCCTGAGTTTTTGCCACCATGATGAAATTGTACTATGCCAGTCGATGTGGTTTCTGGCTCCATCTTAAACCCCAGATATTAGCAGCCTTCTCACTGGAGAGAATGTTACCACTTAGATACCTGCAAAAATATTCCGCTTCCTCCATGAATCTCCGATTCCATTTGCATTCAGGTGCCATTCTTATGCTACCACGTTCAATGAAAGAATTCGGGGCCAACAGCTTAGAATTGATATTTTTCATATCCCCAACATCAATGTAGTCAGAAGGCCAATGCATAGCTGTCTCTAACGTTACTCTTTCCTTCATTCTTCACCTCCAGCTAGGACATTGTCTCTACACTTTCAATCGCCACATCAAAACGTTTCAAGCTGCAGAAAACTCCATGTGAGGTACAGGCTTCATTATCTGCATTGGCTGAGCAATTCCTGCCTTCTCGTACAGTTTCTACAACTCGTGCATTAAAGAGACTTCATCTATCATGCTCTTTACCTGTCAAAAGAAAATGGGAAGTCAAGTGTAAGCCACTTCCACCTTCTCTTGCTTTGTTCCCACGTCTAATGAAGGCTTCAGATCTAATATGAATTGGGGATGCTGCGATGGTTTGTGAAGTTCTCACTGCACAAAGTTTAATCTTACAATAAATTTCAATTGGCATCGCAAGAAAACCATGAAAACGAGTTTAGACTGAGACATGATAAAACTATCTTAGATAGCAGGACAAACAACCACTCATAATAAGGATAGCTGCCATCATTTGTAAAACTCTATGTTTCTCATCTGCCAAACGATATCTACAAGTAGTGTTCCAACTCCACTGGCTTACTCTAGTCGCCATTACATAGCCAAACAGCTTGGCGGTCAACTCAAGCACTGTTTCGATGAACAACGGATCCTAGTGGTTGCTCGAGAAAAACAAGAAAATACAATCATGACTGTCTCGTTGTCAAGGAACTATTGCCTCAAGCATGGCTAAAAATATAATTATAGAGCAGCATGTAGCGAAAGATGGATTACTCGCATCCCTACTATAGCAAGATTCTTATCATGTTCAATGATAACCAGAGGCTATATGATCATCAAAGGACTGCTCACTGCATTCTCCCATTGGAAGAAAAGGTATGCCAGACTTCAGTTCCCACCGAAAACTTCAAACCTCAAATGCGCTTTCCTAGGGAAAGAGAGAACAATGAAGTTTTATAGACGATCAAATTCAAGCCGTAGAGCACCCAGCCAGAATCGCCGAAGACAGAGAATCTCCGCACTGCGCAACGCGCCACTCGCTTCACAATGCACATTCTTTCCGCATCGCCGTACTCAGACTAGTGTTCGAAGACGCTAAGAAAAACCACTACTGAACAAGAAGAAGTTGCAGGAAATCGTACGCTGTGGTGGAGTCGGTCGACGGTGACGAGCAGAGAGATGACGCGGAGAATTCAGATACTCGTCAGAGCTTCAAAGCTTCTAAACGTCGCGGAGAGGTTGGGTCTGGGCTTGGTCCTGGGATTGGGCTTGGGCTTTTGCTTGAAATCCACTGCGGTCTTTTTTTTTTTTTTTCACCTTGTTTTTCCTTTTGTTTTTGGTTTTGGAATTTGCCAAATGATACGTAACTCGTCTTAATTTCATCACTCACTTTCATTGTACATCCTTATTAAGTGAATAATTTAAATTTTATCTCCATAAATGCATTACTTAATACTTATTATTATTACTCTGCCACGCAAGTAGTAAAGTGTCAATTTCTTGGGTACACGAAATCTATGACTCAGTTCGAAATTGATAAGATTATCGTTAACCATATTAACACCTACCAAGTCGCCATTGACAATTTTGAAAATAATAAGATAGTTGGTTATTTGACTTGATATCTTATCAAGTGCAATAACCTTCCGACTCGATATTTACTTGCAATAAAATTACCATTTCATTCTCGTTTCAATGAAATCACCTTTCGTCGTATTAGTCAAATTCATATTTATGGACGATTTAGAGACACGAGATATATACTCACTTCCGATAACCATCCATACTTTTATCATGCACGCACATCGTTCACAAATACTAATATTAATACTAATATGATTGACATTGTCCATCTCCGTTCAAAAAAAAAAATCTCGAACAAGAAAGTTAAAAAATGGATTTTTTGTTCTTTGCAATTCAAGGTCAAACAATAATTTCTTTATGAGACATCTTTCACCCGTAATACGTTTTTTCTTCACGCCCACGCACGGCGCCTTCATAAGTACACCAGCACCATCACAAAGATAATGAGAATTTTCCATGTCCATTAAAAAGAAACAGAAATAAAATTTTAAAAAATAAAAACTAAACAAGATTGTTCTAAGGCTGTTTTCCCTCCTCCGCGGCTGGACGCCAAATGACATCTTTCCTATGTGATCGAAATTAGTAGATCAATCTCCGAAACGTTTGTTCTATTCTTTAGCTGGTGTTTTAATAACTAAGGTGCTCGCATCAAGTGGATAATAACATGAAGAATTAGGAAGCTGTCCTAATCAATTGGGTCCTCTCCACATCCAATGCTGGAGAGCCAATCATGTAGATTGGCGTTACCATCAACGAATTTGAGCCCACTGGTTTAGGGAATTAGCTGGATTTGGGAGGTTATCAACAAGAAAATCTACTAAGTTCCCTCTTTAATTAACTCCGCAAATGTCTGTGGCTACCCAGAATCATGTAGTATATTGGAAAGATTAGTCTTCTTCTCATGAGAGGTTATGCTAAAAGTCAATTCTTGATTTGCTGTCATCTGGGTATGTTGAATTCAGCAGATAGCACTCCCCCAGTTGGACCTCCAGAGTAGCCTTGTAAGGGGGAAAGCCGGAGGATTCCATGAGTATACGATTAGATGCAAGACAAGCGAAGCCAAGATAGGATCCGATGGTAGGTGTTGATGAATCCTGTCGATGTTTGATTGATCGCAATGGCTTCTCGGCGACTACGACGCGGGGTGTGCAACCGGACCGGGTAAACCCGGTTCCCTGTTTGGCCCACCCTGAAAACAGGGTCAGGAACAGGGTCCAATGTAAACAGGGTCGGGTACAGGGTCCCAAAAAGGGGAACCGGTTATAACAGGGTCGGGTACAGGGTCCAGGTCTGGAACCTACCCTGAACCTTGTTTTAATAAACTTCATTTAATTTCTGATTTTGTAAGTAAATATATTTTATTAAATCATAATTTTTGCATATGTTTTTAGAGCATGATTTCTTGTTGATTTTTCTTATATATGAATTTTAGGTTTTTGTTAGAGATTTTGTACCACATGGATTGGCCAGCCTAATTTTACTTTTGGAGGATGAGTTATGTTGATTTCACAGTGTTTGCACTAAAGATTTGTTAATCATTTTAGACAAATGAAAAGTTTCATGTAGTATTGTGTGAATGAGACTAATATTAGATTCATGTTTGAAACTAATGTATATGTAATGTTATGATTTTTGCTTAGACAAATGAAAAGTCGTATAGGATGAGCGATTGCAAAACAGGTTCCAATATAAACAGGGTTAACCTTGGAACCGGATCGGAAAAACAGGGTGGATCGGGTACAGGGTCCAATGAAAACAGGGTAGGGAACATGGTCCAAAAAAGGGGAACCTGTTATAACAGGGTCGGGTACAAGGTCCAGGTCTTGTGGACCACAAGAGTAGGGGAATAAAGGACGGCGAAGAATATTTGCGGATTGATACCTGGTAATGGGAACGTTCTGGCGAGCTAATCCTTATCGGTTGGATCCGGATAAGGATGTATATGCGAATGGACGATAGAGACTGTTGTTTTTTTGCTTAAGAAAAGAGCCGTTTGGATAGTTTTTTATGCATCCGTCAACTCCAAGCTACGTTCAGCAAGGGTTTACACTGGTTGGATACAGAAAAGAAGACGTGAATTATGGCTGATTAATACATAACGTCTGCATCTGTCAAGGGAACGCATATAAAGATCAGAGGAACAACGTCAAACCGTTAAGCTTGACTTTGTTAGAGAAGAAAATTCTCGCTTTTCCACGAGCCCAGATGAATAAGAAGAAGAACACTGAGCATTGTTTATGTTCATGAGAGTAACAAGTTCACATTGGATTCTTAATATCTACAGATTTTCAGTGTGACAAACTGATATCGGCCAAAAATTTACACGGAAGAGAATGCAATGAGTAAATAGACATAAAAACAAGGACGATATATGTGTTCCGATACACACATGGGTCGGGCTAGGTCCTTCTCTGGGGAAGTTTGACTAGGCTAAGCACCTGAGCAGAACCAGAACCGGAACCAGAACCACTTTCTCTTCTTCTTTATCGGTTTGGACTTGGAATCTCTCCTGGCCACATGATCAGCCATGTATTGCACAACCACCTGACGAATAGGATTAAGAACGACTGAGCATTGACCAAATGAACATCTAATAAATGACCTAAAGAATTGCATTATGGAGTAATGAAGCAGTACCTGAGCACCCAGTCTGACTATTTCTCTTGGAGGCAATTCAAGAGGAGTCTCATCGGTTCTTAGAACTCTCAGCCTTGACAAGAACCTGAAAGAATCCGGCAATTCTCTTATCTGATTGTTGCTTATGTCAAGTTCTTCGAGCATCTCAAGATTTCCTATCGATCTCGGTAGGGATCTCAGATCAGCAAAGTTGTTCCCGACATTTAACTTCTCAAGGCTCACGGCAAAAGACAGGGTCTCAGGCACGGACTCGAGTTCGTTGAAGCTGACATCCAGTTCCCTTAAGTTGGAGAGATTGCTCATAGTTGTAGGCAACCCTTTAATTCGATTGTAATGCAAAGTGAGAACCTCCAAGGATTTAATCTTTCCGATTGCCTCTGGAAGAGCCTTGAGCTGGTTGAAATCTAGCCTTAGCTCGAGGAGCGACGAGCAAGAGCCGATCGTGTAAGGAAGCTCCTCAAGCTCATTGGTTTCCACAATTAGTTTCTGCAGAGAATCCAGATTCCCTAAGGATTCCGGCAATCGGATCAGCTCATTCGAGCTCAGATTGAGATTGACAAGACTCGACAAGTTTCCAAAGGAAGCAGGCAACGATCGCAATCTGTTGGCTTGGAGATCAAGATCTTGGAGATTGACTAGCTCGCCAAATGATTCTGGAAGATTGATGAGCTGGTTGGAGTGCATGGATAGCTTTGTCAAGGCCCTTAGGTCGCCGATGGAGGATGGCAGAGCCATGATTCGGTTTTCTGATATGTCCAACTCAGTAACTTGAGATAATTTCCCAAGTGACAGGGGAAGCCACTCGATTTGATCCATCAACTTCCCCTTCAGATCGAGGGCTTCGGCTCCAGTTTTTGCAGAGTTCTCAATGAGGGCAGCCACCTTCATTAGGCTCAATTTCTCAGAATCTCTCTCAGCTGTAAATGCGAGTTTAGACACTTCAGTCTCCAAACATGGATGCTACACAGCATATCAACGGACAAATATGATCTTTCACAAATGACAAATTACAATCAAGATTCAATAATTATTCACTTCTGCAAGATCCTAGATATTAATCAAAGTGTGAAAAGTGTGACTCGGGTATGAATTTCAGCTTTTCCTGCTTTTTTCCCCGTCATTCAGTAGCTTTACTGGAAATGACATCGAGAACACTCAAAACTAGCACGAATAAAAAGGAAAAGGCAAAACCCAGATGAGTAAACTAACGGAAATGAACCAACTCGAACCTGTAGAGATCGTTGCTTTAGTGGAAGCACTAGAGATCGTCGCTCTAGTGGAAGCACTGGATATTGTCGCCTTTGTGGAAGCACTCTTCGCCAACTCTCTCAAACTTTCTTTCTCTGTCGCATCATCAACCTCGCTGCACACAAAATTCTGCCCCATAATCTCTCCGTCTCTTACAATTCTCTCGACTGGGTCCTCAAATCTCACATTTCTATGGTCGCTGCCATCTCCAGAGACCAGCTCAGAAGCTCTCTGGATAAGAACGTCAAACCTCTGAAACATCCTGTCCACTTCAACCAAGTGCAGAGCTTCCTTCTTCTGCTCATGGCTCTGGAACAAGAGCATGGTTTTCTTCACTTCCTTCAATACGGAGCAGAGCTCCTGAGGGACGTCTTTGGGAAGCTCCTGTTTCGAGATCTCCTCGAGCTTCGTCTTCTCTTCAGAGCCCACGGTCTCGAGCACGGACGAGGCAGCTTCAACTTCCTCGATGGTGGGTCTTGGAGGAAGTGATCTGTAGATTCTAGTGATCTCATCGATGGAGGCTGCGACGGCCGGCGGTGGAGGGCCTTGCTTCGTTATTACAGCCATTGGAGAAGCAAGAAGAACCTGGTTTTGGTAGGACTTTTCAAGGTTTTGGGATTTGAGACTCGGGAATATACGTACTTATAGAAAAGCTTTCAGAGAGACTTCGTCGTCAACCTCTCCCTTCCTTTTTCTTATTTTTTCTTTTTTCTAATTTATCCCTAATTTAAATAAATTTAGAAAAGGAAAAAGCAATTCAAGGGTAATAGGTGATTTATTAACACGATAATACGGTTATTAAGGAAATGATATAAGTTTTTCTCTCTTTTCTTTCATTTTTTTTCTAATTTATCATTAATTATGTGTGATTTATCCCTAATTGAATGAATGTACTTACATATCATAAACAGGGTGAGCAATCGAGATCAGATTCAATATGAGAATTGGACCGATTTGGCCTCACTTGACTCATTCCGGGTTGATTTTCGGTAATAGCCATTCCCGTTCTCGGTTAGGAACTCTTTGAAGCTTAACAAACAGGCTGGTTCCATGGTTGAATTGGTTTAGAATCTGTCTTATAAAACTTTGTTTATTCAAAACAAAAAATCTAGAGAATCAGTGGAATTGAGAATCAGTCAATCCAGTCTCAAACCTATTACAAATATAATCGGTCCGATCCCCAATCCAACCTTTATAAAATTAGGACTTATAGGATAAGTTTTTGAAGTTTTGGGATCAAAATCGAATCACTATGAAACTAATCACTCGTTCATGAATTCCACAATGTATCGATTTGGAATGATTTTGCCTTGTGAATTCTTTGATGGATCCTATAGAATTATCTTTTGTTAGAGAAACACACAAGTGATTTTGGTGAGAAGAGCGCTGGTCCTCAGAATTGTATAGGGTGGTCTTCAGTTTGTTTAAGGATTCTCGATTTTATTTTATTCTTTCAGTTTGGGAATGATCAATAATACGAAAAGTACTCTACCTCATTTTTATCTCCAAACAACATCTTTCCATGTTACCAGCGACAAAAAAAGTCACTTATTTATCTAAGATCAAAACTCTAGAAGCAAAGATGAAATTGAAGTAAACAAACTTTCAACTTTAACTTTTATCTCAATTGTACCTTTTTTTTTATAAAAAATCTCTAATTTTAAGTACAATCTCAATTCTAACGTAAACATTTTTCGTCTCATAAAATGTCCGCAACTTTATGTTATGTCCCAGTTCTATCCTAAATTTTTTTGTCCTAAAAAAACCCTCAATTTTAGGTCTTGTCATGTTTTATCATAAATTATTTACAACCTGACAAAAAGAATCACAAACTTTTACTTGAGTAGCAAATCTATTCCATCGACCCTTTATCCAAAATTTCGCATTAACAATTGAGAGATGGAAAGCATCTAAACACGAACTCTTCAAGTGTCTCAAGCACAAGAGATTGAACATTCCCAAACACGAGATATCAAAGACCAAAAACAAAATGAGTTAAGGCGATTTTGATAAAGTGTTGATGGAGAACGGATGTGAGATTTAAGTAATAATTTGTGATCTTTTATGAGTAAAATGCATACTGCACCCAAAGTTATGACTTTTTACAAGACAAAAAAAAAATAATGTTAAAACTGTGATGGGACGTACAGTTTGAGGTTTCTTTTTATAAGACAAAAGCCCGAATCGAGGTAAAAGTTTAATTTTAAGGTTTCTTCAGGTCATTAGGCCAATCTAGATGAAAATTAACTTCTTCTTTTTTTGGCTTTATTCTTTTCAAAAAGGGAAATTCGCTCAAAAATGTAAAATTCCGTGCGCATACCGCCACGATAAAAATTGCTTTCATATCACATCACGGGGATATTATAAAAATTAGGGTGAATATTCATTAGTGAATCAAAACAGTGGAAGGGACAGAGATTTATCGAATATCATAATCAGGAGGAAGAAAGTTCAAACTTTTTGACTTGTGAGCTTTTGGGCTTTCGAATTATGTCGTCACTGATGAGAGTAGCATAGCATGTTTCCCCTCAGCAGTGACGTCACAAAAGAAAAGGAAGGATGAATTTTAGGCGCATTTCCAATAAGACCAAAAAGGGGTCAATGTTCAACCAAATAATAAATTCGTTTAATCCTCCCTAAGAAATTGATTCAATGCCGTACGTGCTTATTGGTCTCTCCTCCCATGATCAAATCGAAGTGATATGGTTTATTGGTTTCTCAGTTCGATTTGGATTTGGATTTCTCTTCTTCTTCTTTTCCTCTTATTTGTTATCCTTGTAGCTTCACCAGTTTGGCTTCGCGTCAATGGTTGAGAAGACAAGCTCCCTAAGATGGGATATACAATTGGAGACGTGTTCTAATGCTCCGATTGTCAAGTGGTTCGTATCGATAATTTATGTGACATCCACAAAGAGAGATCGCTCAGAAAGATGCATGAGTGATGGGATATCTTGACATCTTAGTGATTCAAGAATCAAGTAAGAACTAAGCCGAAGGTAGCTGAGAGCACCCAAAAATATATTTATCCGCGTTGATATTATTGGGGGAAAAAAAATAGATATGAGGAATTTTCTATGTATTTCAATGCGTATCAAAGAAGAATACAAGAGTTTTTGTGTAGACTTCATTAGATAACTATCTAAGATAATAAATTAACCAAGATACGCGAATGTCAATGCAGGCCGACTTCCTCTTGTTTGATGGGCGAGGCAGACGATGCTACCATTGTCACCACAAAGTAAGGGGCAATCAATCGTCACGCAATGAGTCGAAGTGCCATTTGGGTCTCCCTCGACGACACTATATATATATCAGAAGAAGGTGCACAAGCTCAAAAATCATATTACTCAATCGAGCCGCACTATATTATACTTGACTAAACCTCCTTATGTTGGTTCGAAGAAGGCAATAAGAGAGGACTGATATATTCATACACATATATATATATATATATATATGAGACCTCTTTCCATTTCATCTAAAGTATGTCTATCATAAATTTAACTTTTTTTTGTAAAAAAAAGTAATTTGGAGTATTTATTTTGTAATGATATTAAAAAACGTATTCACGTCGCGTTGACATAATTTGAGATTTTCTTTGATGGTATTAGTCCTTAAAAAAGATGGATATTTTGAAGAACAGAGAAACTTTTTTTTCCCTGATTTATTTCTCAAGAAAATAAGAAGGGCGAAATTGTTTTTTTTTTCTTCCGAAAATCGAAATAAAAGATTTTGTTTTCCCTTTTTAACTTTTCAATCAAAAAGCCTCCTCTCTTCTTCTTCTTCTTCCTTCGTTTTCTTCTTCAACCTACATAAGCTCGTCGCCTTTGTCGGGGAGAAGAGCAGGGGCACATCAAGTTGCACATGACTGGCATCGCAAGAGAGAAGCACATCAGAGCGAACCGGCGATCGCATTCCCGATCGTCGAAGCCGGACATGGGTCACTCCGCGGCCCACTCGAAGAATCAATCTTCGATCCCCCCAGATTCCACGCCCGAATCGGGCCTCGAGCCCTCCGATTTGCCTCGAATCCTGTTTCCGATTCCCGACCCGGATCAGACCCAGTCCTCGGAGCGAAACCCTCCCCCTAGACCGAACGCCAACCCTAACCTCGACGACAGCAACACCTGCGGCTGCTACACCGAGGAACAGTTGGAGGTGTTGCTGAGGAAGCACGTGCAGTTCTACTACAACGAGGCCCTCGCCAAGCTCTGCGCGCTCGGTTACGACGAGGATGTTGCGCTGAGCGCGATGCTCCGGAATGGGCATTGCTATGGCGGCATGGACATGCTGACGAACATCCTGAACAATACGTTGGGTTATCTGAACGGCGGTGGCGCCGAGAATGGTGGTGCTGGCGGCAGGGACGGTGCTAGCTCGGGCGAATCCGAGCTAGGCTTCTCGGATTTGAAGCAGCTGGAGGAGTACTCGCTTGCGGGGATGGTGTGTTTGCTGCAGCAGGTGAGGCCAAATTTGAGCAGGGGAGATGTTATGTGGTGTCTCCTCATGAGCGACCTCCACGTGGGTCGCGCGAGTACGATCGAAATTCCGGTGGTTCAATCACCGAATGAGGGATTGGGTCCGGTTGGTGATAAGAGCATCGCTGGTTTGGGAGCCAGCGATGGTGGAAACGATTACGTGGAGGCTGTGAATGGCTTGGGAGATATAGGAGGAATGACAATGCAAAAGGATATCGAGTGCCTGAAAAGTTTTAACCTTTCGCCATTGATGATATCTTTGCTGAAAAGGAGCGTTCCAATGATTGCAGCAGGTATCAGGGCAGATGCAAAGACTTTGAGGGGACAAGCCCCTTTATCGCAAAATGGATCGCCTAGTGGAGGAGCCTCAGTTGTTTCACGGGAGAAAGCTGTAGTAGAGAAGAATGCAGAGTCGAGGAACACTAAGAACCAAGAAGATTTCCGTGCCATGATGCGCAAATTTCTTGACATGGATATTGGCGCAAATGTTGATGAGAATCCAGAGGCTGCTGAAGAAGAGCGGAAGGACGAGATAATTTTGTCTTTGTTTCGTCAGCAAGTGAAGGAGAGAAAGGAGTGGGCACAGCAGAAGGCAATGCAAGCAGCTAGAAAGCTTAGCAGTGACATGACAGAGCTCAAATTGCTGAGGATGGAAATGGATGAGACTAAAAGATTGAAGAAAGGGAAACAGACTCTAGAAGAGACTACCATGAAGACAGATATGGAGGATGCTTTAAAAAAGGCGAGTTTTCAAGTGGACCGAGCTAATGCAGCTGTGAGGCGGCTCGAGACTGAAAATGCTGAAATCAGAGCTGAAATGGAGGCTTCCAAGTTGAGTGCTTCGGAGTCGGTGTCGTCCTGTCTTGAGGTGGCTAAGAGAGAAAAGAGGTCCTTGAAGAAGCTTTTGGCTTGGGAGAAGCAGATGACGAAGATGCAGGAGGACATTGCTGAGGAGAAACGGAAAGTCTCAGGCCTGCAACAGCAGTTGGTTCAAATTAATCAGGCTTCCGAAGAAGCAGAGGTGAGTTGACTGCTCTGAGTTTCTTTTCGACATTCCTGTTAAGTGCACGTGTGGGGGACGGTAAAGACCAGTTATCTACCACGGCCTGTGTTTCATGGCCCGGTTTGCTATGCATTTGCCGAGGTTGTTAGGTCACTATAACTTTCTCCTAGTCAGGTCTCAACATTTCCAGATGTGGCCTGAGATGTTTAAATTGGTCCTTTACATTAAACTCCTAGTTACAAGTAAAAGACCTATGATATCGCGGTGTGAAATGTTCATTACAAATTAGGGAGAGCTTCAATGCATATGGTAAACTGAATGTTGCAAACAATTAATCAGTTTTGACCATTGCTGATATGTGTGTGCACATGTGCATGTCAATCATTGCAGTCCATAAATTTGTGTATCTAATCATTCATAATCAGAATGCATTGATCTTCTTTTGGCAAGTGGCATGGTCCATCATGGATGCACCATGGACATTGTAGTGCTCTGGTTCTGGTTCTGTTTAGCGTTATAGCCCACTAGTTCTGCTTAGTGTTTGTAAAAGTTATATCTATTTCTAAGGGAGCAATCTGAATACATACCCCTAGCTAAAAAGTTACTTTACACGCAGGGCAATACTGTTTTGCCTTAAAGGCTCTTTTATGATACATAGAGCTTCACAATCGAAGAAATGTAAATAGTAGTACAAATTAGCATAGCCATGAGGAAGAGAGTGTAAAACTCCAGAAGATAATTTTTTTTTTTTTTTTTGATAACCAAGGATTCCACCTTAGTTCCCCTGCCCGGACGGCACCAAAGGGCGGAGCCCCTATACCTCAAGGGAGACCAGCACAAGACCCTAACACCATGGCCCCCACCACTTAAGACGGTAGTAGCTGCGGGTTTCGAACCCTTTACCTCGGCTATAAGGGATAAGCTCTTACTTAACACAGCTATCCACAGTTGGGTTTCAGAAGATAAGTTGTATGCTGCAGAAATTCGTGGGTTGGGTTGGGTTGGGGAGGGGGGGGGTGTCGGGGAGCAAGTTAAGATGGGTTTCCAAACAGACAAGCTTGAAGAGACATTCTTCTTCTGGAAATTATAGATGACCTTGTATGATGCAATTAGGTTTAGTTCAATATGAATTGCTTATTCAGCATCTGAAAATCCTGAAGAGGCAATTGCTTAATGTGCTTTGCTTATTTGGCTAATGAATCTTTCTGATTAGTGGATAATTTATTAAGTTTTGCAATTCATGATTGATTGTTACTTATTTTGTTGCTGATGCTGGTTTTCTACACCCTTTTACACTTAGTACATGCTTAATTTGCTTTTATCTTTTTATATTTATTAATAAATTCCAAGCATTTTATTGCACCTAGGGACGTCGATTTATTATTTTGTGGCTCTCCTCATTTGGATATCTTCAGTTGCTTGCTCCTGTAGTTATAACAATGAATTTCTTGATTTTGTCAATGAATATCTAGTACCTATCTTGACAAGAATCTTTTGAAATCAATCGAAGTTTATGCTTGCATTGCCCTTATCTCTGTTAGGGCAAGACTTCAAGGATGACATAACATTGCCGTCAAAACTGGACTGGAGTAGTATTTCGACCAGGTGGGCTGGAAGATGGTTGTTAGTCTAGCACCCTCGAACCCCTTGAACTGGATTAACCAAAGACTGTCATACCAGTTTGACCCTGGCAAACTCGAGTGAATTGACTGTTGTTGTAAGGGTGGTGATTAATGTGCTGGTTTGGAACAAAGGCATTCTAATAATTATTAGGATCAGAGGCCGGGCAAGTGGAGCATCCAGCCCATATTGTGTCCATTGCAGCTCTATTGAAATGATGAGGTGATTAAGGTGCTTGCCCGCCAAATTGAACCTTGGAGAATGAGAGGCTGGTTGGTGTCTGTGCTGGACTAAGTATATGTGCCATGTCATATATAGATAGGTCTATGAACCTACCACAAGTTGAACCGCTAGCATTCGAAGCAATTGAGCAGGGTGGAACTCCATCTGGCCACTTCACCCATCCTTTCATGAGACTGGTTCTGAAACTTTCTTGTAAACATTTTGTGTGTCACGAATAACATCATGGCTGACATTAGCCTTCAGGATGTTTGATGGTCTTGACTGTGATTTTCTCATTGACATCAGGCATATTGATGGCAAGTTGTGGTTGATTGTATGTCTAGCTTTGCTGAATGTGCTTTTGGTAGATTCTGTTTTATCAATGTGAGCATTCACTCTCTGAGGTGTTAGAGAAAATCTATGAGCTAATTATATATTAACTTTTTAGGCATTTACGTTAGATAATTTATTGCTAGCTTAATTTGTTATACTTATAAACTATATTGACAAAGAATAGTACTTTGAAAAGTCCTTTCTACCAAATTAGTTCCACATGCGCAGGAGGATCGTCATTCACATAGCTTTGCTTTATCATGAAGTGAGTAGAATTTTTTTTTTTACTTTGTTTTTGTATTGATTATGGTTTTTGCAAGTGCAGATTATTTTCCCACAAGGTCCTTCAACTGTTGATTTGTTGCTTGCAATTCCAGTCAGTATTGTTTATCTTGAATTTTTGTACAATCTCCGACTGCACATGCTAAGTGAATTCCAATGTTGCTGCAGGTTAAGTGGAAGCAGGCAAAGAAAGAGAAAGAGCTTGCCCAGGCACAAGTGGAGGAGGAGCGGCGATTGAAGGAAGCAGCTGAGGCAAGTAGCAAAAGGAAGATCGAAACTTTGCGCTTGAAGATAGAGATAGACTTCCAACGTCAAAAGGATGATATTAAAAGACTTGAACAGGAGCTTTCGCGCCTGAAAATGTCTGCATCTGCCCAATCCACTGATGTACATCATGGATCGCATGATTCCCCTGTGGCAAAGTCTGAGGAGGGGAAACCAGAAGGAGAAGTAATCACCAGGCTGCTTCATCAAATGGAACTGGAAGACTCATCTGAAGTCAATAGAGATAGACAATGCATACTGTGCATGAAGGACGAGGTCTCGGTTGTTTTCTTGCCATGTGCCCACCAAGTTATCTGTGCCAATTGCAGCGATAGTTACTGGGGGAAGGGCAAAACCACTTGCCCTTGCTGCCGTGTCCCGATTGAGCAGAAAATCCGTGTCTTTGGGGCAAGTTCATAGTTCGAAAAGAGAAGTCAGCTTTAATTGCTCTATTTATTCTTGGCCAGCCTCTTTCTTCTAACTATTTTTATGGAATCCCGGTTTAGGTGATGCTGCAAGGGCATCCCATTAGAAGGATGTAGATAATATTAAACTGATATTTGTCCGAGCTTCCAACCCGGACTCGATGAGAAATGCCTGCGACTTTGAAAGGCAATTCTGGCTGCTATGAAAGATGCGAGTTACATCCGATCTGCAGGATATCATATGCGATCTTCATCTGCTATTTTATGTGTCACTTTCAACAAAAATACGTGTCATGATGGGTTTTCTGGGTAAGATGGAAGTATTGAACTATAACTGACTTAAGCTTGACAGGAGCATTGTTTTCGTGTCATATCCAAGAGAAGTTTGTGGTCATCCTGCCTTGCCTGTGTAGCGGAAATTCCCCCGAGGGTTTTCTTTTCGTCAGTATCCCCTTGTGACTCGCGATTTTTGTTGAAAAAGCTCCAGGTGAAGAAACTTCATGTTTTATACTTGAATGCTTGAAGACAACTTTCCTGATTAATAATTATCTTGTGTCTGAAGCACAATGCAATATGTGCCATGCCTGTCCTATATATATATATGTATGTATGTATTTTTTTCTTCTAGGAATGAATATGAGTGATTAGGGACCCAATTCTTACGAAGACCACTGAGCACTTCTTAGTGTATAAGTTGTTCCCATCTGGGAGGTCATGACATTAAGAAACTATCTTAACAAGTGAGTAGTCCAGAACCACAGTATACAAAATGTCTGGTGCGCTAAAATGGGTTACCGTACACTTGGTTTGATTCTTGGATTGATTGAGCAGATCAATCTGAAACCAAAGTCGAGCTTCCCTTTAGCTTTTAAATCAAAAGGAAGGAGTCTGAAGTCTGTTCCACAAAAATAATGGCAACGCAATAAATTTCTACTATTTATTTTGTACTACTACTAGATTCATTGGCCATTTACCATTTTCATAGTACTTATATGCAGATGAAATTAGTTCGAAATTAGTTATAAATGAGCTCATGGGAATTAAAGGAACCATTCTGTCGATGGCCAATAGAAAAGTGGCAAGTGTCAATGGATGTGGAGAGAGAAGGTCAAAAAGGAGATAAGGCAGGGGTGGATAGAGTGACTAGCGAGCGAGCTTAGTGAACCAGCTCGGCGGTGCAGAAAATCATCGTCAGCAGATGGCTTGCTGTTTCACCAATTCTTCCTTTCAAGTGTGGAATAATGGAAGCACAAGATGCTTCTTTGATTGGAATATAGGAAGAAACAACAAAGAGAAAAAGCCTCAGCCTAAGTACTATGATGATGTTGATCTTCCTTTTTCATCGTCCCTTGTAAAGAAAACATTCTTGAATGGTACTCTCTCTCTCTCTCTCTCTCTCTCTCTCTCTCTCTCTAGAAATAATGAGTGGCTGATCTTCTCAGATGAATTTAGCAGGAAGGGAGCTCAAGTGTTGTTACAAGGCCACACTGAATGGGTTCAGTGCCACGGATTTCCACAATTGCTGTGACTTCAAGGGACCATGTGTCATCATTGGCTACACAAACCGGTCCTTCAAGTTTGGTGCATTCAACCCTGAAGGCTACAGGAGCACGGATGATTACTATGATACGTTCGACGCATTCCTCTTTTACTGGACAGAAAATGAGAAGATTGATCCTGTTATTTTGCCCAAAGTTGGAGGTAGTGGTGCAGCTCTCTTTGATTATGCTCGGGGCGGTCCCCAGTTCGGGGCCGATGGGCTCCTCATCGGGCCGCCTCTGGCACCAGTTATGGGTGGATTTGCAGGACCGGATACCAACTCAGGCGTGGGTGACCTGAGACAAGCGAAGTCCAGGTTGGGACTTTCATATGCTAAAAGGGAAGATGATAAAGAGTCTATTTTTGGCGATGAATCCCGGGCTACTTTAGAGGAAGTGCAAGTGTTTTGCAGTCCTCAAATTGCAAGCTTGTACTAAATTGAACGGAAACAGATGAACAAAATCAAATGATTCTACCAAACAAAAGGCCGCAATACCAAGACCCTGTATTCTTTTCTTGTGCGGCAAAATAGATGTAGAGATAATAATCAATTTGAGAGACCTAATTAGGAGAATCTAGAATTATTATCTGTTCATTACTCGATGCTCCACTTTGCTTCACTTCTTTATGTAACTTGTTGGATCATCCTTATATGAGCTTTAAAGTAGGCATGTGGCGGTGGGGAATACTCCGAAAGCTTCGGCCAAAGGATGGGTCAGAGTTCATATGTGTTTTTCTGAGTATCTGGTAATATTCGGTGACTCCATTGGTCTGCCCCTTCCCACTGGCCACATGGACATGCAAGTTGGAGTATAAAGTGATTCTTACTTTGTGATCTTTAGCATCAGAAAAGGAGAGGGTGCTTAACAGCTTGTAGAAAAGACCCTACTTGTATTTTCTCATTTGGTTGGGTACTTGAGCGAGAAGCACAGCTCAAAATAGAAGACATATTGACAGCAACTTTCTCATTTGCTATTAAATATAGGCTTGTAGGCCTTAAGCATGCCTTGCCACACACGGTAGAGAAGATTCCCAGATTAACATTTTTATGGCAAATGGTCCCAACTGCAGGACAAACTGCACTGCCTTCTGCAGCTAAACCTGGATAGTGCAAGCCCTTCATGAAACGTATGCTTCAGAAACTCTCGTGTTCTCAATCTTGCTCGGCAGTTAACACCACGCGGTGTTCATCTTGTTGCTGTGCCAAATGAAGCATTCTAGTGGGGTTTATTCATATTATGGAAAGTTTTGTCAATTCCACTTGATTAACCCAATCAAAGCAAAAAAGTCCATAGCAATGCCATGCGTCTGCAAGTAGCTTTAGTCTACATACAGACAAAAAAAGGAAAATTGAAAATGATAGTCTAATGGATTGAAAGTTCGCAGCTAATAACTTGCCTCAACAACAATGGTGTCATGAAGTATCGTTTTCAAGATTTTACAAGCATTCCGACTGGTAAGAGTATGGTCCGTAATAGGGCACTGAAGATCAGATGTGAACATTTCAAGTGTCGACGGTTTTTTTATTTAAAGCAAAATCTTAAAAAAAAAATAACTAGAGATAAATCATAGATGCTAGGCAAAACAATTGCCCAAGTATGCTTCCCCTGCTGGCTAGTAAGCCCAGAAGCCTGTGCAACCATAAACCTAATGAATGCCATGACATATTATGGCTTGCCAGAAGTTAAAGACATCCTTGTTCACTTCCTGAGCGATCCACAGTTCTCACACAAATGTCATACTAGTATTCCAGTTCCAAAGAAACAGCATACACGCAAAGATTCCCTCACTTGAAGCACCTTGACCTCAGAGCACACTACGAGCTTCGATATCACAAGGGTGAAAAGCTTTTGTGGGATAAGCTCAAGATCCAGATAATCAAGATTTGAAGTCCTACTTGTAGCTGAACCATCTCCTGGTGTAACTGATAAAAGTCATTACCACCAGGGAATGCATTACAATACCAACTCTTAAAGTGAAAAAAAAAGACGCGTAAAATATTTAGTATACCAAACCGACTCCAGAATGCCTATGGACCATAAAACCTTCCGTCACTTATGCCAAGAATGTCCTTTTTCACGCTCCAAGAACCAACATTAAAAGGCGTCTTCTTGGATACCACACGCCAGATACTACGAGATAGTAATAATAACGTAGCTAACTGCTGCAAAGCAAATGACTACATCACGATCGTCATGTTGTCTTCCTGCATCCACAGATTCCCAAAGTCTCCCGAGCCACCATCACCACTCGCTTGCCTGCAAATTGGAGATTGTTCCCAAATTCCGCATCCTGCAATCAAACAAAATAATCAATCGATTTTTCTACCCAAGATGTTTTGATATCTGAGTGGATGTATGATTATGACCTTCATATGAGATATCTTCATATTGGCAAATTCTGGCATAGTTCTCGTGCCCCGAGTAAGGTGACATGCAGCTAATTTGGCCGAGTTCCTCTGCAAGTTCAACTTCCCCAATAAAATTGGAGTATGCCAAAGAGGATGAGGTCTCTTCGTTACTGGTCAAATCCCAGGAAGGTACAGAGCTTGGAATCTCATGCTGAGAGAAGTACTGAGAGTCTAATCCTTGTCCTTGAGGGTATTGCTGGAGAACAATTAAGGGTAATAGAACTGTCATTTTTGTGAAATCTTGAAAGTTATCATTTGTGAAGAAAGTTCTATCAAAAGATTGAATGTCATTTTTAATCCAATTTAGTTCTTTTGATAATCAAAACTCAGATCAGGCCATACCCAGATGCTAGCAAGATTGTTCTCCATTAAAGCTGGCTCGGAATCTGCAATTTCTATGATTTCAGGTGGAGGCATAGGGCTTGAATTACGAGTTTCATCATAAGGTCCACTGTTTTGAGGTGAGATGTCATTCGAGGTGCTTGGAAGCTCCCTTGGTGCGTTAATTGAGGAGATGTCCACAGGGCTCAAATAGCTTGCAATCCTCTTGCCTTTCGGCTCTCCATTGGAATCACCTATCTTTGAACTTTGTTCATTCTTCTTAATTACCCGGCACAACGCAAAAGCTCCCTGATATAAAAATAACAACCCACGAAACTTGAATTCTTCTTCAGAAACATGAAAATGACCAAGTTATCTGTACAAAATTTCTGGATGATAAAAGAACAGTCGCAATTCCCTAAAACTATGAAGATGAGTCTACTCAAGCACAGAATGAATTCATTCGGCATACCTGAAGACCACATAATCCTTGGGGAAGCTCATCGGAGAGCCGATACTCATGCATGACCCAATCCGTCCGATCCCCTATGGGGGCCCGTCCACGATAGAAGACTAATGTCTTTCGATATCCAGTGACCGAAGATTGGCAGACGACCTTACGGTCTTTTCCAGTGGCTTTCCAGTAGCCAGCCTTGGTTGCTCTATTTGATCGCGAGCCATTCGGGTACTTTTTGTCCCGTGGACAAAAGAAGAACCATTCCATGTCCCGATTCGGAAGGAATGATTTCTCTGTATACAGCAGATTAATTACTCAGTCTCGACTCTTCAATTAGCAGGAGAGTGATCGAGTAAGGAAAGATGCAGATGCAGGGACTTTTTTAGGACAAAGGCAACTCTTTGTTCTTTTCAGTCTCTCTCTCTCTCTCTCTCTCTCTCTCTCTCTCTCTACTTTTACTCTTATGAAAACAGAATAAAGCCAATTCTGGCTTTTGAAAACAAAATCACGAGAGCTAAGAGCACCTGACTGACTTGGTTGATCAGAAAATACACATATTATAGGATATCTTCTCAAGCTCCATCATTATCTCTGTCATATTAATAAAGACTTCCGTTGAGGTTTTTTTAAACAAATTTTATATCTTTTTCAGTGAATATCATGACATTCCTGGGTCCATCAGATGGCATCCTCAGTTCATCTTAGCAGACAAAATCTCAAATTGCACAGGTTTCATGTGATTGGGCTACTACTAAAAATTTAGTAGGTCGCTTTAGCACACATCAAGGTCCACTTTTGTAATCATGAATGAGCTGGAAAATTACATGACTAATCATTTTAAAGTCAACCACTATCTTCTATAGTACCTGGAAGCTCCCATGGATCAAACTTGTATAAATCAATTACAGGAATCACTTCAAGCTCGAAGCCATGTCCCTCGATTTTTCTTTTCAGGTAATATCCTATCAATTCCTCATCGGTAGGATGGAAACGGAAGCCCGGCGGCAGTGATGCCCCTCCCATTTTTTCCTCTCCACAATCTACCAAAACTTATTACTCAAAAGGAAGAAAAGAGAAAGGATACGAAGTGCAATAGAAGACACAGAATGTCAAGAGACAATGCTCACGATTTCTTCTTAAGTACCTAAACTGTACCTATTAAAGATCTGGAAAATCCAAAAATAAAAGTTTTTATCAACTATCGATTTGCTGTTGAGCGCTGAGCAGCACTTCCACAGGACGCACCTGTTGTACAACAGGATCATTGTCTCTAAATAGAAAATCGAGATTTTTTCTTATGACAGAAGATGTTTTCCCACCAACCCCCCTTTCCACTTGAAATTTTCGTCCTAAATAAAAGATGAGAACGAGCAAAGGAAAACAGCCAAAAGAAAAAAAGAAAAAAAAAACTCTTAGGCAACACCAAAATTGCAGCGAATTTACAAACACCCAAAAAGAGGCCTCTTTTTCCTTAAAACCAGTCGAGGCCCCCAAAAAACCGAACCTTTTGCAGTACCCAGAAGTAAAAGAAACAAACTTGATGCTGATGAAGCAAAATTATGAGATGAGTATACTTTGGTGCTTCAGGATAGAGAAGAGCAGTGAATGGTGGACGAGACGTTGTAGACTGCAGTGAAAGTGAAGAGTGTAGAATAGGATCAGAGGAGGAAGACATGGGATATATATATAGAGTGTAGGCCAAACATTCCAAAATGCACACCGAAAGGTTGAAGATTGCTTCGTTGGAGCATCATCACAAATTCCACGATTGCGGCCCCACCTATAAACCAGTTCACACTCACCACTTCACCAAGAACAGTTGTTCCCGCCATGCCATTACTGGCCGTTGCTTGAATAGTGGTGATTGTTTGACAGGTTCTATCTCAAAGAGATTTTTACACCACAGCTACCTTGCTTTTGTGATAAAAAAAATGAATCATATTTTAGTAGCAGATCATTTTGATGTTTAAAATAGTCGAAAAATTACTCATTTGTCATGGACATGTCACACAGCATTTGCTTGGAAAGTCTTCCTATTTCGAATTGATAAGATAGGTTTTGATAAGTGTCTCCATAATCTGACTAAGCACATTAAAAGTACCATGATCCCTTTACTTTGTTAGTTGTGTTTACATAATTATATAAGCGGCGATAGCACATAAGAAAAGAAGATTTGGGGAGAAAATGCAAGGGGAATAGTTCAGTATGAAGACGGTGGATGGATTTCTAATGCAAAGCATAAGAAACTAGAATCGAATTATGGTCCTCTTGTTCTATGTCATCCCAGTTGCACTCTAAACTTCCACATCACCCTGAGTAGGACAAACACGTTTTCCCTATTTCTTTTTTCTAATAATGTTATCAAAGCGATGGTGCCACCGTCATCTGGGGACCCAATGCCCAAAAGAAGGTCCAAAAACTAAAAAGTGCTAACTCGGAGTTTTAGACCCTTTTGAAATGACCCCATGAAGAAAAGAACTTGGTGGTGGGAGCTTTAACACTATGGGTTCACACTAGTGGTTCAAGTTAATTACTAGGAGGTCTTGGTCCGCTAATTCTTAGATGTAGAGATTAGGAACTCTGGGGAATTGGCTATTAGGACTCACGACTCCTCCATTAGGAAGCTAGAAAAGTAGAGTCCGATCTTGCATGTCCAACGTCCACGATTAAATACTTGCTTGAACCCAGGGTCAAGGGCCAGACGAAATCGTAGTCGTCGAATCTTGCAAGACTTGCATAAATCTATCATGGACCAGGTCCAACCAAGTATTTGGTATACGCGAACTTTAACTCTTGAATGAACAATTCTATTAGGAAAGAGAACCATAAATATATATGTATAGAAGCTCTGTAGCTTGTGGGTCTCCTTATCATGCTTCAAACAGGCAAAAGCAGTCATCTGAAAAGAATTGCCTTGCTAGGATTCCCAGGAGTCTAATTGGGAAAGACCTCCATTAGTCCATTTGGAGTTAGTCGTTGCTCTTTAGGACAATAGGCAATTCCCTTTTCCATCTTGCCTCGCAATGAAATAAAGGAAAAAAAAAGTAAATTTCAGATTTCAGGTTATCGAGAAAGCTAGCTTGTAAATTCTCCTGAATCGAATTTCATTATCGTTGTTCTTACTAGGTGCTTTTATGTTGCCATTGGGATTCAAATCCTCCTAAATTATTGGTGGGAGATGAAAGAGCAAGTACCCAGGAAAAAAGAAGAACATTCCTTTTACAGTTGCCAAGGCAAATGCAGCAACACAACAGGAACTCTTGCTCTTCACATTTGAATATATAGGAAAAGGATCCTTTTTAGAGAAAAGGGAAAAGCAAAAGGGGTCATTAGGGTTCATCTTTTTGGTCGTTGGACTCCAATTAACTCTTAACAAATGGGCTTTTCTTTAATAGGGGCAAATATTATGAAGAAAAATAAAAGGAAGGGCGAGCACACATAATAGATGTTATTTGAACTTCTTGCATACTAAATGCAGAAATTTGCCGTAAGGCACATTGATCTAGCCTGCTAGATTAAAAAACTAGGGAAGGTTTTGCCGTCTCAGTTTTCCTGAAGTGAAAATTCCGTGGTCTAGTTTGAGTGAAGACTTCGTGAGGAAGAAGAGGAGGGTAAGACCACCTTATCTTTGATTTTTGTCTGGTGCTTTCGGCTCCTTTTGTCTCTTGGTGCAACATGTAGCCAAAGCAAATTAATTCCACTCTCGTCAACAAGGGGCGCGCGACCACACTTGCTCTGGCTGATGCAAAACATGGTCGACGAATTACTTCAACCTCCTCGGAGAACTAAAGTACAGAATCATTAACTCTCTAAAAGAAACTTTGGGAAAGTTATGCAGAGGATGATGCTGACTGGTGATTACACTGCAATGGTTCAAAATGTTTTCGTATTGAAATAGCATACCCTTCCACTGTTTCTTCAAATAATCTCGATGACGTTGCAATTCAATATAGAAAAACCTGCAAGTCAACATTTTTCTAAAATCTCCAAGCAATTGCTGAACTGAAAAACTCTAGGAGGAATTTAAGGGTGCATTTAGCTCTGGTTTTCTTCGGGAAGTATTCTAATTTTATTTTGCCAAGAGAATTTTTCAGTAATCAATCTTTAATTTCATTACTGTACAATTCTTCAGGATTTGAATATGAAGATATCTGGCACATGTAAGAGGTGCATTCTGATTCAAAACATTGAACATGAAGTGTTCTTCATGAAACTAGCTTGTAAATAAATTTTGCGTCGTTCAAGCACTTCTCTGTTTACTTGGGAAAGTGAAAACTGAAATCGACCCTTCATTTGAAAAAACACTAAGCACGCCCTAAGAAATTATTGACAACTGTATTCGCAAACGCGGTAAGTCCATCAACTTCAGAAAGCCACTGCTCATGTCGTGGTCAAACTACAATAATTTCCTCCTAGCCCCACCAGGAATTGACCTGTGTTTGGCAATGTCACCCTGGTGTGATTTGATGTGTTGCTTTCCAACATCAGTGGGGTGCAGATTGTGAATGGATTTTAGCTGATCATCTTAAGGTTCAGTCCACCAAGAGAGGCAATTATTAGGTCATTAGGAGCAATTTGGAGCACCGGATGTGTCCTCCATTCAACAGTACTCACAGCATTAGCTACAAGAGAAAAAGGACTGAAAAAGACAAAATCTCTGCACACTTTGATGGTACTTCTTCTGCATCAAGTCGTCCCGGAGCCATTATTGTGATGTGCTCATGCTTCTTTTTAGTTTTTCCATGGAGTCATGAAACACAAAAAGTGTAAAAGTGAACCGGACATGTCCCCGACAACGCCACGGTGGCACCGCCACCATCGGGAGCGGATCTGCCGTGTGGAGAGAGTTGGTGTGCGGCGGCTGCTGCTTGTCTGGACTTGACTCTCTGTATGAGCGTGGACTTTGCATTTATACTGAGACGATCAATGGACTAAGCAAAGATTTGGTTGGATTATGTAAGATTAGCACCCAACAATGCGTCCACTTAGAACAGTGAAAGGAAAATCATTTCGTCTATGGAAAAAGTTACCAAAAGACATTTAATGCGTAGATTACCATTAATACAGATAACTACAAACACCAAAGAAAAGTCAAGATCAAATAGGTATAAGAGAAAAAAGAATTGGCTATCCACTTCGATAGACTGTTAGTTTTGTGTGGACTACTACGAATTATAAGAACCATAGAATTCGTGACAATCAGAGGTACATTATGTCATCTAAAAAGAGTTACACAGTAATATTAGTGAGGATATTATGAACGCAAAAGGAAAGTTACAATCAATTACAAGTTTAGTTACAACAGGAGAAAAGCAAAATCACACCCCCTAAAGGAAATTTGTAGTTAACTTAGATAGATTGCTATTTTTTGGAATTTTTCCGACCATAGGAAAAATCTATTGCTGGGATACACGGATTTAATCTATTGTTGGCAATGAAAGTTGTGATCGTCTAAGGGTCTAAAATTAAGTCTCAGTTGCTTAGTGTTTTTTTTTTTTCAAGCAACTTTGGCAGATAGTGAAATGAGAACATCCCAACACATGCATCGCATCTCTTGTCGTCATCCAATTACTGGTGAACATGCAAAGTGGCTTCTGTGCATATGTATGCACACCAAATATTTTTGCTGTGAAAAGCTTCACAAGTTGCTGTCAACAACGTTTATAAAAGGACTAAGAACGTTGTTGAATGAGGGTTCACACTGTCGGTATTTGATTACAGGACATTAGGACTGGTTCTTGCTCAGATATGAACTTTGCGAGTCGATTCTTTTAATGGAGGTGTTTTAAGGAGGAATCTGTATCTCCTTCCTTTCGTTTATCATTTACGTGCACCTAGAGCATGAATTTTGAGAATCAACTGTTCTTTTGTGATTTTAGGTGCCGATTAACAATGTGGCCGAGTACGATCATCAACGATTGGAAATGCTTTGAGGCCTTCAATGAAACGGATGCCTTGTCAAAACTTATCTAGAGAGCAAGAACAGTGGCTTGCTGGTATCTTCGTTTTCAGTGCACGGCATGAAGTGCATCCTTCGTCTTTCGTGGTTCCTGAAAGCGCAACGGGGGCATTCACGCTGCCATTGCATATGATATTGTCTCTAGCTAGCCTACTCGTTCAAGCTTTGAACTGTTGATGGCACGTGCCTTGATTCACACCCGGTCTTTGTCTCGGATACATTATGTCCTTTGACCGGATGTTATCTACACAGACATGGTTCTGCCGAGTCATTTCGAATGTTACTGTTAGCGATAGGGAATTTCTTCGCCACTGTGATTTATAAATAAGCTCGTTCGCTCGAGATTTGGAAGCGTGGAGAGGTTACGGCATTGGGATCGTGCACGATGGATCCAGGATCAATCCCTTGGGAGTGTCCCTGTCTCTTTGGCTTCCAGATTGGAAAAGAAATTTGCTTCTTGAAGCTTCAGCTGTATTGTTTCAAGCTATCAGATGCGATGCAGGGCTAAAAAGCGTGAATCGTAAGATTGGATTTGCCTGGTGAAACCTAATCTGTTGAAATTTTGTCTTTTTTTTCATATGTGGCAAACTGGGCATTTATACACATCTAGGATTCAATCTAAAGAGGGAACAAAGAGCTAGTTTAAGAAAGAATGGAGAGTGCCGCAGAATCCCACATCATCCACACACAGAGCTTTGTTCGTCTATGTAAAGCCTGCCTTCGGGAAAAGAGGGCGTGTTCGTAGAAAGGAGAGATGGTTGGCATCTCCCCTGACAGGGACGGGAACAGCCTTCGGGCTTACCTGTTACCGACACATCCGGTTAAGGCTACCCACCTCTGGTGGATCTCTAACCCAATTTTTTTTTTTTTTGTTACTTTTCCCCTCCTCCCTTTAATGACTTTGATTTTTCAATCCTCAAGCCCCAGAAATAAGTTTTGCAGTTCAAAATGCTTGTTGTAATACGGGAGTGGGTGCTCACTGGCAAATGTTCTTTTCCTTCACTATGAAGGGAGAGGAAAAGAGATTGGTGAAGAAGCAAAGCAGATGAGGTCAACAGGACAGAGAATCCCTGTTCCTTGCTATCCGCAGTTGGTGCAAAACCACCATCGAAAAGAATTACAGAATTTTTTTCTCTCAAATTGTCTTAAGGGATTCTCTCATCTCTTTTTCTGTAAGCAACTCTATACCCCCCCACCCCCAACCCAAGCTTTTTCTTTGGCTACAGCTCTTTTGGCCTCTAAATATGGAGAAACAAAAATAAAAGGAGGCGGCGCGAATGGGAAGAGACTTCTTCACCATCCTTGCCCTACAAAGATTTCTACCAAAGAACCTAAGATCAGAACGAAATGTAAAAAAGCAAACAAAAAAGAAAAAGAAAAAAACCTTCTCTCTTCCCTTTCCTGCCGCCGGTAGGCATTTTGCAATTCGCAGCCACACCCTCCTAGCTTCTGACTATGCCAGTCTCGGAACCATATTCTACATAACCTACTTGATCCTCGGCGTTGGTTTTTTGCCATAGTCATCTGGGGTCACGCCTTTGTTAATGCAGCTTACGCTTTGGGGCTGCCAATCCTAATGGTACCCGTTTGTAAAAAGGGTGGGCAACTTCGACTCTCCATTCGCTTGCAGACGAACTGACTGCAACATGCGTTTGTACAAGCATTGCTGATTTGAAGATTTCCTTGTATCGAGGTCAAAAATATTTTCCAGAAGATTTCCATATTCTTCCCTCGAGCGATATCACCATAACTGTGACATCGTCATGGTACTTTCTTCGATCACCCTGAGGAATGTCTAGCAATTCATGGAAGTCCATACCTACAAGAATACAGAAGATGCAGTTGGGCAATAATTCAGAGCATTTAATCAGGAAAACAATTCATGTATCAAAGTCCTTCATAACCAAGGGAAGTGTGAAAATGGTTTTCGCATTCCCAGTTTAACCGACTTTTCTAAACAACAACAAAGGGACAACTTGGCCTTCTAAGTAAACCCATTCACATACTACGGATACTAGTAACAGCACCGGCAACAAACCAGAGGGAATCTTGACACAAACACTAGAGAGCCAAGACGCAAGAATACTTCTATCATAATGAAATGAATTAATGCCGTAAGAACTTAGTATAATCACAATATCAGCAGCTAACTTTTGCCTCTACCCCTTAAAAGCCCTTTTCCACAGCCTAAGAAACAATTTCCTTCTTTAAACACAAAATGCCATAGTAGACGTACCAGCTTTCTTGGCTGCACGAGATAAAAGTTCCTCAATTAAGTGTTGAGCTGGATCTCCATCTGGAAACTTCTCCATAAAACTCTCTACATAAGCAACAACCTCCTGATTGCTCAGGTACTGATATAAACCATCTGAAGACAGGATTAAAAATTGATCCCTTGGGTGAAGTTTGTGGTGGCGAAGAGAAGGCGAGCAGGAGAGATAAGGTGCTGTTCCAATATATACATTACGAAACATTTCCAGTACGGCGTTGTTCCATTTAGGCTGTACAAACATACACATTGGGTTACAATCGCGTTCCTCTTACCAACTCAACTGCGTAAAAGTTGGCGTTATGCATTGCTCTTATCAAACCAATTCAAATAACACAAAAGTCGATCTCATAAATCTAAGCCCACAACATAGTAGCCTATTCTGAAGAAGATGCTGCTATAACATGCAGCAATCTTGCAATGTGGAGGCGCTTCCTTTCTTAAAATTAACATAAGCATAGAAATATGCACTCTTTTTCTTTATATTAATACCTAATGGTGATACAAATATGATCAGAATGAAAAAGCATGTGAAAGTTGTTAGAATTTGGGATGTTTATGACATAAATTAGCATTAATTCAAATATCCAATTCATGATTAAACTTCGATTTCAACAACGCAATGTTTCAGTCTTTCAAAAAGAAGCTCATATAACTTCCGTACAAGGAAAAGTTCATGAAATGGATTTCAAGATGGATGGTGTGGAAGTAACCTGTTTCAGGAATCCTGCCCCAAACGCTCTTGTGACCTTAAGACGACCTTTCAATCTATCATTGACAATACACTGGTTGTCATCAGGGTGCTCATTTTTTATTCTAATAATTTCCTGCATATAAGAAAAGACATTGGTATAACTCTGATGATGATGCAATGACTTATAGAGGTCGTGTCATACAACTCCTAGAAAATGCATACTAGGCATAAATTTTTATTAACATATAAAATGATATAATAAAGCACGTGCTTGTCACCATGGTATTGTCAGATGCAAAATCCAAGGTTCTAGGGAGTTGGGCCATAAAAGAGTGCAACCAAAAGAACATGTGCAATCATTACAAAAAGGAAAAGGTTGCGATAACTTGGAGTCTAAGGTCAACATTTGCATTAGACAAACCTAACTAAAATGATCAAAGCAAGAAACAAAAAATCAACTAGCTAAAGCCCAGCAGATCCGATCCTAGAAAACAAGTCTAAAGCTCCACAGAAGGGCCAGACTGCTGATATGAAGCGATGTTATCTCAAATAAAGGCAAAATAATACTTTGAAACAAAGCCTTCACATTCTTGATTTCTAAGCGAGGACATGCAATGACAAACCGCTGACAGCAAATGAGCGCAATCCCAATGGACAGTACTGAAGAGTCCGGAACCGAAGATTCTCGACCACCTCACAAGGCATGTGGTGCTACACCTCTTTCACAATTTCAACATATCCACCACAATAAGGAGAATGTATTTCATGTGATAGCTCCATACGTGCCAGCTATGTGTTGTAACAAGCCGATAAAAGTAAGTATTTTCAACATTCAAGCACCAAGTACGATGAGATACATAACATGATTGGTCCGTCACACCAGATCAGCAGTGTGAGTGACAACACATAAACTAATTTCCCCACAAATAAGATATCACTCACGTGTACATGCCATGCCGAAATATTATGGTAAATCTACCATTGCAGGAAATCATGATACTAAAAGTTTAGAAATGAAATGGATTTTGCTAACGAGTGCCTCAACAATCAATTAAGGAAACTTCACAGTTTTCACATGCATTAATTGCCCTCATGTTGCATTTATTGTTATCATGCTATGCACAATGGATGCTTTCATAACTTATATCCTTCCATATATAGTATACATAACAAGTGCCCCTGGACACTCATCAATAGGACATTAGTGATGTATCCTAGAAAACAACGCTCTTATATACTTGCTCCAGAAATAAAATTTAAGTTTTATAGGTATTAGCAAACCAATTCATATTCCAATTAATCATTGGCTAAGCCCAAAAATACTTCAAATAATCTAATAGGTTTGGGTGAACTGGGTCATATTCCACTACTTCATCCGATGAGTCCATGTCTCTCAATCAAGATATTGAATGTTTATATAGGATATATACCAGTCAGACAACAGAAACATATTCTTAGCCAACCCCCTGTCCGAATCCTAATAAACACATACTATCAGAAGCAGAGAACAAACATGAGTACATTCCATCTTCAAGATCTAAATAGACAAAAAACAAAGTTCTACTGAAGCAACATAGTCTTATCCAGCAAAAAAAGATCCAGCAAAAAAGGGGTTTTGTGATCTCAAGTCCCAAAATTCAAATCCAAGAGACATTTTAAGTTTTAAAATAATGACATTATACATACAAAAGCCTGAGCCGCACTGTTGCATGTTCCCTGAGATCAATGACATTTTGAAGCTTAAAGCACTATTTAAAGACTCCCTTTCCACTACTATATACACACAGGATTCAATATACACCATTTCCCAGATAGGACAATTGAATGGGACTTTAGCCCAAGTTTTGCCTCTCGCATATGACATTAATATAACAAGGTACTTGAGGTTTAAAACAAAATGTAGGCAATAGCCAGCAGCAGAAGCTAGTCATTTACAGATTTTGGCCAGTACTTTTGTCTCATGAGTGAAAATACTGGAAATGTGCACGTACTCTAAGCATAACTGACAGGATTTGTTTGTTAAAAAAGTGAGGCAATTTAATAAGGACACAAGAGCTAATGAATCGATTCAATGGCCTCCTAGAGTTACATTCTTAACTTATAAGGCGCATATCCCAAAGTCCACTTAGGCTAGAGCTTCTTGTTAGTTAACAATAAGCTGCAATCACTTGCATGACTATTTGAGTCCACCCAATTTACTTTCATTATAAACCGGCATATTTCAAATAGATTAGCCCTATCAAACCACAGACGACCAAGATGGATCAGAGAGTGATGGACTACAGGTAAACATCAAGTATCAGAATTGTATGAGTGAAATCCACCAGAATAAATACAAAGACTAAATTATCCCTGGAATTGGAAAACTTACTTCTTCAATGCTGGTACTGTGATCAGTGGAGAGCTGCAACGCGGTCAATCTCATAGACCGAGCAGGACCTTGTTTTTCCACTTTCTTATCCCCTCCACTATCCAAGGCTTCCTCAACTATCCCCTCCATAGAGGGCTCTTTACCACCCTGCACTCCTGAGTCGTTACTAGAGCCAACCTCTTCTGCCTCACACTGTGCAACAATGGCCCGACTATCACCCACATTCATCACATAGACATCCTCATCCCTCATCAATACCACTAACAAACACGAGCCCATTAATGCAAGCTCGGGATTTGTGTCAAGCACCTTGTCAGTCATGTCCAAATAAGCGAGCTCCGTCACTTCAAGGCCCCTTGACATGGCTCTCAATACCAACTCATGCTCCACAGGACCCTCTTTACGCCTCCTACCACTGTTATTTGGCCTCTCCTCCACTCTGTTTTCAACCTCAACCTTTTCCTTCAAGCCAAACCTCCAAGGGAACAATTTTCTTACCTGTCCGTCCTTATGCTTCGACAACCCATGTCTCAATTTCGACAAAAGCAACCACCTCCTATTCACTGCAGGCCCTGCATTGCTCACACTGATTGCATCATCAACAGAGAAAGCGAACCTCTGTGACCCTGAGAGATCCAACCCATCTTCAGGATCATCTTCAGCAAGAAACTCCCAAAGCCTCCTTCTCCTTATCTCAATTCCCTCAGATTGGAATGTTACTCTTTTCGCTGAACCCCTATCAGAACTATCCTGGTTTGAGTCAGTTTTAATCTCATCGATAGGATTTTCTATTGATGGGTTGGTCTCCTCTGATGTTGCTACATTTTCATTTACCACGTCCACTAAATTACCACCTTCCTCACCTTCTTCAATAGCCTCCCAAAACAAGCCCTGAAGCTCAAGATAAACCGCACGATAAAGATTATCCATCAAGAACTCAGGTGCATCGGGGCCATTGAAGCCGTCGTATATCCCTACAAACAGCCACCCCTGCTCTTCCGACACAACCACGTGTACCCGATCCTCACCTGCCTTACCCAACGCCCATTGCACATTCTCTCCCTCGCTCCTCGCCACAATCGCAGCCTCGGCCTCGTCCTTCTCTGTGGCTTCCTTCTTCCCCACGAAATTCAGCACCGGCACGACCCACGGCCCCTGCCTCTCCGCAAAATTCCCGTACAACGCCTTCTTAATCGACGAAATCCCCTTCCTCCTCCTCTTCTTCCTCACGTAAACCCCACCTAGCGGAGCTGAAAATGGGACCCGCCCACTCCCGTCGGCTCCGGGACCAGCCTCCAGCGGCCCAGAGAGCGCCCCACGCTCGATCGGCCCAGACAGGAACAAACCTCCCCCCCGCTCCATCAGGCCAGAGGCAGGCTGCTCTCCTCCACCACGAGGCGCGGGCTGGAGCGGCAGCGCGCAGAACGATGACGTGCTCTCGAAGATATTCAGGGGACCTCCCTTCAAACCGCCGCCGCCGTGCGCGCCCTCAGCGGCATCGTCGAAAACACCGTCGACCTGGACGACAGTCCTCGGCGCCGGCGCGTTCGCGCTAACCGAAGCGCCGGAAATGGCCCGGAAGCCTGTTTCCGGTCCGGTTCGGACCTTGAGGCCGGGATCGTCGAACCGGAGGGAGTGGGTGGGGGAAACGAACCGGTCGCTGGGGGTCGGTGAGAGGAAGCGAGCGGAGGATCGGACGTAGCAGAAGGAGTGGCCTAGGGTTTCGTCCAGGGGCTCGGTGGCGGTGAAGACCAGGTCCGGCTGGTGGCTCTGGTCCGGCTGGTGCTGCCTCCGGTCCGTCCGGTGCTGGACCGGCCTGAAGCAAGAGAAGCCGCTTCCCATCACATTTGAACCTCGCCTCGCTCTCTCTCTCTGTCTCTCTCTTTCTCTCTCTCTCTCTCTCTCTCTCTCTTCCTTTTTCTTTCCCCTCCCCGCCGAGAAAAATTTCAATCAGCTCAGGGAAAACTAAAACATTTTCCGGCAAAGCTCAAGAAAACACGAGACAGAGAAAGAGCGAGAGAGAGAAGAGAGAGAGAGTGAAGTGAAGAAAGTAAACAGAGAGAGCGAGAAAGAGAGAGAAAGAGGCTATTCGGTATTTATACAACTTTCGCTTGGAGGCGACTTTTGTGTCCTTATTTGTGCCTCCAGTTTACATTTTCACATCAAGATAATAAATAAATAAAACATTGGATCTTATTTTATTTTTTCAAAATCAAAGTGGGGAAATGGTCTTTTTCTCTTTTTGTACACTTATGTTATTTTGGGTCCCTTTGAAAATGATACCGTAACGATAAGTACAAGATCATCATCGTCAAGTGTTGTCGATTTGTCGTGAGATGAACTTTTCCGAAATTAAGCGTATTAGGGTTAGAGGCTTTCGATCAGAATTCATATTCTACGAATCAATTATTTTCTTAACCGAAAGTTTCGACGAATTGATAGTCGGATATAAAGTTTTCGTCGAAACTCTCGGGACAACCAAATGCAAGGAGAAGGAACAAAGAAAAGGCTCGTACTTCGGCTCCTGTAGCGATTTCATCCACGTTCTTATGAAAAAATTCTGTGAACAACGTGAGTTGCTGTTGGTGGTCGTAGGTTGACCGACACGCCAGGGCGCTTCTCCGGAGTCCGTCCACGTCAGCCGCCACGCGGGTCGCGCCCTTGTTTTGTGGTGGCCCACCGGCGACGACTCCTTTCCTTCCTGGAAAACGAAAGGACGAAAATGGGCCTGAGCTTTGGGCGAAATGACGCACGAGTCCCGGGAGGTGTGAAAGAGGGCGGGGGGGAGGCCTGAGTGATGAAGGAAACCGAGGCTCTGTTGTCACGTGAGGGATGTTTTCGTCCTTTCACATGTTTGGGTGCTTTTGACTCTGCCCTTTCTTTTTCCCCCCGGGTATTCGGGCGCTGAGCTGGAGGCCCAAATTCGCCCGCGGCAATGTTTTTCGAAATTTACGCGGCTTGACAGTTTTGCCCCTTTAGATTGAATTCCCATTGCTTTCTCCTCCTCCCCCCCCCCCTTTTTTTCGCTTATTCAACCCTTTTTTTTTTCTCTTTTTCGTCAAAGCCGTATTTAAGTTCGAACATGTCTAATGCTTTCGAGAAAGATGCGTGCCATGAATATTCTTTCATCACATCCGTGTCTTCTTTTAAGTGGCAAATAGACCGTTGTGACTTAGATCGGCATTCTTATTTGGCATCGCTATTTATTGGGATTCAAAATCGGCAAAGTCATAATTGATCACAGCAAAAAAAGGAACGGACTTGACAAGTTGGTTTTTTTTTCCCTCCCCCTCTCGTTTTTCCTAGGGGCGTCCTTGATACAATAGTCGCTGGCTACAAGCTATTGAATCACGACGCATGTGTGGCTGCATGAGAGTTCGGACAAAAATGCATTTACTGAAACTGACTCCGCGTTACATTAGTTTGTTACAAACAATTTTTTTATTAAACGGTGAGTCAAATATCTCGTGATGATAACAAACAAGTTGTTGCAATCACTTTAACGTCTCTACATAATCGTATTGTTTATTATCAGATACATCGCAATTCAATCCCAACAAAATCAGTTTTAATTACAAAGGAAGGTGACGAACGAGATCTCAGCATGGGCATTCACAGTTCAACGATCGCTGATTATGAGGCGCAAAACCCGATTCATGACCTTTTGCATGACAGAGGCGACAATACGCACTTGCTATAGCAACGTTACGTTTCACTCGTTCATTTCGCACGGTCTTCTTACTTAAGGATAACTCGGGTTTCCCGTGATTGATGGTGTAAAGCCAATAAATTACATCTTTTCACTATGATTTTTTGCAATCGATTTTTTACATTACACACATCTTTATAATAACCTAATTTTCACTTTTTATTTAAGAAAGTGGCATTCGTGAGCAATTTTTTTCCCTAAAACTTTCTCTACCCTTTTTGCTACAAATAGATTCTTGCGAGTGCTGCGACATTTTTCAATCCAACGATTAATAATAATAATAATAATAATAATGAAAATGAAAACGATGTATTTAGAGTTTTTTTCTTGGTCTCCTTTGACCTTGAAAAGCCCGAAAAAAAACCCAAAGGGAATCCACACATCTCCATCGCTGCCCCTCACGGATCCCGGTCGGGTATCTTTCGCTTCAACTATGCTGGCGCCCGCTGCCACGTCACGCGCCCCTCCGGGGAGCCGCTAGATCGCGGCCTCCACCGGAAATTCCGACGGTCCAGATCGATCCCTTTTGCATGGGCTGTAGCGTCCTTTTGCATGACCGATTAGTCAAAGCGGGGAGGAGGGCGGAGGGGGCACGAGTCCCTCCTCGCTCTTCTCGTTTGTCGTAACCTCAAGACTTTTTCCACCCACATGCATACAATAATCCGAAAATCAATTACACTAATTAATCAATCAATCAATTAACTAATCGTTCTTCCTTGTACATTGCGAATGTCAGTCTCCCCCTCGGGTTAAAATAATTCAGCGGCTTAATTACTTTCAGAAGTAGTCTCGATAAAAGCATAATCTATTTCATTAAGATATTGTTTACATGATGAGGCGGGGTCGCGTACACTTCGAGATTTAAAAAAAAAAATCGTACTTGTATTTTCTTAAATATAAAGTACGCGCGATGCGGAAGTAAAAGGGTATAATAATGACTTTTTTAAAATTTATATTTTACGGAAGGGAGAAACATTAGTTATATTATGTACTTTATTAATATTAATTGCGTATGAGGATGGGACTTGGGAAAAAGGAAAAAGGGGGGGAGGGTGGAGAGAGAGAGAGAGATTTTGCATGTGAAGGCGGGAAGATGAGGGGAGGGGGTTCCTGCAAGTCAAAGCGTTTGTTGGTGGCACCAATTCCTGTCGTTTGGAGCAAAACGACAAAGGGGGGGCGAGGGCGGTCTTGTCACGCGTCGGCCCCCGCGCGTGTTAGCGCCACGTCCCCACGCGCGGGGAACGCCACTTTGGCTCGTAGTCTCTCTCGTGTTTCTCGTAATCGCGTCGAGCCATGAGAATTTAGGAGGGTGTTCGATGTCCAGCGAGCTTGATAACCTCTAGCTTTACCCACGATATAATATTTTAATTGAGTTTTTCATTTTTATTTTTTATTAGTGAGAAATCACGTAGTATATAGTGAGGAAAATGAGTGTTTAATTCATTCGAGTCCTGTTTATCTTAGGGAAAATAATTAGTTTAAAAAATATTTTCCTAAAAATATCGACCGTTTCTCTTAAAAATAATTAACTAGCGAATGAATATTTTTGTTATGGATAACTATTTATGTCTGAAAAATTTCGCATATGGTAAATAAATATTTTGTAAGTAACACGAGTAATCATTTTTAACAATATATTTTTCAAGTAATTGATTTCCCACAAAACAAAAAGAACCTCAATATTGAAGAAAAACCTTTCGATATGCTCAGTATTTCATTTTAAACAAATAGAACCATATCCACGCATGGCTGCGCTGGTGGAAGCGTTCATTTTCCACAATTGAGTTCAATTCGACTCTCAAATATGGTTTTGTGATTTAAGTAAGGAACTATGGCCATAAGTTGATGGACCAGTCTCCCCCAAGGTATTGACCTGTGAATATGTAAGTCCGAAAGATTGACAGAAAGTGCGAATCCTCGGCCATAAAAAAAATTCATGATTTGATCATCGCATATTTGTTGAAATACATAATTATTTGCATTTCAAGATTTCCATCTTGTACATGAGTTTTCGCCACTCTCTCTCACTCTCAAGTCACGGACCACGAAGATATTACTGCAGTAACATATATTGTTTCCTCCTCATTTGTTTTTGTTTCAAGAAAATTGTGTAAATATGATTAATTACTAATAATTAATTGTTGCAACTAAGGCTCTATTTGTTTCACGGAAAAAAATTTACAAAAAAATATTTTCCTAATTTTCCAACGTTCATTTTACGGAAAATAAAATAGTCGAGGAAAATATTTTTCACCAATGAAAAAAAAAATACACCTTCAAAAGTTGGGAAAATGATTTTCTGAAAAATATTTTTCAGAAATATTATATTTTCCGTGAAACGAACTGAGCCTAATATTCCTTAATTTTTCTCAGAAACTTCGATGTGTTGACAGAAAAGCGTGGTAAATGGTTTTTGGAGACTTGGTCTTGTGAGGACTAAGAGCAATCATCAAGGGTGGGAGTGCTCGAGCGGTACGGGCTTCTAAAGTGGAAAGAGAGTAAAAGCAAATTGAGTTGCACGTTGAACCGAGGGGAAGAACGTTCTAGGTTTGTTTACCTCTTTCAAAATAACAACTTAGCGTTGAAATGCAAAATATTAAGCGTGCTCGTATAAGAGCAATATTAAGATGGATGACCTATTAGGAATGCGCTTACCTATACCTCAAAAGCCAAAACAAACAGCATATCGAGTAAATTAATTCGATGATATCACATTATGGTACCATAACAAGATTCACTTCGATAATTGTGCGGCTCTACAAGAAACTACACAAAACTTGATGGATCTATAATGGCTCGATTCGTCAAAAGTAGATAGTTGTCGCTAGAGCGAGATGCCTGAGTAAGGTACAAGTCCTAATAGGTTTAGAGGATGACAAAGGAGTTGGAATGAACTGAATTGCATTAAGTCAAGGATAAATGCTCTTGAAAGTTGCATGTGAAACTAAATTTAGCTTATTAGAATTGTCATTTGACATAACAACGTCTCTTATAATTAAGATTCCAATGTAAAGCATGTCCGAATGAGTGCACTACTAGGATCGATGAACATAATGGCAATATTTGGTAGGAATAGGTCAAAGTGGACAACATATCGAATAAGTTTATCCATAAACTTTCATAGATCAATTATGTTCTCAACATACCCCAAACAAAACCTAACGTGACGGTTTTACACACCGCAAAATTCGACGAAAAAATTACTTATTAAACATTAGAAAGTATGCTACAGTCCAACAAGTATTATCGGGATAATAATATCATTTTCATTTAAAAAATCAGCCAATCGAATTATTCTTATCATGAGATGCCCTTTCTCATATAAAATATCTTTCGTTTCACTTTTATCCTTTTATTATGCAGTGAAGAATATTCATATAAACTCATCAAAACCTCCATCATCTTTTGTTAATTTGTCATCTTAATTTATAATTTTTCAAATTTCGCGTTTCTGCATTGCACCAATAAATAAGAGAATATGTTGAAGAAGATAATTTCACGGGTCTCTTCTCAGTCTACATGCTGGTGGACGCGCCAGCCAACGTGTCCTGGGCGCGTGGGGGATCAAAAGCGGCTCGGTTCTAGTCAAAAGGAAGTTCCCAAAAAAATATTGTGTTTTCTAGGAGGAGAGCGGATCCGCTGCGGCCGATCCCCGTGGTTGCTGGCTTTGTGGGCCCCACGATGGATCGGCCGGTCAACGACCTCAGTGGACAGGAAAGGCTTTCGGGTGGGCCAGCCGTTTTGGGCCCACAAACACGAAGTCATCCTTGTCGGATTACTTTTCTTTTTTCCGTGCATTTAAACGTCAAAAGTCGTCAAAAAAAAAAAGAAGAGAGAGAAGGAAAATAAAATAAAAATTATCATATTATTTATTTTTGTGCGAAAATACGATAATCTGTTTTTAAATTCTCCTGCCCTCCTTTTATTTTAATTATTGATTTTTTTAATTCTAGATGGAATCACCAACAATTAAAATAGAGCCAATTTTTAAATTTACATGGATACAGATTTAAGGTTGAAAGTACTTTTGCCTTGAAGATACTTATCCATTCGAAGGTTTTTCTTTTTATATATTTTAAACATTGCTTGTTCTCCAAGTTTTGTTTTAGAACTCCGAATCTCATTATCATAGATGTCGACTTTTAGGGTTTCGAGTGACCAAGTTGAAATCATTGGCCGGTAATAATACAACACACATGTATGCGCATATGTTCAATGTACGAAAGATGCTAGCAATCGAAGATGTTGGTGATGCTTGTGCAACTCGTTATGATTTTTACACGAAAAAGGAGTAGAAGATCGAAGTTCATCGAAAATCCGTACTGGAGAATCGGGAGCTTGCCGGCATTCGGCAACAGAAACCCACCCTCGATGTTGCCCTCGATGAAGACAAATCTTTTGCTTAGGTAAATTCATCTTCTTCTATCTTTTTTCTTTATAGAATCGCAATCGAAAGATTTTCAAAACTCATTATATCAAATGGCATACGACGGAATTTCTCCGTACCAAATTGTATGGAGATAATTGAATTCGTCGAGAGAAAAAAAAATTTATTAAAAACAATGATAGTTGGCAATTCACGCGAGGGACGGTAATATTTGAAAACAATTGAAGGTGGGCAAACTTGAGGCCGAGTGAGAGTTGGTGAACAATGAACCAAGGACAAGCTGACGCTTTGACCGCGGCGCGGTTGACTTTTGCTTTGAGGTTACGTGCCGTTGAGGATTAGCAGTGCAACCACCACGAATACTATTAATTAATTAATCACCAAATGCTTATTTTAATTTTAAGCGTGGGGATTTTTTTTTTTTTGGGGTAAGATCTCTTTCCGATGGTAAATAGCGTGGTGCTTTGACGAAGTAGGAGAAGAAAATTCTTTTTGGTAATGAATTTCACGGATTTACAAGTTCAAGGGAAAAAAGGAGAGAAGAGAATTAGAGAAAATGTTTCGGGGATTCATTTCTATGGAGATGGAATAGTATGAATTATTGCATAATCTCTTCATTTTTTTTCTCTCCTCCGCACTTTCGGCCGGCGTGATTTTAAGCAGACGTTGATTAGTGGCGTGATTACTGGGGAAATCGAAGGATGTGTCTGGTTTTAATCTTGCGATCCGAGTCAAGCTGTTCGATGTGAACATTGAATAACTCTCTTCGAGTCATGTTATGGGACCAAACTCATATCCTCGTACGAAAATATAGATATGTGGTTGTAGACTCGAAAGCACCTGAGTGCTTGCTTAGCAGCATTTGGACTAATGTGCTTCATCATGTGTCAATGACGACTCAATCTTATATTTTGAAATCTAGCGGGGAAACCCCAAAACAAGAAAAATAAAAATTGATAAATAAGTGGAAATAGAGAAAATTGAAGTGCTTGATCCCCATGAGATGTCAATGTCTTCCCGAGTTCAAAACGTTGTTTACTTGTTTTTCTGTCTTGTGCATAAAGTCTCCCACCTAACCCACCTTCCCTTCACATTGCCCATGGTTTGTCTTGCCCCATTGAGATCTGAAATTCACCAATTTCATCAACCTTCAGATTGAAAAAAAGGGCATTGACTTAATCTACATTTGGTATGTTACCAACCTTTCTTTTCTTTTGTTTTTCAATTTAAGAAAAGGGGCGAGACTCGATTATTACAATAACACTTGCCCACCAAAGCTTAAACCGGACCGATCTCTTACTAATAGGGGAATTTAAGTGACCTATCTAATATCGGAGTGGCATTTACATCGCAAGACTAAATGACGTATGCACAAGAATTCCCTTTCCTAGAAGTGTGAATAATTCTTGCTTGTTGTAAGTGCTTCCACAAATACCAAGTTCAAAAGATTAGATCATTGCCAAAATGGCGAGAGATGAGTAGTTCATGAAGTAGCGCAATTACAACTTGCAAGTCCATCTTCAAAATAATTTTGGGAATGTCTAGAGAGATAGCTAATTCAAGGCCCAAAAGAATACCCCGAAGTTCAGCTTTTGATAAAAAGCGTACTCCTACATGTTGAACACAAAACCCGAAAAGCCAATAGCTCAAGTCATCACGGTGAAGTCCACCTGCTGAAACTGGACCTGAGTTGCCTTTTAGAGGTTCTGTCGGTGTTGAGCTTGATCCAACCATGGCAAGGGGATGTTCAACCCGCATAAGTCTCTCTTCTGTCCCAATGGGGAGATAGTCTCTTTTTGGCCATTCGAGCCAAAAGGATGTTCTTGACATATCTCAAGATTAGGCTTACAGGTGTGCCTCAAAGAGTGAAGTCCGTTTGAAGTAGTCTTTTATTTCTCCAGTTCCAAAATGCCAACAAGGGCTTGCTAAACGCTAGCAGTAGATCGCTCTCTTTTACCCGAGTTGATAAAAAGCACATGAGTTCATCAATAGCCATATGTGTAGATCATGAGAAAAGAATTCAGCTCTTGAATTGGTGGGAAAAATCTTTTGTCAAACATTCTTTTCATACTTGCAGGCCATGAGTCCATGAAGAATTGTCTAAGTGGATTGTGGATAATAAGCACAATAGGAATTCACTGTGAGTTTACTTTGAGATCTTTCACAATTAATGAATAGGCAATGGTGAGAAACCAGCCACAAGAAGCTTCTAATCCTTTGTGGCCAATCCCATTTCCACACTAAAACTCCAAAGTTTACCGGTGGACAATTGGTTAGGTCAAGCGGCACGCTTCTTTAAGCCACTGCCATAATAAATCATCACCATCATAATTTGAAGGTGATAGTATACACTTGATCCGCATTAAAATTGATTGTGATAGAACATTTTTTAGGCTCGTGAGATTCCAACGTTCATTAATAGTGAGGGTATCGGACCATTCAAGCCTCATCTCCGAAATGGCATTGGGAAATTTAAGTCTCATCATGACTTAAGCCATTTTGTGTTGATGCATGTCTTTTTGGAGACTGCTCTTTTCGTAGTGTCTCATAACGACTTATGCTGTTCGGTTTTGGCCAGGTATGCCTATGAGAAGATCATGTTGCATGCAGGAGAGGGAACCTATCTGATCAAAGAGAGGGAGGGCTGAGTCAATAGTGACTACACAGGAAAGGGGGCACGGTTTCTATCCCTGCTGCCTGGTTCTGATGTTGACCACACACAAGATGCATTTGCCCTCTGCCGTATGCTATAGTCTACCTGACCAGCCAAGAACACATGCTTTCACGACAAGGCTCCTTTTAGAGCAACAAGCAGCATATCTTCCACCCCTTTAGGCCTGACAATCAAAATCTGGTTGGCACGTATAAGTGGCACGATATTTACTACATGTCAGTAGATATAATCTCTTTTGATGGTACTCATAAGAGTAACATCTTTGCTTCACCGTGCACCTCACAGTGATGACAGGCACCTCATATTAATCATATCCATAGACTATGGTAATGACTTCTGTGAGATTTTGTGAGATTACTACCAACTATTCTAAAAGTTTAAGCTATTAGATGAAGGCGTAAATTAATATTTAATTACTTTAACATTCCTCTCACACTTAGTCCGGTCATTTCGCTTAATACTAAGTGTGGAAATTTATAATTGGGGAGGCAAATAGAGGCCTGGATAAATTCGAACCCAGGACCTTCAGCTCTGATACCATATGAGATTTTGTGGGACCATTACCAACTGTTCTATAAGCTTAAACTGTTAGATAAAGACATATATTTATATTTAATTACTTTAACAACTTTGATATACAAGCCCTTGACACTATGGATATGAAATTAAGTGAGGTTTAAGCCAGCACTAAAAGAGAAACTAACCACACAAGTAACAGCTACTACAATCAGATTGACTTGAGCACCAAAGAAATTGCATTTAAGAGGAAACGTCTTACAGGATACTTTTTCATAGTTGATCGAGGTGCATGTGAGCCCAATGCATCTTAAACCTCGATTTTGGTGGGCCTCACGTGAACTAAGGGCTGGAATATGGGTAACATGCATCCGATGCACCCAACAGCTTCTCCTACAAAATGCCAAGCACCGGTAGAAAAAGATAAAAGCTGCAACTCAAAATCCATATAACAAGGATTGCCACCAACTGGTGGTCCATCAGCAGCAAAGCATTTACAATGTCATAAGATGGGCTTTTGCTGTCTGTTATGAGATCTGTCCAAAAATAAAATATTAGGGTCTGGAACAAAATATGTACCAAGAAGTTCCCATCTTCTGGTTACAATGAGGGCTTGTTGCGCACCCCAACCCTCCACGATTTGAGACAGTCACATTCCACTATAAGAAGACAAATGGGTTTTTGGGAAGACAAAGTCTTTTAGTGCAAATGACATTGCTTTGACCAATGGCTCCTCATGCTCGGCTTACCATATCTGCACAATGATTGAATCAGGACACACTTGGCAGTTATCCTACGGCTTCACAAAACTGGTTGTGATGGCGTGCAATCTTCAAGTCAACATTTAGGCAGGATCACGTTTAGGAGCTGCACATGACAGGCTCAGATTTGCCCTGTCCTTATGTCTCTATCAAGACGGTCAGCATTGAGAGTCCCAGGAAGCTCTCTGAAACCCTCGTTGAAGATGGAATATGCGCTGCATTCCAAATTGGACATTATGACAGTGTCATTCAAGAGAGGCTTATCTTACCAGCACAATTTACAGAATAAAATCCAGAGGGGAGTGGACATTGATGAAAATTCATGCAGACTAATTGGACAATTAGGTATCATTAGAAGGGGTTGATAGGCTGCAAATAGCCTCGACAATTTGCAATAACATAATGTTCTATACCATGCATGTGGTGATGTCTCCCATATCAGAAAGTACACAAATGAATAGATGATTGGCAGAGAATGAGGTTATCGTTGAACTGTTCCGCCTTAAACAAAAGTGGGGCACATTTTATTCGATTTCTATCTCATATGCATTGGAAGTTTCTGGAAGCTGGCAGAGAGTTGCACGGAGCTTAAACTAATGCAGAAGTGTTGTCAGCTAAGAAAATGACACATACTAGAGAAGCAGATACAAAGGCAGCATGTACCTGAGGTCACCAGATTGACGTTGCCCAAGATTCAAAAGAATTATTGAAAATCCTGTTGCAAGTATCTGGGACAACATTGTATCAAAAACAATGAGCGTGTCATAAATCTCAATCTAAATAATATACAAATATGGTAGAGACAGGCCAATCCAGATCATATCTTCTCAAAATGCTCCAGCATAATTGTTTATTATGCTTAATAAAATCACAGCTTTATAGCCTCGTGGAATATAATCAACAAAGGCAATTTGCTACCACTCAATTAATTTCTTGATTTAACCAAGCCAAGTGTGATTACCAAAAGTATGAAGTTAAGAGAACGGGATTTTTCACTATACTATTTTCATGCAGAATTTTCGCGAATTCTTCTTTATCACGAGTAAAGCATACAAGAGTAAGAAGCAGATGTCATTAGTCACAATCCGGGATCCTACTAAGAACTTTTAAGCCAGAAATATTCCAGAGAATTAACTAACAATGAAACTATCCAGGAAATTGTATACTGCAATATAAATCAACAAAAACCAGACAATAAACTTACAAATAAAGGCCCGAGATCCCATCTATAAGCGACAGGTGCCAAGATAAACCACAAGATGATAAAGGCCCATGTCTTCAGACTCAAAGAAAAAATTGCCATCAAAAGAATGTCTGCAGTGAAAAAAAGATAAAACAGTGAATTAGCAGACTGTGGCTTTAGAATTCGTAGTCGCTTGAGAATATGCTTACCAGGTAGCTTCAACTTGTCATGTAAAAGGTTGAACATTTTCCTCTTCCACCAACTTGAGGATTGAGGAAGATGAAACTTCTAGAGAACAAAAAAGATGGTAATGAGATATTATGAATTCTGAACTATTATGCCAACGCAGTGAAGGTACCGATGTGGACATAATTGACGTACCAAATCATCTTCATCATCATCAGTATCTACTCCGTCATGAGAATGTTTAATTGGTGCCTTTGGTTTCACAGCAGCGATTAAAGAATCTGGAGACAAAGTACAAGACAGTTACTAGTTAACAGCTGAAAATAGAATGCTTACACATCCAATTCTCTGAAAAGCCCACTTCAAGAAGATTTGAGAAGATATTTTCTGATACTTTAGATATCAAGGATCAATGACAAGTTCACATTTAAAAGTTTGTCTGGAAGATAGAAAATTGTTAGAATGATAGCCTCAAAAGAAAGATTCGCACCACCATCTACGAGTTCCACGCACATATCATCTCCATCCTTTGTGTCATCCAATACTTTCCCTTGCAAAATAAGCCTCAACTCTCCAATTGGTAAATGACTCTTTTCAGCAATCAGTTTCCTTAGATCACGCACCTAAAAAGAATGGAAAACGCATGATATTTTCTAAGGTACGACCTTAAAACTAAAAATTGCAGTCAAGGAATGAAGGTAAAAAATTATTATCAGTGAAACAAACAACACGACAAAACATAAACGCTTTTTGTGCAACACAAGCATCGTCAATCAATCATTTCCACAAAGCTAGAAGCAATGCCACTACACAACTCATGTAACAAGTGAATAATTCTAAGTACCAAAAGCTTCAAGAGAGAGATCAAGAAATTTACAAGAGGCAACTACCTCTATAACACGGTCGATGCCACCTAAAAGTGCAAATAATTGCCAAATCCAAAATCTTCAAAACCATAAGCAACCCTACTCAGAAAATTTTATGATACTGTCCATTTATATTTCAACCATAACCTCCTTATCCTGATGGTTGCTCCCTGCTCTTACTGCAGTTTGCCACACTCCATCAAATTCAGCCAAAAAAAGAACGGAGTAACTTGAGGCATGCACCTCCAGTGATTTCTTAGATGGGAGATTCAGCTTCGGATCAGTCGACACCAAGTTTACCCTTGATAAGCTAGTTAAGCATTGTTGGTGCAGTTAAAAACTGAAGTATAATTTCCGAAGTCAACAATTAGCTCAATTAGCTCAGCTAGCCAAATTACTGCACACCGTGATAATCAATCCCACTGTCTTCGCGGATTTCTCCATATGAGAAAAGAGAGGCATATCATATCCCAAATAGAACAAGAAAAACACCAAAAAGAAAAAAACGCTCTCTCCACTGAAATACTACTCTACAACCCACAAAGAAGGACTTTCAACGGTTTCTACATAAACACCATCACATATTGGATTATCCTGGACAATTCACAAGCTAAATTTGGCACCAAATAGGAAATAAACGATCCAACCCTTTTCTGGTGAGAGACTCGAATTCCTAAGACAGGAAGCTCCAACAGATAAATCTATCCAGAGACAAACAGATCATCAACTCATGAAAACACATCTAGAGCTCGAAAAAACTCAAAAATGGAGACAGAAAGGCAAGTCTACAGAACCAAAGTTGCGTACTTTGACAGGTGAAGGGACGGGGAGGCGAGATGGGCGAGCGGGGCCGATCGTTCGGAGAAGTATCACGACCTCCTTCTGCTTCGGCTCGTCGATTCCCACTCCCATGACTCGGAAACGCGCTATTCGACGACCCTCCGGCGGATCCTAGCTGGAACGGGCTGTGCGTTCGTTTCACCAATTTGAGGAACGCAATTCGACGTTTCCCCTGAACAGATCACTTCCAAAGGAAACGCCATGAACCAATTTCTGAGGATGGTACACGTATCATGAGAAAATGGGTTCAAAGTTGACGCCATTCTTGGTCTGAGCTGTTGATTTTGGATGGCCCAAGGCCAGGATGAAGGACATGTGCTGAAAATGTTGGGCTTGGGGAGGGAAAGCTGAGCTTGGCAAGGCAAAACCTTCTGCTCAACCCACAAAGCCCACTAATGAATAGCGCATTGGTAGAGATTCTCTAGCAAATTTTCAGCTTAAATCTTCGCAAATTGATGCTCGCTGACCGGGGTCTAGCTAATGCTCACCAGAAATGCTGACACAGCTGTGACGCAGCAACAGTGGGGCCTCTCGAAGACATGTCATGTATCCGTCGGGTATCAATTAACCGAAGATTGACCGGATTTTGCCGGAGAAGATTAATGGAAGTCCGATATATTTAAGGCGATTTTGAAAACAAAACTCAGTGACCTAGTTATAAATGTCAATAGAATTGAGTGATTATGTTGCATGAATTGAGATGACCCATAGCCGATTTTGGACTACTTAGCATATTTAAAAATTGCAGTCAAGTATCTAATGTCATGAAGGAGGAGGAGTTGAATCGCTCTGGTTGGAATTTGGTGGCTTCAGAGACGATACAAGTGGTGACATAGAGATGTACTGGAAAAGAGAAATTGGGAAGAAAAAGCATAAGCCCTGAAATTGAAAAGAAAACCTTCGTACATGTTAAGATAAAAAGGGGCTAGCGCAAAAGCATACCATCTTGTGTTCAGGGGTCTTAGGATGAGGCGTTCCCTGCCCACCATTCATCCAAGATAAAATGACTCGGCAATAAAAGGCCGTCTCTTCTTCTGAAACTTAGGTGCCACACTCAAAACAAAGAAGCACCGTCGAGAGCAGATAAACCATGGCACTGAGGATGTGGGCTTCTTCCACTGCCAATGCACTCAGGCTCTCTTCCAAGGCCTCTCTCTCCCCAGCATTCTCTCTCCACAGATGCTTCTCCTCTGGTGACTCTCTCATGGCTTCTGTGTTTGTGTTTGTGGCTCTTGAGAATGTTCTTTCTTGTTTGTGTTCATGTTGTGTCTCCTGTTTTGCAAATGTTTGGAGCAAAAAGATTGTTGCTTTTTGCAGTTTTGGATGGGCTAAAGTATGCAACTTCACACGAGTGGGTGAAGCATGAAGGCCCAGTGGCCGCAGTTGGCATCACTGACCATGCTCAGGTCTGTCCTCTGTGTTTGGCTTGATCCAACACCACCCAATTTTTTCCTTACAACTAAGATTGCCAAGTCAAGTCCTTGCTTGATTGTTGAAGCAATAGAGTTACGGTTGTGTCTGCTTATTGAGAATATGAGATGACGCTATCTTGTCATATATTGGAGTTCAACGTTGGGTCAGAAGATGGAGAATGGGCATATTACTCATTTTACCAGTGAATTGCAGTTCCACTTTTGTTTGACACTGTCTTTCAACATGACAAAATGCATACCTTAAACTTCGTATGAAGGCAGACGAAGGCAACTGGAGCTCAAAGCCTTAATCCTACAAGTCCTCTATTGGACAACAGTCCTCATTTATGAAAACGTTCGTCCATGTATTATTGCTATGCGGAAGGTGGCTTCACGATCATTCTTCTCAAGATCAAGGATGAAGTATTTTTAGTCAACTCGAGTAAAATACTTCAGTTACCTCCTTTTCGACCAACTTTAATTTATATTCTTGTCCCTGACGACAGCTGTGCTTGAGTTTCAGCTACTTAGCTATTACTGACTTCATATTGCCAGATGCTCCCGCGGAATTTTGTGGATCAACATGGAAATATTTACGATTCCCATTGCCATCAATAAATGGAATATATTGTTTCTAGTTATGTCCCTAAACGAGCATTCAGGCAGCCAGATTCTTGTGGTTCATCTGGCATTACATCAACTCTTCTTTTCTTTGGCTTAATACAGAATGCTTATTAGATAGTAAAATCTGCTTTTTCTTAGGACCACCTTGGAGAAGTGGTGTTCGTGGACCTGCCCGAACCTGGCGGTTCAGTTTCCAAAGGAGGCAGCTTTGGAGCAGTGGAAAGTGTAAAAGCAACCAGTGACATTAACTCTCCTATCTCTGGCGAGATCGTTGAAGTGAACACAAAGCTCACTGAAACGCCTGGCTTGGTAACTTCTTGCTAACTTAAAGCAATCTTCTCTTTCATTTCCTGCTCAACAAAATTCCTCTATAGTTGCCTTAGGCCTAGTCCTGTTTAATTTTATTTCCTAGGAGCGCGCTTCTTTTGTCAATCCACCATTCAACCTTTTTGTGGTGATAAAGATGATCAATTTCGATATTCACGTTGAGAGCTTCTTTAATGAAGGTCAACTCAAGCCCTTATGAAGATGGATGGATGATTAAAGTGAAGCCCAGCGATCCATCAGAACTAGGTTCCTTGATGGGTCCAAAAGAGTACACGAAATTCTGTGAGGAAGAAGATGCCGCTCATTAGGATTTGAATGCGCATCAAACTGACGTATCTGAAGCTGCATAATAACGATATTTTCAGTTTCTTTTGTCGATTTAATGAAGACAGAACTTTAAACTTCAGAAATGTCAAATTTGCTGCTTTATATTCCCTTTCTGATTTTCTGGCTATTCCTTCTTCCCATGTTGTATCGTGCATCTTCATGTAATTAAGTCACATTGCCCTGTCACTTCCATTTCTCCTCCAATTTCCTTTTGTACATCTTTGTTTGCTCAGAGAATCTCGACTTAGCTAAACTAAGATGACGTCATTAGAATCAGTCCATATTTGGGAAGTCAAGGGTGTTCCCAGACGACTGGGGCAAGTCACTTAAGAGTGTTAAAGTTTAGTTCCCATTAACACAACGGACGTATATGCGAAGTATCTATTCAACAAGTGCTTGCTACCTTGATTTAATTATGAAGACAAACCAAAAGAAAAGGGTGAAGGATTCCAAAGTACAGCTGATTGCATGAACTTGCGATGCTGATATTGAATGGCCAGAAGATAAAACATGCTTTAGCAGATCTGGCTATTCAATCATTGCAAGATTCAACCTGATGCATATGAAGCAATTCACATCCCTACAATGGTTTATGGAACACAAACTCTTAGCTGTGCCCATGATGATGTAGCATATGCACTACTCATATGGATCATGAAGGAGGATGATGATTAGCTGCCAGTAAAGCACATTTAAGGAAAAACCTGAAAGTCATATTTTCATATAACCATAGAATCTGAACCGAGTCTTTTGAACTTTGCCATGAAATTATCTGAAGGTTTTGGTGCAGGGAAGTAATGTTGGAGCGCTTAGGATTGGTTCGCTCTACCCTGCACGGTGAATCTATAAGTATCTGCTAATCTCATGGCACCATAACTTTAGTCTGGTAAAAGCTTTTGTTCTTTTGTGAGAGTTATCATATGATATTTGTTTAACGAAAAATGACATTACTTCTCGTGACAGGATATTTGGAACTTAGCAAGAAAGAACTCTTGTTAAAAAGGAAAAAACAAAAGAGAGAGTACTTACTCATAGTTAAGGAGAAAATAGTGTAGAAAGATGGACGTCTCAAGCTTGGCCCAGTCGCTTCCTGGGCAAGCCCTGCTTCCTGCTCCAAATGGCATGAAAGCACCTCCCTTCTTGCTATGATTCTGCTTGCAAAAATTGAGCAAATGAAATACAAACCCACATACGAGTTTGAAAAGGCTGAGTTGAAACATCATGAATGAGCGTGAAAATATTTTTAAGCACAGATGTAGCAGACAGAATGCAAGATGGTTCTCTTACATCCCATCTTGAAGGATTGAGCTCTTCTGGTTCTGAATAGTTTGCAGGATCCATATGAATGCCTCCAAGGCAGACTAGGACATTACATTTTTTTGGTATGTGATATCCTGAGAAGAGAATTCTCTTTCGAATGAGGAATGATTGGTAACAGAAGGAAAACGAAGGAATTTCCATGGCTGACCATTGATTATGGTGTTTTCTTTCGCCTCTCGAAACAACGAGAATCCAAAATTAACTCCGCGGAGCATCTCATCGATTGCTTACACCCACAAAGCATATCAATAAATTGCATGATACCTACTTTCGTGGACAATGATCACATTACTGGACAGAAACAACCTTTTAATTCCCTAATTCATCTGAATGTTTCTTTTCTTCGCTACAATTTGTATCATAGGTTGAAGGGAGAAAAATTGAGATATACCTTAGCCAGATACTCCATTTGTTTGATCTCCTGGTAAGTTAATCCTTTCTGCATCGGTTCTCTTCTTTTAAGGATCTGAAGTTGCTCCTCTTGGAAATTGAATTCAACTCAAAACCATTTTTTCAGAATTTTAAATGAACTTGACAGTATTCTACGCGACCAAGGTAGAACAGAACAGGGTGTTTTTGTGATTGATGGCTGTAGCTGTTATGCGAGAATAAGCAGCTCTGGACTAGTATCATGTTATATACATCACGATGCCAAGATACTTGGTAGTGCAATCTCTGTGGCCATCCTCAAATCCTAGGTTACTTGTACAATCTTTTAGCAAATTCCTACAGGGTAAGTCAACTGAAAGGTTTATCTTCCAGCTTCACCATGAAAAAACTTTGTGATTGGGTTATTATTGTGCAGACCCTACCTTCGCTTTCTGCAAGATACCTGGATTCTCCTAGAAGTACAGTAACAACCGCATCGCAGCCAATGCGACACTATCGAAACTGGCTAAAAGGTACATGTGTAGAATGTCGATGATCCTGTCTTTGCTTATTTCTTGAGCATCCTCATCTTCTGCCTCCATGCTTTTGCTCGATGTGTATGCATCATTCTTCTTCATTGACTTCCCTTTATCCACAGCTCCCTCAATGATCTTTCCAGTTCTCTTTTAGCCCAGTGAGCAGTAAGTTATTACAATGTCATATAGTGGCTCATACATGAAAAACCAATCTTATTTCAATGATGCTTTGTGAAATGTTAGTGAACCCGGTAGTTGATTTCTTATGCAAAATTGAATGAGGTCATCTAGGTTCTTGCTCTTACCTTGATTGCACGATGAAATTGGAAACCGGGAAGATTTATGGCCAAGGAATTGAACCTCTTGCTGGTTTCACCAAACAGACTTGTGGTCCTTGAAATGAAGGAATCATCAGTCTCCAAACCGAGGAAGATGGGGAGAAGGACCTTGAAAGTGGCCTTCTACATTTCCTCATAGAACTCGATTGGGCGGTCCATTTTTGCCCGAACTGATCATAATCTCTTCAATGTGCTTGATGTACATGGACAGGGACTCGCTGCCGTCAAGCAGCGGACATGTTTATGTGCAGCATTCAACATGTTGTGGAATGATTTCTTCCCTATCAGTTCTTGGGTTGTATTATGGATCCAAATATATTATATGCGAGGTAGGCCTATTTAGACATTGCCTTGAAATTGGCCCAATTTGACAATATGAACTTGAATTTAGAAGAGATGGAGCCCTTAAGATATCTGGATTTTCAAGACCGAGCCCACATGAACTAGCCTCTTATGAAATTCGGTTAACCCACTCATTTCGCCGAATTCTACGTGTGTAATGATATGCGATCTTCTAGATTAGGAATTACCCGAGGCAAATGATTTCAGCACACTACAAAATAAGAAAGTGATTTTAGACCAAAATCGGGGAGTAGAGCTTTTAAGTAACAATCATTTGTATGACTGTCAGTGAATTACATTCCAAATGTTTGAAACCATAAAAATTACGTGTTAATATTTTGTTGTAATTATTTTGTGAGATTAAGGCTCCGTTTGTTTTACGGAAAATATAGTATTTCTGAAAAATATTTTTGAGGAAATTATTTTCCTGAAAAATGATAATATTATTTGATGTTCGTTTGAAACTTAAAGAAAATTATAAAAAGTAGATTTTAATTTTTTTTTTATACATTGACATATCATCGGCCACAAGCCTCGCTAGGTTTTCATGACCTCCCGGCTTGCCACTAGAGGCCATAAACTTGTCAATTTAAGGCAAGCCTCGGGCTCGCCTCTAGAGGCTACGAGCTCGTTGTCAAAGGCTGCCAGCTCGCTGGTCTCGAGCGAGGTCGAGACACGTTGCTAGAGATCGCAATATTTAAAGGTAAACAAAAAAGATGAAAAATGCTTTCCACTTTAAAAAAAATGAAAATATTTTCTCCACTTTTGAATGTGTTTTTTCCATTTACCTTGACTATTTTGTTTTCCGTGAAACAAAGGTCGGAAAAATATTTTCCTGAAAGTTATTTTCCGTGAAACGAACGGAGCTTAAGCGTAAACTAATTATTTATCACATTCATGGTCATTGTAATCATCTTTAACCACCCCCCCACCAATGATGCCTTCATGAAAATGTTCTGTTTTCAAGATCCGAAATTAAGGTTGAATGATGATATATTAATGAAATAATTCTAACACTTTGCCTAAGCGTTATGGTGGTAAGGAGAAGTTACAATTTTGCCATGATATAATTTGGTAAAAATAAAATCAACATAGCTTCGTTTATTTCGTGGAAAGTGGGCTTGTTGATAATGAAGCGTCGGTTCCTTTTTTTTTTCATAACATAACGATGTTAGAGTTTTCTTTAAGCATACGGAGCATCTTGTGTTTCCATTGGCTCTCAAGATATGTAGCAGGATGGAGCATGGTCCATGCCTAAGTACATCAGATAACTAGCAAATTGATAATAAGCCAACGGAGGTTCATGTCTCATAAAGATTTTTCTTGATGGGTCTATGTCATGATGGATCATCCATGTTGACTAACCTCATCATTCTTATCCATTGTCGCGAAGTCCATGTTGGGAGCCCATTTTTCTTCAATCAATCTAAAGCCAAATTTGTCAACACTCCTTAGTGCCGCCGCAACATTGTATAATAGTGACACAAAAAGAAAAATCGCACCGTATATTTGCTTACATTCATGAACAAAGGCATTTAGAAAAATTAGGCACCATGCTAATATGCAATGTTTCCAAGCAGACATTTATGGAAATAACAACGAAATGATTATTCGGTTTATCTAAGAGCTGACAAGAGGCGGGAAACAGAAGGAAACATGCTGAATGCTGAGATGTTTCGAACTTGTTTTGGTATCTAATGGAGCTTTTTGAATCTGACAAGGCAGTTGTCTGAAGGAAATTGAACTTTATCGTACAAGAGCGCACTTAGTACGACAATAACATCGTTGCAGATATACTGATTTGATCATACTTTGATTTTCAGCAGTTTGGTCAGCATTACTGCTATCATCTGGAGACATTTCGACACCATACTGGTCAAATTCATACGATGTCACGATGCGTATGCATCTTTCCTCGCATGTTCGGAAGGAACCTGAGATGAAACCAATGACCACAAAGCTGTCAACATGCGATTGAAGTGTATTGGGCAATATAAAATGCATATGATGTCTGGATATAATGCTCACGATCGCTTGCTCTTCACTTGAAAAGATAGGGGGTGGGTACTTTGCAAAGGAAATGGATGTGTCGTCTCCCTTGCTAGTCCCATTTGTTGTAATCAAACAAAAGATGACAATACATGCACACCCACACACGCACACGCGCGCACACACACACACACACACACACACTCTCTCTCTCTCTCTCTCTCTCTCTCTCTCTCTCTCTCTCTCTCTCTAACCTTGACGCCGAGGTCGAGCTTGTGGTCAAGGATGGAGCTTGGTGCCACATTAATTCTGTTTAGACAAAAATAATAATAACCAAATCATCATCACGGGCTACTGTCACCGTCCTAACAAGACATGATGATGAGCCAAAACTTCTCTAAGATTAAATCCTTCTGTTAAGGAAGTTCAACATCAGATCATCATAATTCCATCTCCAAAACTAAGACGAGAAGTGATATCACATTTCATTAGCCAAACTGACGGAATTAAATAAAAATTTGATTGCACCAAATTAAATAGTTGTTATGACTTGATTGCACTTTTTGAAAGTTTTAAAACTCAATTGCACTTTTGCCACAAAATTTAGGACTTATGGTTAAGTACAATATTAAACTGTCTAAGCAATATTTTACATGAGGATACATGAATAAAAGTTGAGGGGAGAGAGAGAGATGGTCAAACAAAGGTGAAGGAGAAGGTCTTTGTATTAATGTAGGAAAGCCCCTTGTTTTGACATTAAGTGTAAACTGATCATTTATCACATTCAAGGTCATTGAAATCATCTTTTTTCCCCATGATGACTTCATGAAAATTCCGTTATCAATATCCGAAATTAAAATTGAATGATGATATACTGATAGGATAATTCTAACACTTAGCAAATTGAGAGTCACTGTGGTAAGGAGAAGTTACAATTCCACCATGATATAATTTGATTAGAATAAAACCAACATGGCTTTGTTTATTTCGTGGAAAGTCAGCTTGTTGACAATGAGGGTATTTTTCATTGGTTCGTTTTTTTAATTACAAAACATAACTTGAGAAAAATTGGAAAAATATTTTTTGATGTCGGAGCGGGCATCTTGCGTTTCCATTAGCTCTCAAGATATGTAGCAGGATGGCGCATGGTCCATGCCTAAGTACATCAGATAACTAGCACATCAATAATAAGCCAACCGAGGCTCATGTCTCATGAAGACTTTTCCTGATGGGTCCATGTCATGATGATTCATGTTGACTAACCTCATCATTCTAGTCCAATGTCGCATTGTCCATATTGAGAGCCCCTTTTCTTGAATCAATCTAAAGCCAAATTCACTACTAAGTGCCGCGGCAACATTGTATAACAGTGAGGTGGAAAGAAAAATCGCACCGTATATTTGCTTACATTCATGGACAAAGGCATTTAGAAAAATTAGGCACCACGCTAATATGCAGCGTTTCCAAGCAGACATTTATAAAAACAACAACAAAATGGTTCGTCAGTTTATTTAAGATCTGACGGAGGCGGGAAACAGAAGGAAACATGCTGAATGCTGAGATGGCCGAACTTGTTCAGGTATCTAATGGAGCTTTTTGAATCTGACAAGGCAATTGTCCGAAGGATGTGGCAGCGGTAGATGCGACACTGGGGTCTTCGGATTCACCCTTTCCAGCCTGCATGTTCACGTGAATGATTTAATAAGAAGAATATTATTAATGCTCTTACAGTTGATAGCTAGTTGAACTTCCTTTGGTGAGATTAGAATAATATTATAATCCTATTGTGATTTTAATGTTATCCAAATCCGAGATGTGTATTTGTTTTGAAAGAATGCCGTGTCTATATTTGTCTATAATTTTATAAAAAAATGATATGGGTTAATTTTCACGAGTTTAATCTGTGCAAACTTAGTATTTTACGTCCGTTTGCACCAACCAGTCATGTTTTCAAGCATTTCTCCATTTTCCTCGATAAAAGGAAAAAAAGAAAACATTACTTCTTCTTATCAGAAATTGAAAAATAGAAGAATCTTTCCTAAGAAAAGAAAGTAAGAAGAAAATACTGACTTGTAGTGAAGCAGAAATTGGTGGAGAAAGATGGCGATTTCGAGCTTAGCCAAGTCACTTCCAGGGCAAAACCGGCTTCCGGCTCCAAATGGCAGGAAAGCTCCTGCTTTTGCTTTGACGTTCTGGATCCCAAAGAAGAACCAAATTAGTAAGGAAGTTTATCCCAGGAAAGTAAGAATCCATAATTAAACTTTACCGTTTGACATGATTTCCATAATTATATCTTTTTTTTCCATTCTTAAATATTTCTTACCTGAATCTATGGAAAATTTATTTATGTTAGTGCTAATCGTGTCATGTAGGACGGTCAGTATTTACGTTAGTGAATTCCAATCAATATTGACTAGATGGATTCAATTAACAAAATATGAAAATATTTAAGACTTAATTAGTAACAAATATTTAGAACTGAATTGGTAAAATGTAATATATTTAGATTTTTTTTGACAAATTTCCCCTAAATCTTAATTATGACCATGATGTTAGACTTTGAATTTTGTCATTCTCTAACTACCAAAAACTCTTAAGACATACAATATTTACATGAAAAATGATCTTCTATTATTGTGTTCTAAAACTTTAAAAAAACTCATCAATATTAAAATATGAAGAGAAAATCAAAGCTAGAAGTAAGAAGTAGATGTTTTTATGCTTTACTAATGTAAAGAAGAATTCATTGCTTCTTCTTCTTCTTTTTCCTTTTTGTTGCCAGAGGATTCTGTATAAGAAAAATAGATGAGAGAGAGAAGACTCACTTCCCATCTTGATGGGTCAAACTTCTTCGGGTCCAAATAATTTTCTGAATCCATATGTACGGCCCTCGAACTGACCATGACTTTCCAACCTTTTGGTATGAGGTAGCCTATAACCAATAGTCTGATAAGCCACATTTGTAGACATTTCACATAGATAGTTATGGAGACTACATTTTTGCCACATAAATGTGATGAATATGAATTAAGACTATGGATAATGATTAGTGAGAAAAAAATGCTTAGTGAAATTTCTCTTTACTAACCATTGACATTTACATCGGCTTTTGCCTCTCGAAAAACTGCAAATGAGAGACTGATTCTACGCAACGTTTCATCAATCACCTGTACATATTAAATAAAGGCACATTAGTTGATGTCATGTATCTCATCCACAGTGAGAGGATTTATAGAGTTATTGACTTTAAGTAAATATCAACAAAAAGTAATGCTTTTGAATTGACAAAAGGCTTGCTTGTTGCAGATCATTTGCGGGGGATTCCGGGGCTGTTATTACGTAAGCTCGTAGGACATATCTATGCATGTCAAAGGTCGTGGGCGTCCATAATACACAACACTTACCCTAGTAAGATACTGCGATTGCCTTATTTCCTTGAGGGTCAGTCCACTTTGTGTGGCTGGTCTCCTGCTAATGATCTCCTCTTGCTCTTCCTGGAAAAAGAAGAAGACCAAATCAAACTTGGGTACTCTTTAGTTTGCTAATCAAATTGTGTGACGGGACCATAATCTAACCTTTGCTTTTTGGAAGACATCAGGATGTTCTTGGAGGTAAAGAGCAGCCCACATAGTGCCATGAGCTGAGGTTTCGTGGCCAGCAAGCAAGTACATGAGCAATATGTCAATTATGTCCTCTTCCTCCAGTTTCCTCTTATCCTCATCTTCAACCTCCATTAGCATATCCAACATGTTCTTCTTCACGATCGATTCATTCTTTGCCTTCAGAGCCTTCCTCTCATCCACAATAGCTTGGAGGATCTTAACCAGCTCTTTCCTCGCCTAGTATTGATGACCATGACAGGTTCTTTTAATGAGAACATTTTCAATCCCTTTCCATTCGCAATGCTAAGGAAACAGTGATAAATCTCCCGTGTTTTGTCAAAATTAATAAGAGATCTTGCATTTGGTAAAGAAATTCTATATGCAATAAAAAATAGTGCATTGAATTTTCTTTTACTAATTGAATGGTTTGCTAATCGATGATTGGTGAATGAATTGAATCCATATAGCCTCACTGATTAGGTAACTAATCAAAACGAGCCTTATGTGATACATACTCTTGCACTAACCCTACCATCCCTCTATTTGCTAATCTACACTCTCCTTATTCTTAAAGCGTGTATTCCTTTTCTTTTTTTCTTTTTCTTTTTAATCTTGCGAATCTAAAAAGCATGTATTGACTGTCTATAAATGCATAAATCTCAAGATATATGTCATAAGTTTAGAAACTAGTAAATCAGGAAAGGCCCGAAGGCAGTGCGTTTAGCGTATAAGGTGGCAAGAGGGAGACAACGTTTTCGGTGGATGAGATGTTTTTATTGTTTAAATAACTTCCACTTTTGTGGAACAGTAACTAGTTGTGGTGAAAAAGCAATAATATTCACCTGCACGCCTTTATGGAAAGTGAATCCAGGGAAGTTGATAGGCATGGACTTCATTCCACGAGCCAAATTACCGTACAAGATTTCCATGGTCTTTAAGTTGAAATCAACCTGATCCAAGCCGAAGAAGATGTTTGTAATGATCTTGAACGTGACATTCTTCATCCCGGTTAAGAACTCAACCGGCTGGTCCGAACCCGACCACTCTTTCAAGCACGCCACTATGTTCTCTTCAATCCCTGGGACGTACATGGAAAGGGCCTCGGTGCCGGTGATGGGAGCAGCGGTGAGCCGCCGGAGCCGCTTGTGCTCAGCATTGGAAATGCTGTGGAAGGATCTCCGACCGGTTAGTACTTTAACTGCCTTAGGGTAACCCAGCTTGAAGTTTTGGTCATCTGTCAACACTCGCCGACATGTCTCAGGTTTGCACACGATTATGCTTGGACTGCCAAACATGAAGGTTTTGTAGATACCCGTGGCTCCATACCTGATTTTTTCGTTATGATTGGATGCAAGTGTTAAGCAATTGCCTAGTGTTAAGGTCCACACAGAAACAAACATATGTGACAAGTAATCTTTTTAAAAAATTAATGGCAATTTCCTTTTTTGGGTAAAAAGGAATATTTGTTAAGCAATTGGCTAGTGTTAAGGTCCACATCGATATAAGACATATGTGACAAGTAATCTTTTTCAAGAATTAATGGTAATTTCCTTCTTTGGGTAAAAAGGAAGGCCAGAGCTTGAGACCAACCTTTCTAAACACTGTGATTATACTTTTAATTCCTGATCAATAACACATAATTCAGTTCTTCAGGTGTTAACAATAACCCTGCGTACGCCCGACAGGATATTTATGATAATCTAATTGTGCATCAAAGCTCCGAGTTTATCAACTCCAGTTCACCAGCACTGCTGGTTCTGATGTGACCCTTTACACTTTACTAAGTCTTATTTACCAATGGATTTTTTTTTTCTAGTCAGTTTGGCTAAAAAGTCTTTCGACAAGCACGTTAAGGTCTTTCCACAGTAGAACCAGAGATTTTTTTTTCTTCTTTTTTCCTCATTTATTGATCATTGGATCCAGGATAGAAGGGCTTGATCCAAGAAAAGGTTTCCAGTCAGAAGAAAACAACGACCGTGGAAAATTTTCCCTTACTTTTCAGAAGAGAAAGTTGCTCGTCAAAATTGACTTTTTTTTTGTACTTTTCTTTGATTGAAAACCACATATGAAGCAAGAAGTAATTTTTGCGAGATACTTGGGTAAGGACCTCAATTAAAAGTTGAATATAATATGAGAAGATAACTGCTATCAGGTGATTTGACATAATATGTATAAAATACAAAATCCAAATTAATTGCAACCAAGTACTTTTTACTAGGGTTTACCTAAAAGTAATTTCAATCGAGCCTGCCATAGACCAATGTGTTCCAGTAACATTGTTATAATGTTCATGTCCCTCCAATTAGCCAAGAAACTCTAAAAAGGAAAAGGGTATTGGATGTCCATATAACTCATTACATATAATCGGGCCAATGTTTCTTAAAAGAAAAAAAGAGTATTAGATGTCCATATACGAGATGTGCGTGCTCCTACAATTAGACCAAGATCTTGCTTATAATCGCCAAAATGAGAAGGCATCCTATATGCATTGTGATGTCATTTGTCATATTGGTGTGATCACCAAATCGATCATGTATCTTTAACTTGCTAACACATTAACCATTTTCAAATATAAAAATTTTGAGAGACATCATTGAATCATGATATCTTGCTCCGATATTAACATGGTATGTCATATGATCACTTACAGAAGATATAATGATTTTTTTTTGGTTGTTGCCAAAACCGAAGCTAGTCATAGAGAAAAAATGAAGAGAGGTGATTAAGAAGACCTTGAGGTAAAGGCGGCGAGGAAAGAGTCTGGGTCATCGGATCTGAAGGCTTTCAGGAAGGACCACATCTTGCCCGCCAAAGGCCAACCCATGTCGCCGGGGGGAAGAGAGGCTCTCTTCTCTCCCAGCCTGCTCACGTATATCCATTCATTCACCCTCTTGAGAACCCCAAAAATGAACCCATATGCACCTATCAACACTGCCACGGCCACACTCACAGCAACTTCAAGCTTCATCTCCATCTCTCTCTCTCTCTCTCTCTCTCTCTCTCTCTCTCTCTCTCTCTCTCAGAGGTTCTGGGTGGCTGTAGCTTTTCTTCCACGCTTGTTTCTTGATACTCGTAAGAGCAAGCCATATTTATAGTTGTTCGGGGCTTGGTATTCTTTGCCATTTTGGAGGAAGAAAAATAATAAATAAATCACAAACGATTAAAGTAATAACAAATTGAAAAGGAAAAAGAGAGGAGGGTTTTTTTCCCCCTTGGGTGTGGATGCATGCATGCGCGTCTTATCTTTTCTTCCATTGTCCATCCTTGACCCGAGCAGTGGGACCGGGAATTAATTTCGATGTCGCAGTCGATTAAGATTATATTAAAATCAAAGCATGTGTTTTCCATGTCAATTTTTCTAGTGGGACATGGTGGATTGACTCATTTGTTGTGTATACTTCTATCAATTATGTTAATTTTCCTTTGTGTTCATCTCATCTGTTACGTTCCGATTTGATAATTATTTTCCTTAGCCAGAATTCATCTCACCTGCGCTCTTAATCATTTTGTGTTGTTGTTTATATTCCTATTCATTATTTTTACTATTTTGTTTCCGAAAGGATGTATTTTCTTTTTCCTACAAGAAGATTTTTGAAAGAAGTTACAAGTATGAGGAATCTCATCAGTAAAATATGACTTTCTCCCTTATCTTTGATTTCTCTTCTTCCTCTTTTTTTTTTTCCGTCGAAAGAAAAAAAATAACCTGACGTTTTGACTTCCTGACTTCCGTCGTGCGACCGCAACACCCCCCTCCCTTTCAACCGATGCGGCCGAAGAGTGCATTGCTCTTGATCCCCGCCCGCCCCGCCCCGTTCCTAGCCTCTTGCCTTGGCAGGGAATGTTGACCGCGTTGGAGGCAGTGCTCGATGCTGCGTGGCACGGATTTCTCACGTCGCGCGGCCATCCACACGCCATGGATTTTGATTACGTTCCCATTATAAACCTAGCTTCTTCATGGCCTCAACTAGTATGACATGATCATTTTCTCCCCTATTTATAGCCTAAGGGTGAGAAAAGGATTTTGTTACTATCATTTTTGCCTGCGAAAGATTAGTGTTGATCACATTCTTGAACTGGAAGGAAGGAGTGATTGAATGAAGATATATGCTAAAATTAAAAGCACGCGCGTATCAATATCTCATAAATGTTTTTACTACCAAATGAGTCGTCAATAGAAAATCATGCTCTTTATGAGTACTGTTGATCTCATGACACATGTAAAGATCCGCTGTCAAGTATGCAAAGAGCGGCAGCAACGACGGCGAAGAATGGTCATTTCCCATCTCTTACGCTGAGCATCTAGAAGAAATCGTACATGACTAGTACGATAGAGCATGAACAGGTTGCGGTCCTCATAAGCTGTCTCCCTTAAAAATCTAGTGTATTATTGAATTGATCGACCACCATAGTCAATCGCTTTATCATTTCATTTAAAAAAGACCACCTCAATTTTTTAAAAAGACATTCACGCATGACTTTTTCCACATAGTTGTTAATTCTGGCTATGGTTATACTGTTCTTTTTCTTTGGCCGTCACTTCAATCAAATAGAAAATCATTGACTGGTGAAACTGAAGACCTAAGTTTTATTGGGAGCGGGCAGCAGCTCAGTGTCAAGTATGAAACTCCTTAGTCCAGGTATATTTATGCATCGATATTCGCAGCTTGAATCGTCACCGATGCCTAACTTCATCTTTTGTATCTTTCTCCAAATTCTTACATTGGGCTTGCGTTGCTACACCTCAACACTTACTGCCCATAAATCGTGGCGTCGGTCACCACATTCCTTCCTCAAGATATTCATCAAATACCTGAACAGTTTGGACGACCCCGCCAGTCAACCATCAGGTTTGATATTATTTGTTCAGAGCGTACAACAAAAGTCCAGTACCTTCTTAGATCATCAAGAAGGGGCTCAAGTTCGAGTCCATTAACATATTTAGTTTGGCTCACATTCACTCAAAAACTTAAACCATTTAATTATTAGCCAATTATAATATATTAGCTTCTTCACATCACTCTAATTTTTCAATTTGAGACTTTTTTTTAAATAAAACTCACACGTGCCTCCTAACATGTTTAACCATGATGAATAAGAACACATACGGATATAATGGAATATGAAGGGTAGGAAGGTATCAAAACTTTGCCTTACACCCATTAAATCTATATCGAACAAACTCTGAATGAATTAGAGTTCTATCTAAGGTGGATCACAAGTGATAAAATGGTTTTAATCGAAAATAAGGGAAGTGAAATCCGAGGGAGTTGACAATATGGCAGCGAGTGAAAGCAAACGGCATACCATATCGAGAGTTTTCCTCACCGCTTATTGTAAGAATAGATATCGTTTTCTCGTTGGATGCCGACTGGAAGATCTTTTTTCACGATGTGCAAACAAATATAGAGCACATTGTAGTTTAGATTACAATTAGAAACTGTCTAAAACAATATATTTACAAAGACTGCATGCATGACTATGAAAGTCGAGGGAGACGATCAAAAAAAGCTCAAGGTGGAAGTCTCCGCAACCGGGGAGGGAAAATTGGGGCGCCTTGCTTTGACCTGACGTGGAAGCTGATCATTCGTCACATTCAAGTCCAACTCGTTGAATAGCGAAAATAATTTTTTGTATAATAAAAGAAAAATTGCTGAAAATCGAATCGTTGAAAACAGCGTCTTAATACGACTCCTGGTAAAGACCGCCAAAGCAACTTTGTCGAGCTACCGAGCGTCTCTTTGGTACTAGCACGTATATTAAACTGAGGGACAAAGTACACCACGGATTATTCCACGAAAACGTGCTCTTAAGTTAGATTGATCAACTCGTTAGCCGGAAAAGCTGACTTGGGACTATGTTACAGTTAGATTCTCTCTGGGGCTCACCAAAGAAATCATCCCTTAGGACATAAAAGCCGCCGGGCAACCTCTGGTACGACGAAGTGGTAGTACTTGGAGTTGTCGGCGCGCATTGCCCAGCTTGGCCCTGGCAGATTGGAATATGAGAGAATGATGATATGTGTGTGAGGGAGAGATATCAATCGGGTGTCGGAAAGACGATGAATATGATGTGAAGTTTTGTAGGACTACTGTCAACTGTCTTAAAAGCTTAAACTTTTAGATGAATGTGTTGATTAATATTTAAGTATTTTCACATAAGATTCGAATCGAATGGAGATGATTCGCACCATATACGTGGGTTTTCGACTTCTTTCGTGCTCCTCCTATCTCGCAGCCTCACTCCAAACCCTAAGCAGCACGATCCGAGTTTTGAAGTGACTTTGTGATTGGCAGCTTCCAACAGACTTCTTCCTTTCCACAAAGAGAGAATCGCTCCTTTCCAAGTCATGGATGCGGTGGCAATAGGCCAATTAGTCGAGCAATTTGGCCTGGCCAGTGATAATTCAGAAAGTTCATCATGAATACAAGTTATGTTTAGTCATGAGAATATTGTCAAAAGGATTCTCAATCTATGTACTTTTATCAATTCAGTTCTGAATATTGTAATTGGCCGACGCAGATTGTGGACAAAATTTATTAATTTATTAATTTTTATTCAAATTTTGATTGATTGATTGATTTATCATTTCTTTTCTTCATCTACCGGTGATGCCAGTGATCAACCAAAAGTTATGACCATTGAGGGTTGCCTTGTAAGAGGCCAATGAGGGTCGGCCTCGCCAGCTTCGGGCAAGGCTCAACCTCGTAGAAGGCCAGTGATGTTGACCCTTCCCAAAAGGTCAACGAGGTTGGCAAGGGTGACCTCACGCCTAAGGTTGGGAAGGGTGTCCCTTGCTGGTCATTAGCCATTGTCGAGGCTCGACAATCAGTAGAGGAAGAAAATAAATAAATAATAAATTAATTGTAAAATCATTAAAAAATTAATAAATTTGAGTCCACTTTATGGATTTCCAATCAATATTAGCCGAATGAATTTAATTGGCAAATGTAAAGAAAAAATTACAATTCACTTGGTACAATTAAAGAAGAATTAAAATTGAATTGACAAAAATACAATAGATTTATGGCTCTTCATATAATTTTCCCGAAAAACCATCCTGTCGACTTTGCAACCCGAGCTTTTCCAGTTCCATAATATCCTAATGTAGGATACCTTGGAAACTAAGGCAAGTTAAGGTCGATTCGATTTTGGACGTGGCAGATCTGCAGTTGGCTGATCGTCCTATATAATAATCAACAATTTGGCGGACGAAGGGGGCAAGATGGTGAAGAGAGTTGGACTTCTTTTCTCCTCACGTTTTCGCAGACGGAAATTGAACTTCATTGTACAAGAGCACACCTAGTACGACAATAACGTTGTTGCAGATACACTGATTTGATCATACTTTGATTTTCAGCAGTTTGGTCAGCATTACTGCTATCATCTGGAGACATTTTGACACCATACCGGTCAAATTCATACGATGTCACGATATGTATGCATCTTTCCTCGCATGTTCAGAAGGAACCGGAGATGAAACCAACGACCACAAAGCTGTCAACATGCGATAGAAGTTAATTGGGCAATAGAAATTCATATGATGTCTAGATATTATGCTCACGATCGCTTGCTCTTAACTGGAAAAGATAGGGGGTGGGTATTTTGCAAAGAAAATGGATATGCCGTCTCCCTTGCTAGTCCCATTTGTTGGAATCAAACAAAAGATGACAATACATGGACACACACACACACACACACGCTCTCTCTCTCTCTCTCTCTCTCTCTCTCTCTCTCTCTCTCTCTCTCTCTAACCTCGACGCCGAGGTCGAACTTGTGGTCAAGGATGGAGCTTGATGCCACATTAAGTCAGTTTAGACAAAAAAACAATAATAACCAAATGGTCATCATGGGCTATTGTCACCGTCGTAACAAGACATGATGATGAGCCAATATTTCTCCAAGGTTAGATCCTTTTGTTAAGGAAGTTCAACATCAGATTATCATGATTCCATCTCCGAAATCAAGATGAGAAGTGATATCACATTCCATTAGCCAAACTAACGGAGTTATATAAAAAATTTGATTGCACCAAATTAATAAGTTTTTAAGACTTGACTGCACTTTTTAAAGTTTTAGAACTCAATCGCTCTTTTGCCACAAAATTAAAGGCTTCTGGTCAAGTACAACATGTAATTGTCTAAGCAATATTTTACATGAGGATGCATGAATAAAAGTTGAGGGGAGAGAGAGATGGTCAAACAAAGGTGAAGGCGAAAGTCTTTGTATTCATGTAGGAAAGCCCCTTGTTTTGACATTAAGTGTAAACTAATCATTTATCACATTCACGGTCATTGCAACCATCTTTTTTCTCCCATGATGCCTTCATGAAAATTTCGATTTTCAAGATCCGAAATTAAGGTTGAATGATGATATAATGATAGGATAATTCTAACACTTTCCCGGTGAACTGAGGGTTACGGTGATAAGGAAGAGTTTCATTTCAATCATGGTATAATTTGGTTACAATAAAACCAAAATGGGTTCGTTTATTTCGTGGAAAGTTAGCTTGTTGATAATGAGAGTATTTTTTGTCAGTTCATTTTTTTTTACATAACATAACTTGTGAAAAATTGGAAAAATATTTTTTGATATCAGAAATTTCTTTAAGCATATAGAGCATCTTGTGTTTCCATTGGCTCTCAAGATACGTAGCAGGATGGAGCATGGTCCATGCCTAAGTACATCACATAACTAGCACATCGATAATAAGCCAACTGAGGTTCATGTCTCATAAATGCTTTTCCTGATGGGTCCATGTCATGATGGATCATCCATGTTGACTAACCTCACCCCAATGTTGCAATGTCCATATTGAGAGCCCCTTTTCTTCAATCAATCTAAAGTCAAATTCGATCAACACTACATAGTGTCGCCGCAACATTGTATAATAGTGGGGCAAAAAGAAAAATTGCACCTTAAATTTGCTTACATTCATGGACAAAGGCGTTTAGAAAAATTAGGCACCACGCTCATATGCAACGTTTCCAAGTAGATATATATAAAAACAACAACGGAATTATTCATCGGTTTATTTAAGATTTGACTAGAGGCGGGAAACAAAAGGAAACATGCTGAATGCTGAGATGTTCCGAACTTGTTCAGGTATCTAATGGAGCTTTTTGAATCTGACGAGGCAATTGTCCGAAGGATGTGGCAGCGGTAAATGTGACACTGGGGTCTTCGGATTTACCCTCTCCAGCCTGCATGTTCACGTGCATGATTCAATAGGGAGAATATTATTAATGCTCTTACAGTTAGGATTTACTGTAGGCCTCGCAGCTTCTTGACATATAAGAAGAATCAATGTAGCTAGTTGAACTTCCTTTGGTGAGATTAGAGCAATATTATAACCCTATTGTAGTTTAAGGTTATCCAAATCTAAGATGTTCGTCCGTTTGCACCAACCAGTTATGTTTTCAAGCATTTCTCCATTTTCCTCGATAAAAGGAAAAAAAATTTCCTATTCTTATCATAAATTGAAAAGTAGAAGAATCTTTTTTAAGAAAAGAAAGTAAGAAGAAAATACTGACTTGTAGTGAAGCAGAAATTGGTGAAGAAAGATCGAGATTTCGAGCTTAGCCAAATCACTTCCAGGGCAGAATCGGCTTCCGGCTCCAAATGGTAGGAAAGCTCCTGCTTTTGCTTTGACGTTCTGAATCCCAAAGACGAACCAAATTATTAAGGAAGTTTATCCCAGGAAAGTAAGAATCCATAATTTAACTTGACTGTTTGACATGCTTTCTATTCTTATATCTTTCTTACCTAAATCTATGGAAAATTTGTGTAAAATGCCTTAAACATATAGCACTTTTGTCAATTTAGTTGTAAACGACCTTTTAATTTTTCCAAATGAATTATAAATATTTTCATGATTTGCCAATTGAGTTCATTTAGACAATTTTAACTGCAAATTTATGTGGACATTGACCGTCCTATGTGGTGAGGCACTAGCATGGAATAATTTATTAAATAATATTTTAATATTTAGATTAAATTATTTGTTCCTTTATTCTTTTTGTTCCTTTTTCTTCTTCCTCCTTTAGCTGGTTATTGGATCTCAGCGATTGGCCAAAGGTGACCTCACTGGCCTATGGCAAAGCTGGACCTTGCCAGCCATTGGTGAGGGAGAGTTGCCAAATCCCAAAATAGAGAAGGAAAAAAAAAAGAAAAAAAATCCAAAATAAGTAATAAAATATTATTAAAATTTATCTATGTCAGTGCTAGTCGTGCCACTTAAGACGACTAGTATCCACATTAGTGATTTTTCAATCAAGATTGACTGGATGTACTTAATTAACAAAATATGAAATTGTTTAAGACTTAACTAGTAATAAATATTTAGATTTGATTTGGAAAAACCGTAATAGATTTATATTTTTTTGATAAATTTATCCTAAATCTTAATTATGATCGTGATCTTAGACTTTGAACTTTGTCATTCTCTAACTACCAAAAACTCTTAAGATGCACAAGTATTCACATGAAAAATTATCTTCTATTATGTTTTGAAACTTCAAAAAGAAAAACAAATCAATATTAAAATCTGAAGAGAAAGTCAAAGCTAGAAGTAAGAAGTAGATCTTTTTGTGCTTTGCTAATGTAAAGAAGAAGTCATTGCTTCTTCTTCTTTTTTCATTTTTGTTGCCGGCGGAATTCTGAATAAGAAAAATGGATGAGAGCGAGAAGACTTACTTCCCATCTTGATGGGTCAAATTTCTTTGGGTCCAAATAATTTTCTGAATCCATATGTACGGCCCTCGAACTGACCATGACTTTCCAACCTTTTGGTATGAGGTAGCCTGTGACCAATAGTCCCATAAGCCACATAGATAGTTATGGAGACCACATTTTTGCCACATACATGTGATGAATATGAATTAAGACTGTGGATAATGATTAGCAAGAAAAAAAACCATGCTTAGTGAAGTTCCTCTTTACTAACCATTGACATTTACATCAGCTTTTGCCTCTCGAAAAACTGCAAATGAAAGACTGATTCTACGCAAAGTTTCATCAATCACCTGCATATATATAATAAAAGGCACATTAGTCGATGTCATGTGTCTCATCCATAGTGGGAGGATTTATGACTTTGAGTAACTGTCGACAAAAAATAATGCTTTTGAATTGACAAAAGGCGTGCTTGTTGCAGATCATTTGCGGCTTACAACTTTTGGGATTCTAGGGCTGTTATTACATAAGCTCGTAGGACATATCTATGCACGTCAAAGGTCGTGGACGTCCATAATACACAACACTTACCCTAGTAAGGTACTGCGATTGCCTTATTTCCTTGAGGGTCAGTCCACTTTGTGTGGCTGGCCTCCTGCTAATGATCTCCTCTTGCTCTTCCTGGAAAAAGACGAAGACCAAATCAAACTTGGGTACTCTTTAGTTAGCTAATCATATTGTGCGACGGGACCATAATCTAACCTTTGCTTTTTGGAAGACATCAGGATGTTCTTGGAGGTAAAGAGCAGCCCACATAGTGCCATGAGCTGAGGTTTCGTGGCCAGCAAGCAAGTACATGAGCAATATGTCAATTATGTCCTCTTCCTCCAGTTTCCTCTTATCCTCATCTTCAACCTCCATTAGCATATCCAACATGTTCTTCTTCACGATCGATTCATTCTTTGCCTTCAGAGCCTTCCTCTCATCCACAATAGCTTGGAGGATCTTAACCAGCTCCTTCCTCGCCTAGTATTGATGACCATGACAAGTTCTTTTAATGAGAACATTTTCAATTCATTTCCATTCACAATGCTAAGGAAACACTGATAAATCTCCCGTGTTTTGTCAAAATTAATAAGAGGTCTTGCATTTGGTAGAGAAATGCTATACTCAATAAAAATATAGTGCATCAAATTTTCTTTTACTAATCGAATAGTGTGCTAATCGATGATTGGTGAATGAAATGAGTCTATAAAGCCTCACTGATTAAGTAACTAATCAAAACACGCTTTATGTGATGCATACTCTTGCACTAACCCTAGCATCCCTCTATTAGCTAATCTACACTCTCTTAATATTCTTAAAGCGTGTATTCCTTTTCTTTTTAATCTTGCGAATCTAGAAAGCATGTATTGACTGTCTATAAATGCATAAATCTCAAGATATATGTCATAAGTTTGTTGATAGGCAGATTTCTGAAAGCCTAAATTTTGGGATGAGTAGCATGAGCTCGATCAACTAGTAAATCAGGAATAGCCCGAAGGCAGTGCGTTTAGCGTCTAAGGTGGCAAGAATGAGACAACGTTTTCGGTGGATGAGATGCTTTTATTATTTAAATAACTTCCACTATTGTGGAACAGTAACTAGTTGCGGTGAAAAAGCAATAATATTCACCTGGACGCCTTTATGGAAAGTGGATCCAGGGAAGTTGATAGGCATGGACTTCATTCCACGAGCCAAATTACCGTACAAGATTTCCATGGTCTTGAAGTTGAAATCAACCTGATTCAAGCCGAAGAAGATGTTTGTAATGATCTTGAACGTGACGTTCTTCATCCCGGTCAAGAACTCAACCGGCTGGTCGGAACCCGACCACTCTTCCAAGCAGGCCACTATGTTCTCTTCAATCCCTGGGACGTACATGGAAAGGGCCTCGCTGCCGGTGATGGGAGCAGCGGTGAGCCGCCGGAGCCGCTTGTGCTCAGCGTTGGAGATGCTGTGGAATGATCTCCGACCGGTTAGTACTTTAACTGCCTTAGGGTAACCCAGCTTGAAGTTTTGGTCATCTGTCAACACTCGCCGACATGTCTCAGGTTTGCACACGATTATGCTTGGACTGCCAAACATATAGGTTTTGTAGATACCTGTGGCTCCATACCTGATTTTTCCATTTGGATCAAATGTATGTATTAAGCAATTGCCTAGTGTTAAGGTCCACAATAAATTAAAACATATGTGGCAAGTAATCTTTTTTTGTTAAGGTCCACACCAAAATAAAACATATGTGACAAGTAATCTTTTTCGAGGATTAATAATCACCAAACCGATCATGTATCTTCAACTTGCCAACATAATAACCCTTTTCAAATATAAAATTTTGAGAGACATCATTGAGTCCATGATATCTTGTTCCGATATTAAATGGCATGTCATATGATCACTTACAGGAGATATCATGAGTTTTTTGTTTTCCTTTTTGGTTGCCAAAACCGAAGCTAGTCATAGAAACAAATGAAGAGAGAGGTGATTAAGAAGACCTTGAGGTAAAGGCGGCGAGGAAAGAGTCTGGGTCATCAGATTTGAAGGCTTTCAGGAAGGACCACATCTTGCCCGCCAAAGGCCAACCCATGTCGCCGGGTGGGAGAGAGTTTCTCTTCTCTCCCAGGCTGCTCACATAGATCCACTCATTCACCCTCTTGAGAACCCCAAAAATGAATCCATATGCACCTATCAACACTGCAACAGCCACACTCACAGCAACTTCAAGCTTCATCTCCATCTCTCTCTCTCTCTCTCTCTCTCTCTCTCTCTCTCTCTCTCTCTCTCTCAGAGGTTATGGGTGGCTGTAGCTTTTTCTCCCACGCTTGTTTCTTGATAGTCGTAAGAGCAAGCCATATTTATAGTTGTTTGGGGCTTGGTGTTCTTTGGCATTATGGAGGAAGAAAAATAATAAATAAACCACAAACGATTAAAGTAAGTAATAATAACTGGAAACGAAAAAAGGAAGGAGGGTTTTTTTTTTCTTATTTCCTTGGGCGTGGGACATGCGCGTCTTATTTTTCCTTCAGGTGTCAGTCCTTGACCCGAGCAGTGGGACCGGGAATTAATTTGGATGTCGCAGTCGATTAAGATTATATTATATGAAAGCATATGTTTCCCATGTCATTTTTTTAATGGGACATGGTGGATCTCACTCATTTGTTGTACGTATACTTCCACCAATTATGTTAATTCTTTTTGTGTTTATCTCATTCCTTGCGTTCTGATTTAAAACTTACTCCCCTCAACCAAAATTCATCTCACCTGCGTTCTTAACCATTTTGTGTTGTTGTTAATATTCCTCTTCATTATTTTTACTATTCTGTTTCCGAAAAGATGGATTTTCTTTTTCTTAGCGATGAATTTTTTAAATAAGGTACAAGTAGGAGGAAACTTATCAGTAAAATATGACTTTCTCCCTTATCTTTTATTTATTTTTTCTTTTTTTATTATTGGCCTTCTTCTCGAAAACTTCTTTTAAGGACTTTTTTCATGGGTGGAGCGAGATTAGCATCACCTCGGTCTTATACTTATAAACATTGAAAAACTACATATTGGATCTCTAGCATGTAATATGTAAAGTATCACTCGCCAAAAGAACTTAATTGCACTAGATTCAATTGATTAGACTTTGCGTATAACATTTAAGACTCTTCGTGCAATTTTCCCCCAAACTACTAGTTTTGCGTTATCTAAGTTTTTTTACTACCATTATCTAAGTTAATTACCATTACTTTATTTTATTTTTTTGTATATAAATATCAACTTCTCATACCTCTGACACAAAAATTTATGCTATCTGTAAGAAGCTTTTGTTTGCCTTCCTCATGAACGCCTTTAATTTGCCGACTATTATTCAAATTCTCAGCATTTATTTGAGTGACTCACTAACCATGTGGTAAATTAATGGGAGAAATATTGATTAGTTACACTGATTTAGATTTATAATATCTAAAAAAGATCTAGCAAATAAAAGAAATTGCTAACTAGTGAAAATGAATAGTGGAAATCAATTGGAAAAGTTGCCAAAGCGAAAAAGAATTAATAGTTGATAAGTAACTCAAACGGGAGTTGGTAACCCAAACTAATGGGAAATTAATATGATACAAGTTAGCAACTCATTCTAGCTTATGTTTATGATTATATACATGAACTAACACAATTGAGGCGTTAGTAAATTCTTGAAATAAAAGTTAGTACGAAAATTAGTAATTTGCAAATAATTAAAAAAATATGCAATCTCAAAGAATTGTTGGTTAGTTCTGGAAAAAGAAGTTGCAAGTAATTTTTTTTATTAAACAAATTTTTAACTCTCATCAACACTCATTGAAATTTACCTGCATGGAAAAAAAACTCGTGTTTTTCTACACGGAGCAATATAATTTGACACTTTGATTGAGTTATGATGATGGATTAACGAGATTGATAACGTTGTTGATGCTTGATGGGAACAAGAAATAAAAGGGTGTAGTACGTCTTTGCTCATGGTAGCTTATAGAGGAACAATAAGCTACATGACTTTGATTAATTAGCAATGACTGAGGAACTCTTCAGCGTAAAACTTAATGGAAGAATAGAATAAACAATAAATAAAAGTCAAACTTTAACGTTCAAATGTGTAATTTGGTTGGTGCTAGATCTTCAACAAGGGGCAAATCGCCGCTATTATTTATTGTGATTATACCCTCTGATAGCAAATATCGCCATCACCTTTAGATTTTCCAGAATCCTAGCAGGTAAACGACGCAAGGTTCTGAAAATGAAGGGTTTTGTTTGTTTCCTTTATTTTTTTGGGTGAGAAAATTAAGGATTTCGTTATTATCCTTTTCACCAATGAAAGATTAGTATCGATCACATTCATGAACCGGAAGGAAGGAGTGACTGAATGAAGATATATGCTAAAATTAAGAGCACGCACGTATCAATCTCTCATTAATGTTTTTACTACCAAATGAGTCGTCAATAGAGAATCCCATTCCTTACAAGTACTGTTGATCATGACACATGCAGAGATGCACCGTCGAGTATGCAAAGAGAGGCGGGGATGACCACGAAGAATGGGCATTTCCCATCTCTTACGCTGAGCATCTAGAAGAAATTGTACATAACTAGTATGATAGAGCATGAACATTGTGCGGTCCTCATAAGCTGTCTCCCTTAGAAATCTAGTGTATTATTGAACTGACTGACCAGCACAGTCAATCGCTTTACCATTTCATTTAGAAAAAGACCACCTCAATTTTTAGAAAGACATTCACGCATGACTTTTTCCACACATTTGTTAAATTTGACCATGGTTATACGTGTTTTTTTCTTTCTTCGGCCGTCACTCAAATCAAATAGAAAATTATTGACTAGTGAAACTGAAGACCTAAGTTTTATTGGGAGCGCGCAACAGCTCAGTATCAAGTATAAAATGTGAAAGTATTTAAATATTAGTCCACGCATTTACCTAACGGCTTAAGTTTTTAGGACAGTTGGCAGTGATCCTACAAAAACTTTACATGGTATCAGAGCAGGAGGTCCTGAGTTCAAATCTTCTCAGGCCTCTATTCTGCCTCCCAAAAAAATATTTCAACGCTTAATACTGATAAAAAGACCATATTAAGCGTGAGGGGGAGTATGAAAGTACTTAAATATTAATTTATGCCTTCACCTTACGGCTTAAGCTTTTAGGACAGTTGGCAGTGGTCCTACAAAAACTTCACATAAAACCCCTTAATCCAAGTATTTATGCATCAATATTCTCAGCTTGAATCTTCACCTCTGCTAACTTCATCTTTTGTCTCTTTCTCCAAATAAACTAATGAACTTACATGAGGCTTGCGTTGCTACACCACAACGCTTACCGCCCATAAATCGTGGTGTTGGTCACCACATTCCTTCCTCAAGATATTCACCAAATACCTCAACAGTTTGAGGGACCCCACCAACTAACGATCGGCTTTGATATTACTTGTTCAAAGAGCACAATAGAAGTCCAATACCTTCTCAGATCATCCAGTAAGAGCTCAAAGCCGAGTCCATTAACTTATTCAATTGGGTTCACCTTCACTCACTCAGAAGTTTAAATCGTTAAATTATGAGCCAACTATAATATATTAACTTCTTCACACCATGTCACACAACTCACACGTGCTTCTTAACAAGTTTAATCCTGACGAGTAATAACCCATACGGATGTGATGGATATGATGGGGGTAGAAAGGCATTGGAACTTTGCCTTACACCCCATTAAATGTCTATCGAACAAACCCTGAATGAATTAAAGTTCTATCTAAGGTGGATCACAAGTGATAATATGGTTTTAATGGAAAATAAGGGCAGTGCATTCCGAGGGAGTTGACAATATGGCAGCAAGAAAGCAACAGCACATCATATCGAGATATTTTATCACCGATTATTGTACGAATATATATCGTTTTCTCATTGGATACCAACTGGAAGATCCTTTTTCACGATGTGCAAACTAATATAGAGCACGTTATGGTTTAGATTACGATCAGAAACTGTCTAAAACAATATCTTTACAAAGACTGCATGTGCATGACTATAAAAGTCGGGGGAGACGGTCAAACAAAGCTCAAGTTGGAAGTCTCCGCAACCGAGGAGGGAAAATTGGGGCGCCTTGCTTTGACCTAACGTGGAAGCTGATCATTTGTCACATTCAAGTTCAACTAGCTGAATCCCGAAAAGAAATTTTCATTATAAAAAGAAAGAATGCTGAAGATCGAATTGTTGAAAATAGCGTCTTAATACGACTCCTGGTGAAGACTGCCAAAGCAAGTTTCTTGTGTTCCCGCGTCTCTTTGGTACTAGCACGGATAGTAAACTGAGAGGCAAAGTACAGCACGGATTTTTTCCGCGAAACAAACGTGCTCTTAAAGTTAGAATGGTCAAACTCATTAGCCGGAAAAGCTGACTTGGGATTATGTTACAGTTCAATGAGCCATGTTACGCTTAAGTTAAGTCCATCTAACCAATTTTAGTATGTCTGATGCAGACATGGACAGAGTTTATTAATTTCTAAATATATTTTTTTCAAATTTTGATTGATTGATTTATTTATCTTTCGGTTTCTTCATCTACCGGTGGATGAGCCTTGGTGATGCCGGCGATCAGCCACAAGCTATGACTATTGAGGGTTGCCCTTGCAAAAGACCAATGAGGGTCGGCCTCGCCAACTTCGGGCAAAGCTCAATCTCATAGAAGGCCAGTGATGTTGACCCTTCCCAGAAGGCCAACGAGGTTGGCGAGGTTGCCTCTCGCTAGATATGGGGGAGGGTGACCTCGTGCCTAAGGCTGGGAAGGGCATCCCTTGCCAGTCGTCGGCCTTTGTCGAGGCTCGGCAACTAGTTGAGGAAGATTAAAATGAATAAAAAAAGAAAAGAAAATTAAAGACATTGCAAAATTATTTAATATTAATGAATTTGAGTTCAATATTAGCCGAATGAATTTAATCGGAAAATGTAAAGAAAAAGTTTACAATGCAATTGGTACAATTAAAAAAGATTTAAAACTGAATTGACAAGAAAATGCAATAAATTTATGACTCTTCGGATAATTTTCCGGAGAAACCATCCTGTCGACTTTGCAGCCCGAGCTTCTCCAGTTCCATAATATCCTAACGTAGCACACCTTGGAAATTAAGGCAAGTTAAAGGTTGACTCGATTTTGCACGTGGCGGATCTGCAATTGGCTGATCGTCCGATACAATAATCAACAATTTGGCGGACGAAGGGGGCAGAATCGCGAAGAGACTCGGACTTTCTTTCTCCTCACGTTTTCGCAAAAGGAAATTGAACTTTACTGTACAAGAGCACACCTAGTACGACAATAACGTTGTTGCAGATACACTGATTCGATCATACTTCGATTTTCGGCAGTTTGGTCAGCATTACTGCTATTAACTGGAGACATTTCGACACCATACCACAAGAGGGTCTTATCGTTGCTGCATAATATGTCTTGATCGTGCGACTCCTGCTAATCAAGTAGCCTCCCTTGTCGCTGGGGATTTCGTCAGGTTTGACTGACTAACTTCTGAAGAAACTAGTCAGTGAATGGATCTGACTGGAGGTGCTGAAACGATTTTAGAGATCAATTATCTCATCAACAAACATTTTGAATTATCTCTTGCATGACAGTCGTCGATGGACACCGGCTTCTTCATAGTCTCCAGATCTGACCGAAGTTATCATGCGGGAAGGAATTTCGTCATCGCTTTCGTAACCAGACAACATTTATTTTTCAACGATCCGGAAGAGACGGAATAAAAGAAAATGAACAGCCGCCAGAACTGGAAAAAAGAAACGGGAGAAGGAAAGAGAGAGTGGTTGAGGGAGGTTGGAGTGTCAAGATCTGTCGAGTAGCTGATGCCTTCAACGTTGAAATACGCTGGCTTTGCTTCTTTTCTACGGTCGAATTTGCTCAACGGGATCGCGGTAGACCGAGGACGTACGTATCGTGCACACGACAAGCTAACGAATACAAAGAATTTTTCAAGTTTAAAATTATGCTCGGTTGATTTATTTTTCTCACCATTGCCAAAGCTTTTGAGATACCGAAATTATAGACCGGCTAATAACACGAAAAAAATAACATGTCCACCGTAATATCGATATTTCAAACTTTTTTTATCACTAAAAATTCTAAATTATACACTCCATGACATTAATATCTCAAACTCGCAAAAAGGCTACAAACTTGTACCAGCGTGACAAAAATATACCATTTGCTGCAATTTAAATTACGTGGTGGCAAAGTTTATATTGACAGATCCGTTCTTGAGGGATAAGAGTGTGCTTGCTACAGATTATGCTTTGTCATGTGTAGCTTTGCTAGACTTGAAAGATTTATATGTACCTCTCATGTATTATTATGAGAAATAAATGACGTGGATCAAGCGAGATTTTATTGAAATCAAAATGATTTTTTTTAGAGACGGAACAACGCTATTTTAGATAATTTCTCTCCCCAAATGGACGTCATTTTGGTTTCACTAAGGCTGCGTTGGATCTACGTCGGCTCCATTTGCCCATTCTTGTTCATGTAAGTCGCTATGTGGGATTTTTCATTCGTCACACAGGTACAATTTTATAGTTCTTTACGATACAAAACAAAAAACCAAGAAAACTTGGGTTATTGCTGTCATGGGTGACAGAATCTTGATTTTTTTATGATATTATCTTTGCATATAATATCCACCGACATATCATGTTATATTCGTATAAATTTATAGGACCAGATAGAGTCGATTTTTCGAATCATTTAAGTGTTGGGCTCCATTTATTGCGGAATATGGATGAAGCAGAAAATATTTTCCTAAAAATGATCATTTTTATTACTTGAAATAATTAATAAATATAAAATATTCATTATCTATAACAATTCATGTCTAAACATTTTCGTGGCAATCAAGATATTGTTAGTTTGTTGTTTTTATAAGGATTTAAATTATTATTTTTAAGAAAATATCATATTATTACGAAACAAATGGAGCCTAAGTGGTCCCTTGCTTTGCTTAACTACTCCAAACGAGGGTCGTAGCTTTTTTATTCGAGAGGGTTAGCAAAAATATACATGACTTAATTTATTCATTTAAGATAAAAGGGCTCGGGCTTTGGCCCATTGATAGTAACATTGCATTGAAGCTTGTACGAAGTTGGGGGGAAAACAGGAAATTAGGCCTGGCCCAACATCGGCCCGGAAGCCTGAGAAAATCATTTATCTAGAAAACAAATTACATACAGAGGTATTATCTTCATTAAAATTGGCTATCAATCGATCAACCATTTGTTAAATTACCGTAATTAATACGAAATTATGTTCATCAGCCATACTTGAAGAATCATACGGAATTTTGTGATTTCGATGGTTCGTTCTAGATTTAGCTCATTCCACATTGTGAATTTGCTGGGTTTGCTCTCTACTTTGTCCTCTCGCATGATTGTTAGAGATGGTCAATCATGACTATGGAAAGAGTAATAGTTTAGTATCGATTTGTATATTGCAACAAAAGTAGTAATGGTGTTGCCTATAATGAAGGTTGGGTTGCGACATCATGATGTTACCTAGAAGTCAGCTCGAGAGTCGCTTATAGGTGTTACTACCGAATGAGCTTCCTCATCCAATGACTTCCCCCGAGAGCTTAAACAATGCAAATGCCTGCGCGGCTCCAAATGGTGATTATACCCGCAAGTGGAGGCATGAGCTCATATCCATATTGCATGCACAATTTTCCAGTTGTTGATAGTTTTGAACCGATTTCATCAGACCATGAGACACAATGAGGATTGAGTATCAATCAATTCCATGTTTGACATGCTCTGTTTTCTAATGCGGGGAAGTTTGCTTCTTGATTTTAGTCTCGACTAGCCCTTCACTTTTTGTTACCCTGGCCTGAATGAAAGAGATATAGTTCAATCACACCCTCAGGTTAGGAATCTTCCCTTTGCATAGTGAATCCAATCATGTCGAATTCCCTTCAATTTTCTTGTTTTATGTTTGTATAATGAGATTTTCACCAGTATGCTCATCTTCCATGTATCCTGGCATCGTGGGAACTCTTCAGGGGTATGCAAATGCTGGCATGATTTCTGCCTCTCTGGTTGCCACATTCAAGAATGCGTCATGAACTGAACGGAGTCTAAATATCCTACAAACACCCAAATTGACTAGACATTACCTTAGAGCCTCGCCACCACCACCGTAGCCTAGTCATCTGAGCAGCGAATCGCTTTGGTATGCTAATGCTGATGGCTAACAGTGTCGTACGGGTGTTGGAGATCCAAATCTCAGGCAGAGCGGGGGACGAATGCCCAATGGGTTTGATCTGTGCAACACACTTTGTAATCTACCCAAGGGGTTTGCTTCGACGGTAATGTCGCATGGATTTAAGCCCCAAAAGACAGAATGCTTAAGGTTGTAAATGCAAACTGCAGTTTCTGTCGGACCACCCTTAGGGTTGATGTATCGGGGCCAACAAGCGGACTACATAAACCAGGGATTAATCAGGTACTCAAGAGTCCCGGAACCCACGTTACCGTAAGAGTTAGGAATAGTCATTGGAAATGGATGGATCGTTGATCCCCTATGATTTATATTCATTCCGGAAAATTCTTTGCTCAGAACATTGAGGAGTTGAAGAGTTTGCTTCTAAGCACCATTGCACCCTGCCGTTAGAAGTTTAGAAAAAGTCATCACCAAGTACATCTTTCTTCTGTTCTTTAGTAAATAAACCTGTGCCAACTAAATTGGAATTAACTGCACCAATCTTCCCGAAGGTTTGCACTTTGATGGCAGAACCTTGGCTCTGGTTTGCACTTCAATAGGACGAGTTACTCCTTATTAACTACCAATTTTCTTGATCCAAGCCTATCTGAAACGGTTCAGAACCTTTAAATTATAGATCAATAAATTAAGGAATTGCAGAGTTTTTAAGCTTAGCTCATGCCAAAGAAGGCCAGGGGAAGCAGAATTGCAAAACCTGATTGGATTGTGTGTTTTTATAGGATATCTTGTGGAGTTATTGAGGATGGTTGTGGCGGTGGCTGCTGGCCACCCGAAGGCCTGTTTGCACCTGTCTAGCAATTGTCCCATCAATTTTTCTTGTCATTCTCCACCAGATGATATATATAATATATATAACACCAGCTCAGATAAAACCTGTACCGAATGCGAAATCTTTACTTTCCAGGAAATCAATTAGGAGACTGAGTTGAGTAACTTAAATTGGAGCATGTTTGGCTATATAAGTTTGGCTTTTTTCGTCATGATTAGCTTTCAGGGGATCCACTAAGCCTCGCTGTGATAAGTTTATGTGGATGCAGAGAAACATAAAAAAAGAAAAAGCAGAGAATTCACATCTATTCATGTCGATGCAGGAGGACTTTAACTCACAGGAAGACTTTCCATCACGAGAAGGCTTTTAACGTGTTCTTTAATGATTTTAGGGATTTCTTGTTGCATCATTTGTGTATTGATCGTGCGTTGTCCACGTCTTGTTGCTGTTTTGTTCACTTCACTAGGAAGTGGTATTTGCCAGAAAAAGACACGTGCTTTTACCAGCAGAAGCTTCAGGTGACATACTCATCACCCATGATCTTGATCTTTCCTTTAGAATATTCACTGGCCTGCCAGTAGGCGCAAAGCTTAGCGGGAAAAAAGCGAAAGACCCGACAACAAGAGAAGTACCTGGCAATTGCGCCACCAAGTGGGAGGGAGAAAGTTGCAAAAACATTATGGTCTTGTGCCATGGAACGAGTGGTCGTTGCAAATTATTGCACGGATCTTTGCCTTTTCATTCAAGAATGCCCTGCTACAACTGCTATGACTTACCGAGGGTTGGTCAACTTTGCCGAGCCCAAAAGACTCTTTTAACTTATATTCTCATGAACTTAGGTATATTTCGCCCGTCCTATATTGCCAGATGATTCTCTCTACAAGAAACTCGGCAGATCCTGAATTGTGGGAAGGAAAGCCAAAACAGAGTTGGCGTGGATCTATGCCGTTTGCTTTGTTTAGCATCAATTGGCTTACACGTTTTGCGAACTGTGACTAATTTTGATACAGAGTTCGTATGGATGTGGCCGGTGAGTGCTAGGACAGTATGATATCGCCACGCTGATGTTAGTCACAACAAACTAAAGCTGATATGTGCATCACTTGGAAAGCACACATATTCACCGGAACAGAACTTTAGATGGCAGACCAGAAATTCCTCTGCTCTTCTGTAGATGGATTATGCTAGAAACCTTCTTATGCTCCGGTTGCTTGCGCCCTTGTCTGAGCTATCAAAACGTAGGGGCTGCTTTAACTCCAGGGCCCGTGAGAGGACCGGCAAACACGACTTCTTTGAGAAGCACCATTTTCTCTCCAGAAATCAATCCTGCAAAATTAACCCAGAACAGAAACACTATCCATCATCTTCGTACCGTCCTTGCATCCATATTTTAGTTGAATGAGGAGCCCCCCAAATACAAATTATTATCATTAGCATAGAAAAGCTTGCACCACAAATATATATATATATATATATATATATATATATATATAAAGAGAGAGAGAGAGAGAGAGAGAGAGAGAGAGAGAGTATGCAAATAGACATTACGTGAAGCTCAGGGTCTCTTCCGTTTTGGGGATAGTAACCAAAGCAAGCATCTGGCAACTTCCGAAAACACACTTTGGTAGTCTATCTATGGAGAATTTCACTCGTCTGGGACATCAATCTTGCTTCAGAGTACCACTCTCTTGGCTTTGCGCCACGTCATAGACATGCTTATAATCCATGAAGAGGACAAGTTAGCATTATGCAATTCGACAGCTAATTCTCCATACCAAGCATTACATGACATGGGATATAGATGCACCAACTAACCAAATCCATCACTACGTCGCAGTATCTCGGCCACACTTTTCTCAACCCTTCCATCATATTAAATAACTTGCATTTAGCTCCGGAGTCAGCCTTCCCAAAGAGACATTCGACCGAACTGAGTCGACATTTGACTGAATATAGCAACAAGAACTTGTTAGTGAAATGTTAGTGTTAGTGTCAAATTGAAGATCCCAACAAGCTCGTGTTAGTGTCAAATGTTCTTTTCGAATCACTTAAATGCCACTATTTATAAATAAAAAAAACGATGATTTAAACGCAAATTCTGATCTGACTCATTAACATTCCAACGTGGCCATTTTATTAATTTCTCCATCCTATGTGGCTCGCCGACATGGTCAGTCAACTCATAAATCATTTAATTTTATCAATTGAGCCAATCCTATCAATTTTAACAAAAAATGATTAACATGGACAACGGCTAAGGGAAATGAACTTAGAAGACCATGATTAAAAGTAATAATAACCTTGGTAAAAATGCCAAGTATAAAGAGAGGAGTGGTGCTTCACTACCAAAAGATACAGGAGGCCTAGTAAGAATAACTAAAAGGAGATATTTTGAAAGAAAGCTTATAGGCCAAGTAAGATGAATGAGTCATCAAAACATTATTGGACTAAGGTTGAAATAGATAATGTACTGCATGATATCATCACCTCACTAAGTTCAACATTACAAACTAAGGATATATACCTTCAAATACTTGGAGGAAAAATGAAGATAAATGTGCATAAGTTAGTGAATGACCAACGGCTCAATTATAGGGTTTTCGAAATATATATTTTCTTAATTTATGAAATAATATATCAATATGTAAACAAGGAAACTTGTGCTCGTTCAAAGTTTTGATAGATTAAAATTCACCAAAACATTCTGCGCAAATTGCTAGATACCAAGAAAATCAAAACTTAGTAAACTTAAAACTGGAAAATCATCAAGTATACAATTCAAAGCACATCGTCCCTTCCCCCAACTAATAGGGCAGTAAATCAATTGTTGTCCCTTTACAATAACAAAATATAAATTGACATTTATCAATTTAATCTCAAAGCATCGCACTCTAATGGATTACGGTCTTGGAAAACCATTATAAACATTGTTACTGAACATAAAAAAAAATTCTGGATGTCACGTTTCATAAGAGGCTTTGAAATCCCTGATTTAACATATTTACTAACAAAGATTAACAACCGATTGATATTGGTCGATTTATACCCAGTTCGAAGAAGTAGGGACAAATGAGTTTCCAAGACTTACGTTATTTCCTCTATCTTTCTCGAAAACGGTTTTTACCTAGAGGCTGATTTACCATATGATTTAGTATGAAATGGAGATGGATTATGTTCTCAATTTTATAGAACGATACCTAAGGTATCGATGGATGATTAGACCACACTCTATCAATACAATAACGAGTCAGCCGATTAATTTGTTTGTTGCCCGATTAAAAAGGGCTAGAAATATATGCCTTATTTCACTGTAAAAAAATTCACAAATTTCACTGTCAATGGATTAAATTCAATCTAAGCAAAAAACTTTGAAAGCTAGACTTTTGCATATTTTTTTCAATTGGCAATGAGAGCTAACTATGAACAATTATTTAAAGGTAGATACAAAGATATTGACATCCAAAAATGACCAAGCTTTTGTTATAATTGACAAGTGATAAACTCAGTTGATGGTAATAGAGTTTGGTGAACAGCAGTCGTGGACATCAATATGGAAGTATTACTAGTGTGTAGCAATATTTTATAGCTTAACTATTGATAGATATCAGGTATTTTGGATACAGTCATCAATATTGATAACGACATGCCGCTTATGAGAGCAGATATGAATTATCTGAGGATAAAGGCATTGACATCAACAATGATGTGCAACTAATGAGTAACAATAGCTTTGGGTTCAAATGTTGCTAGATAATTCGAGATTGGGAAGTCATTTATTTATTTGAATTATGTAACCTCCGTTCGTGACTGTCAATAGTAGGCTTCAAACGTATCATAACGTTTGTAAACCCCCGATCAATCAACAAGAAACCTATTACTTTTTATTAATTCATCTTTATATTTTCATATTTTAGTCGTAATATTAGATTTCTTCTTGTTGATTAAATTCCAACGTATATCTTATGCTAAATTTGAAATTTTCTATATTCGGCAATAATATTTAGGATTATTTTCAAAGACTGTAGTTGGCCAGAATGCAATGCTTTGATTTTAAATTGAAAATGTCAACATGTATGTTGGCACTGTAGAGTGACAGTAATTGATTCACCGCCATATTAGTTGTAGAAAGGGTTGGTATGCTCCGCATTACATATTTGATGATTTTCATGTTTAAAGTTACCGAATTGACATTTTCCTAACATCCGATTTCTTTCATTTATGATTTTAGTGAGTTCAAAATGTTTTCCTAGGTTTTCAGTGCTTGGAATGGGAACTAATTTATTTTTCAATGTACTGATTTATTAGATATTTAGGTAACTTAACAAATTTGTACTTTGAAAGTATATACTTGAGCCATTTGTCCTTTTTTAATTTGTATCGAGTTTCATTATTTCCACCAGCAGTTTTAGCCCACATGCTCTTGGTGACATTGAACTTAGTCTAGCTTTGGTATTATGCATTCACCAGCTATTTTAACTTGTCAATTAATGCTCTCGATGACTCGTTCATTTTACTTGGCCGAGAAACACTCTTAAGGTATCTGATCTTCAGCTACTCTTATTAAATCACTTGTATCTTTTGTGGTGAAGCACCATGTCTCTTTTTACACTTAGCATCCCAACTTAAGGTCAATATTACTTTAACCTTTGTCTCCTAAGTTTATCCCATTGGCCGATAAGTAGATCTTCTTATGTCCTCAAGCTCCAAAAAAGAATTCCAAGTTATGCTTATAAAAAAGAAAATAAAAAGAGAGATTTTCCGTCATTTTTCTCTTCTTTTCTCTTTAGTTTCACTTTAAAAATTTTGAAGTGAAAAAAAAGTTCCATTTTCGTGTTATCAAAGCATAAAAGTTCTGTTTTTAAAACCTGCCCAATGGGTAGCCCAGCTGGTTAGGGCGAACTTGAACCTCATTAAGGTCTTGGGTTCGATTCCCTAGGGAAGTGCCTGTGATTTAAGTGGGGGGTCATGGCGGTTGGTTGCTATGCTAGTCTCTCCCGAGGAATAGTTGAGATGCGCGCAAGCTAGCCCGAACACCTCGATTACCAAAAAAAAAAAGTTCTGTCTTTAAAAGTTACATGGTGATTTGGTGGACTTTATTCTTTTCTTAAATTAGTTTTGTAAAATATTTAAAGTTGTTAATCTTTGTTCTTGCTTATCTTGCTTTGAAGGTGGTTGAAGTTTTGAGATGTCCAAGTTTTGTTTGAGATAAGTGAAAATTATATGAGCCATATTAGGTCGTCCACTAAGTACTAATGACTTGATTGATTAATATTCATTTAATTAATTTGAATTTAATTGTAAGTAAAACCTCTAGGGTTAAGTTAGGTTGATCTGCTTAATATTCTTGGCTTGTTTGATTGGTTTGTTAATTTAGTTTTAGTTAAATTTGATCATATGTGGAAATACTGTGTTAAGCAAGTCTCAACAGTGGTGAGTTGAGATACTGTGTTAATTTGACTTGTTTTCATGAATTTTTACATGTGTTTGATTGATTCCTTTGAGTGGCAGTAGCATGTTGTATGTGAAAATGATGAATTTGGGCTTGAAAATGTTATTTTTGTAATTTAAGTTACCGGCCGTTGCTTATATTCACCTGCCACTACTTTTGCTCACCTATCGTTGCTTGTACTCACTTATCCCTTATATCTACCCATTGAGCATAACCACTTACTGCTTATATTTACCTATTGAGTATGACCACATATCACTTATATCTACATGTTGGATTTAACAAGTTACCACTTATATCAACCAGTCGAGTATAATTATTACTATTTATATCCATATGTCAAGTGTAATCACTTAATGCTTATATCAACCTATTGAGTATAACTACTTACAGCTTATATCCACTTGCTAAGTATATCTACTTGCTAGAGTATACCAGTTGGCTCAGTATTTCTACTTCTCTAAATATATCAACAAGCTAATTCTATCCACTTGCATGAATATAACTACTTGTCTAGTATACCAACTTGTCGAATATGATCATTTATCATCTCTAACACAGCTATTTGACTAAAAAAAATTTTTAAGTTGAGATGAGAATGAGGATACATCTATATTAAAGTGCACGTAATGATTTTTTTGTTGTTGTCTCTAACTACATGAGAAAGGAAAAACTATTAGGATGTATAAGGCAATTGTTAAGTTATTATACTTTGCATGTGAATAATATCATGTGATCATGACCTTTGCCACGACCTATTTGCCATCGAGCAAGAAATTCCCATTTATGAGTATGTGGATGAGATTAGAAGTTAACCATATATTTTATTGTATATGACGGTTCTTTATAAGGTTGAGATGACATGAAATCATTGACATGGCTTGTGTAGCCACAGTTTGATGTAGCCATGGTCTGATGTAAAGAAATGGCCATCGTCATGCAGTTGGACAATAATATATTTATTCCCTCGTGAATCGAGATGATTCTGGCCAGCAACGATTATGCACTCACCAAACTATGCGGTACTTACACATCAAGAAATAATTTGCCATCTTCTTGCATTTGAATGAATGATTGTCAATGGTTTTCATGATAGTAAAGATAAAACACATGCTTATGCATTTGTCACACGTAATTATTTTGTATGGCATTAAATTCACGTTGTTTACTGGCATCTGGTTGAGTAACTCACCCCTTATTTTTCAAACTTGCATGAGGAATCCTCCACCTGCGCATGCTTTGGAGTACCCTTATATATAGAATGGAAATATCATGATATGCTTGTATTGGGATCTAAGTAAATACATGTTAAATGCAGTTCCACTGTTTAGGTGGATAGAGGAATACCAAGCTCCCCTCAATCCCTCCCCCCGGCGCGATTTTACTGCTTGTAAGTTCATAGAATTAATGAGACAATCAGAACTTTGAAAGGGTTTGGCGGTCCCCCTGGACATGACAATGGAAGGGACAATATAATTTCGAAGACCATCAAACCCTAAGTTGGATGTTGATTTGGTTATTATCTAGGCTCACTTTTGGGTTAGTATGGATGTGTAGGTGCTAATTGACCCGACCTTCTTCTAATGATCTATGTAATGCATTATAATTATTTGAATACTATATGAAAGTGGTTACCAACGGTGCTAATATAAAAAAGCATAAGTATGATAATTAAACTCGTGCGAGTACTTGCATGGGATGTCGTGAAAATTTTGTTGTACTTTCGCATGCTATTACTAATTAAAAGATATAATTAGAAAGAACATGTGTTGGGCATGATGTTCTAGGGTGTCATATCTTAATTGTAGTTACGGATCTTTATCATCTATTAAATTCCAGCATTGCATCTCTCTACCGTTTCACTTTGTCGGTGATTGAATTCTAGCAAAGTGTTTTGTACTTCATCACCAATAAAATTTCGATGAAGCATATTTATTTCTTGTGATTCATTGAGACTCCTATTCAAAATTGCCGTAGAACCCATCTCCTCTTAACAAAAGCTGAAGAATGAATTCTAGTGAAATACCTTATCATCTATAACCATTTTTGGCAGAACAAGAGGACCACATAAAGACATTCTGCAAAACAGGACTTTAATGGAAAGGAAAATAAAATATCCAATGACAAGGGGACACGGTAACTAAAAGAATAAGATGATCGATGAAACGGTCAGTTGTTTTAAAAGGGGCATATGTTGACATTCAGAAATGACCATTTTTTGTTATTATTGATAAGTGATAGACTTAGCTAATGGAATCACAGTTTGGTGAACCACAAAAATCATAGACATCGATATCAACCTGTAACTGATGAGTAGCAATATTTTTGGACTCAAGTGTTGGTAGATATTAGTTATCTGGGATGAAGTCATTTACGTACAATTGATGAGTAGCTAGGCTCAAGTGTTACTAGATAATAGGAGATTTCCTATTTGAATCGTGTAGCTATATTTTTTTACTCTTTTAGATAAGTGTTGCTATATATCAATGAAATCATCAACATCGATATCAACATGCACCTCATGAATAGCACTATTTGTAGGCTCAAATGTTTCTAGTTAATAAACAAATTATATACTTATTTGAATTGTATGGCCTCCATCTGTAACTGTTGATTGTAGGCTTAAATAGCCAAATCATACTCTTTCTAACCTCTAATCAATCAACAATAAACCTCTTATCTTTTATCAATGTTATCTTTCAATTCTCATACTTCAATTGTACTTTTCAGTTTTTTTTATCATTGATTAATTTCTGACATTGTATCTCTCTATCATTGCACTTTATCATTGATTGACTTTTAGTAAAGTGTTTTATACTTTGTCGTCAATTAAACTCCAACAAAGCATTTTTGTTCTTTGCGATTCATTGAGACTCTTGGAATCGCCATAGAACCCAACAATTCATATGTTTGGTAAAAAGTCCTTCATTGACAAATCAATTTCGGCAAAACGATTAGTCAAGCGCTTTCTATGGTCCTTCATTGCAATTTTTCCAAGCCTGTTTGATCAATGGTGCACGTCCTCGGTTCAAGTTTTTGACTTTAGGTGAATCCGAGATGGGTCCCAAAATTTAGTAAATAAATCACCTGATTTTATAATCAATGGAACTTCTAGAATAAATGGTTACAGATTTTTTTTTTTGGGTCAAATGGAACTTCTATTGAAGGATAATTATAGTGGGTCACATAAATTACCGAAATCCAAGTCTAAAATCATTGAAAGGAAGTGAGGGGTTAGCCACCCAGTTTAAAGGAACAGTGCCCCATTAGTAGGCTTTAACTACCCAATCTGCAATCTCATTACGCTCTGTTGGATGGAATTGAACTTGGAGTTCCAAATCGGCTCAACAGCTCTTGGCAATCAAGAACAATGGATCTGTAGGTTCATGGTGCCTCCGTCCGACCCAGTACGCAGTTGACCAATTTAAAACAGTTGGTGACCAGATTTATAGGAGGATCTAGCACATGGCTCTCTAATTTGTGAACAGCACATGTCCTGTAGCCATAGTAATCCCTCTCTGATTGCAAAGGTTTTCATAACTGTTGCAGAACGGGCCTGAGTTCTTTTAGCAAAACCGTTCAAGAGAAGACAACTATTATTCCTAAAGACCCTCTCTATCGACCCCTCTTTGGTGCTACACTCCCAAGAACCGTCTATGTTCAACTATCTTCTTCGTTCCGATGGTAGCTAATTCGGCTTTGGTTGTGGAGATTCGAGAGCATGTTGAATGAAGGTATGTATGGGCACAGATTCCACCTTTCATACAATTTCTGAGCTATTATGGCATCCGAAATAACTTGATCCGATCTAGTTCTTCTTCCTTGGAAAGCTTTGGTGTAACGCATCTTCCATATAATCCAAAGGACAAAATGCGTCATTGGTTTGTACGCGATTTGAGACAAAATTACGAAGTTGTTCAGCCAATCCCATCAAACTTTGATTATTGAAGAACTAGCAAACGCCCGTCAACTGTAAATGCATCATTTACATGCCCGATGTAGTCTTCAATAAAGATATGATGGAACTATCTTTTTAAAGAAAATCTGACTGATGGTTGATGTCTTACTCGGGATAATTGTCAAAAAAGTCCTAAATCTATTACATATTTGTCAATTCAGTCATAAACCTTTTGGAACTTTGCCAATTCAGTCATCCCGGCGAATTTCTCCCAAATAATGCCTACGTGGATGTCCTATCAGCACCGTCTATCCCACGTGGTCTGACCCGTAGGTCGCCGGCGCTGATGTGGTCGCCGGAGATCAAAATGACGTCATTTCATGCTTGGAGACCACTCAGGGAGCTCCAACCAACAAGCTCCGACAATCTACTCCAACGAGCTCCTGCAACAGTGACCAGTGAGCTCCAGCAAGTTCCACCAACAGGACCAGCAAGCTCAACAAGACTAGTGATTTCAGCTTGCTCAACAGAACCGATATGGTTCATTGAGCGATTTGAGCTAAGGTTCACCAATTTGGGGCGAGCGAGAAGAAGGGGCTTCAAGGAGGGTCTTTAATGGTGGCGAGAGCTTGTGTTTCAACTTGTTTATTGCGTTTCAACTTGCTCCAAGAAAAAAGGGTTTTCAACAAGCTTGTTGCATTTGAGTCTTCAAGTCTTACATGGGTCTTCAAGTCATCAAGGGTCCTATTGTAGCAGCTCGCCAGAGGTTGCTGTAGTCTTCAAGTCTTACGTGGGTCTTCAAGTCATCAAGGGTCCTAGTGTAGCGGCTTGCCAGAGATCGTTGTAGTCTTCAAGTCTTGCGTGGGTTTTCAAGTCTGGGCTGGCTAGAGGTTGCTATTGTTGGATCTCGCTAGAGCTTGCCTCAGGTCGCTGGAGTCTTCAAGTCTTGCGTGGGTCTTGAAGTCTTGGCTGGCTATAGGTCATTGTTGCTGGAGCTCACTGGACGCTGCTGTTGAAGCTTGTCAGAGCAGCTCGTTGGAGCATATCGCCGGAGCTCGCTGGGTGGTCTCCAAGCATGAAACGACATCGTTTTGATCTCCGACAACCACATCAGCGCTGACAACCTACTGATGCGACCACATAAAATCGACGGTATTGACCAGACGTCCACGTAGATATTTTCCAGGAGAAAGTCACCGGGAAGACTAAATTGGCAAGTTTCAAAAGGTTTAGGACTGATTTGGCTAAATAAAAAGGTTTATGACTGAATTGGCGAATATGCAATAGGTTTAGGACTTTTTTTGATAATAATCATTGTCTTCCTCAGTAGCAGACCAAGGGGTTTGGCGATGGCTTGGTATCGCTTCCATTCCAAGACTTGTTTGATAGTGCAACCAAATATTAGTATGCGTTGTAGTTGTAGTTGATTAAAATGTTAGAAGAAAAAAAATTGATGTAAATTTACGTGCCTAAATTTATGGCTCTAACGTTGTCCTAATTCATGTGTTTAAGGAGTTTAAATTACATCAAGTAGATAACATGTCGTTGGGAAAAAGTACCCAAAATGTCCTAAATCTATTGCATTTGTGTCAATTTAATCTTAAACATTTTTGTATCAATTCCTAAAAATTTTTATGATCTGTCATTGTAGTCTATTCAATAGATTTTGACCGAAAATCATTGACATGGATGTTAACCACCTACAAGCATGACAATGCTAACACAGACGAATTTTACAAATTTTCTATATTTTTATTTAATTTCTCATTATTTTTATTCTTTTGAAACATTTTTCTATTCTCTTTTCTTTTCTTCTTTGCTTTTTCTTTACAACCCTAGGTTAGCGAGGCTGTCGACCAACCATTGCCAGCCATAAAGCAGGGCCAACAACCCTCATCTGTTGGCCAACCAAGGGCATGACGCCATCGGAGGCCAATAGAAGAGGGTCGCAACCCTCTCCTAGATTTAGGCGAGAGCTCAATGCCCGCACTGGCCCAGAGACCTTCCCTTGTGGTTGGCGACCTTGCCAGCCCTCCCTATGATTGGTGAGGAAAAAAAAAAAAGAGAATAAAAAAAATTTCAGAATTATAAAATTGTCCATGTTAACACCGTCGTGTCACGGAAGACAACCGGTATCAATGTCAATGATTTTCTATCAAAATTGTTTGGGTGAACTATATTGACAAATCAAAAAACATTTTATGATCTAATTGGTATAATTGAAAGGTTTATAATCGATTGGCATAAATGCAATATAGGTTTATGAATATTTTTATACTTTTCCCCATCTAATTGCGGTTGACGCTTTGACACCTCGATGACCTATTTTCCATTCAATTTGCCGTTCGCTTTGAAGTTCTTCCCATAGTTGAGCCGAAAATGCATCTTTTTTAACAATTTATTTGATGTTTGCTGTCGACGCTATACTTTTCATGGATCTATCATTGTCTTAATGCCCTATCTATTTCGTCGACGGGTACATACATCTCTTTCGCCAATCTCGTTTTGAACTCGAACAACTTTTAGACAGAATGTGTAATGGTAACCTGGGATTTGGTTGATGGGCCTTGCAGCGTGTGTTGTGTACCTGCAGACCTGTGAACCATACCATATCATCATCAAAATGACAAATCTCGATGAAGGAATTCGTAAGGGACATGATTGTTGCTACATACTGCTAACTAGGCCTGACCAGAGGAAACGAAAATCATGACAGTTCTTGTGGACAGTCCTATTCCTCCTCTCTCTTTTTTGTGGTCCATAAGTTCTTGTACTTATTCGACATGTGGGGCAAGCAATTACCATGAAGATTGTGGAATGACCTAACTAAAATGACGGGGACGGACCCATCAACGTCTATGCATTCTTCTTCATATACTATCAACTAAATCATTCATGTTTATTCATTAAAAAATTGCTGGTAAACCTATGAAGTTTCCCTTTATGGCACAACTTGCTCTCTAATTAGATACGCCGATATCATATCAGAAGAAAAAGCATCGACCGGATCATTTGGTGCACGACATCTTCACTGCCTCACGCATACACACCACTGATCGTTGCCTTTACGCATACACCTGGAAGGTTCAGATAGAGTCGAGAAAAGCTCAGCTTCACCGGGAGACCCTGCTTCAATTCTTCTTGTGCATATTAAATTACTAGAGATCAGAAGCGAAAGCTCATCGCAAACACGCTTGTGGTGCTGAATTTAGTGGAGACACAGATACACAGATTGGTCAGGCTTCTGTTGGTAGTGGCCGATGACGTTTTTCAGGGAGACTGGATCGCATAATCCTCCATAGTGAATCATTCTCCTTTTTAGTCCTATCATTTGCCATCGCTTTATTACGTCTGAGACAGATAAACCCCCACACACGAGAGAGATGAAAGCAACCCTAGCTAGTGATTAAAATTTTTGAATTGGCTTGAAGTAAACACGTTTTATTAGTACATGGATGAACAGTGGATGAAATGGAAGTGAAAAGTTCTTTCTCAGCTTAGCTTAGCTTAGGTAAAGAGAATAGTAGGATCCGAAGATGTCACAATCTGTGGATGGTGGGGTTAATGCAAGATTTGATATATGGATGAGTACATATTGATAAGCGAAGTTGAATATTTGAAGAAGGGATTGAATTTTCTTGAAAGTGAATATTGGAGGATCTGTTGAAAGTGTGAATGAATGATCATCTATGGAGGAATGTTCTTTCTACAGTTGAAGCACAAAGAGAATGCACAGTCTTTTTTTGTTTGTTTAGGTTCTGTATCCATCGTTTTGTAACTCATCACATGATCTAAATTGCGAGATTTATTATATCTGTGCGTTCTAACTATGTTTGAAATTATCATGTGGCGATTTCCTAAATGGTGGAGCATCACAAAAGAAGATTAATGGATCTCTCAATTTTCGCATTACAAAGAATAAGGCACACGTATTTATATACAACCAATAAGATTGAAGATAGGTGCTTCGGAGTTTAGACTGAAATGGGTCAGTGTCTGCCTGATTGTATTGATTAATGAGACATATATCGAGCTCGTCTTGTCTCCATTCACCCACAAAAAAGAAGGGGGGAAAATTTGTCCTCTGAAATTTCTTCTTCTAAGAAATTCGGTCATGACAACGATGTTCATGGCAAGAATCAGTGGAATCCGACTAGTTGGACGCAGACAATTTGACCATATAAAGTGAAGATTATTTGGCTAACTTGAGTCACATGATAAGTCACCCTTTCTATACAACAGCCAATAGTACTTCTTTTCTTAATGGAGGACATTATGCATTTACAGTGCGTGCGCGAGTAATAATGTAAGTGACCAAGTTGATTATGTCACTTTGGTGTTGCTGGAGATAGGAGCGAGTGCCTTTCAGATTTTCACAGACGTCACACGTTATTAGAATACACCAAGATGCGTGACCAGATAAAACTACTAGTGTCTTTTCCCTGTTCTTTGTCAAACTATCAAGAGGTGTCCGGATCAATTTCAAGAACAAAGGTTCGCAGATGGGTTCGATCCCCTCCAATTACATTGCCTTTCATACCTGTTACACAGATCATATGATGGAGCTAATATGCCATGATACTCGACTCACCCAGAGCTACTGAGTGAACGAATTTTCAATCCGCAACAAGAGATTACGATACAAGTACCGTATAGTCAGAAAGGAAATCCTAACGCCCTTGTTCAATCCGGACAGATATTATGTCAACCTGAAGTATAATTTCTAGCTAGAGTGGAGCGTCATGTAGACGATGTGAGACAGTAATGAACAATAAGATTCGAAAAAGGAATAATTAAAAGCTTATCACCCACCCAGTGGCAAGGGCGTCTGTCAGTGGCCCATCTAAGGATTGATGATAAAAGAAAATTTGGTAAATTAGTCAGAGATGACGAAATTGATGCACTGGACGTATGATCTTGAACTCTTTCTTGTCACTAACCCTAATGAAAATGTAGGTGGTGCCCACAAACATAACTTTAATACCTTTAATTTTGTTCCTCCCAATAGGATGATATGTTAAGTGATGCTTAACAGTTGTAATCCTTCCAATGAGGAAAATGTTTCCGTTCTTGATCTTTTTCAGAAAAGGTTATCTATTACGCGATTGAGAATGATACCAACTTGGCCGGAAATCAGAAGAATATCATGAGAAAAGAAAGTTGCATAATCTGTCATTAGCTGTATGGAGCAAGCTCACAAAATCAATCTGATAAAACTGAAACTAAGTGCTTATGAGTTACAAGTCATTCATTTAGGTCTCAAATTTAAGCCGGTGAAGGAAACCCAATCCAAGTAGAATTTCCAAATCCGAATAGAATTTGTGGTTTGGCGTCAGAACAAGCAAGTTATTCAAATACTTTCTACGTAGGAGTTGGATTTCGAGTTTGCGTCGGCAAGTTATTTATAAATATATGAAAACCGAATTCTACTCATTTATTGCACATTAGAGCAAGCAGAAGGAGTGTCAAGAGTTTTCTCCTTTTGATACGACTTATGACTTTTGTTTTTAGGTGTAATCTAGTATCGATAAACATTGAAGTGATTGAACGATTATAAATTCTATGTTTACAAGATTCATAGTGGGTTTATTGGCAGCTGCCTCTCTCCATGGAATAGGTTCCAACGGTCGGACTGACCTTTGTGATAATTTCTTTTTCTCGCGCTGTACTTGGGTTACAAGATCCGATGGTTTCCATCTTTTATAACAACAAATGTCTTGTGAGAGTACATGTTATTTTGGCTAAACAAGACCATTCTGACACAATATACCACTGAACCATTCTGTGTTCGCTTGTGTTGTAATATTTTTTTTTTTTGGATATCAGATGTCATTAAATTAATAGCATACCATTAAGAACCAAACATGAAATGGGGCTGGTGATGCCACGCGAATGTGCCACATGATCTAATTACACCTTAATTCTGGCCAACATCTACTCAAAGTTGTACATTTCTTGAGAAAAATAAGAGATGTATTCCTTCAAAAAGGCCTATATACCTTTCTTCTACTCATAATTTTCATTTGTTCTCGAAAAAAGAAGAAGCATGTATCTCATGTTGAACGGTTTATAAGGCCCAAACATAGAAGCGGAAATAATCCAATGGGTGTTTGGTTGAAAGCTTTATTATGGAACATGTCCATTGTCAGCTTGCCCTAGAATATCATCCAAAGCAAGAGTCCATAACCTAAAGAGCTATCTCGAACTATATCACTTTCTGATTACAAGTCCGACCTGCATGTAATTTAACTAATCAGCTGAATAATATATTATAAATTCTTCTTTTGGAGGGAATATATGACCTTCTTATCCTCAAGTATAATCCATTGCGGACATGAGGCAAAAATAAAGACCATATGCATTTAGCCGCCAAATCTAGTTTGGGATACTTTCTTTTAGCTACATAATTCAAGTCAAAAGAAATTCTTTTTTGGATTCGAAATTGAAAAACTAAAATACACCTTAGGCGCATTTGTCTCGGCTTATTCGGAACTGAAAGGTATTTATTCAAAGTGTCGACAGAGAAAAAAACATTCTATTTAAAAAAAAAAGGCATATTTAAAGTTATAGGACCTCACACGTGAAACCTCCGAGCATTTAGTACTAAATAAAAACTATCATTCCGATTACACATTTGAACTCTTCAGTAAGGGGCAGTCCTCATGTTACTAAGATTAAAAAAAAAGAATAACATGCTTGTAATAACAGCTTCTGGAAATTGAAAAAAAAAAAAGTTAACAGGCATATCGAATTTGGGAAGGAGGGGGGGGGGAATGTCTCAACAACTTGAGATATAAACCCTTAAAGAAGAGCATTATTTGCTAATAATTTAGTGTTTTTGTCTAAAGGTGTGATATGCCGTTTGTTTCCACTAAAGAAGGAAACAGTTTTAACTACGTGTCTTTTGTGTCATCAAATGAAATGAGCATATGTTTTGATGGAATCCTATCCTTCGAAATAATTGAGGTCCGATAGATGCATATCAAACGTAAGATTTCAAGATAAACCCATCTCATTTATTCCTCTAATAATTCAACTGCCGGTTGGAATCATCCTCATCCCCGTGTGCTATTCTGATCCGGGATTTGTTCTTCCACAAGCTTCTTTTAAACCTCTTTGCTTTGCTACGGCAGACCAAGTACAAGAAAAGGGCAAGATTACATTTTCGGATATTTGCAATCAAATCACATCTATGTGATAGATGCTTGGTATGTGTGGTTATATTCCTATTCAAATTACGCGATGCGAAGGTACTTAGATTACACAAAAGTTGTCATCACTAGAAGAATCATGGGCTCTGATCAAGGACGAGAAATGAAGGATGGATGAGCCGTGTTATTCCTGGGAGATGGTGAGACGAGAACCATACACTCGTGGATGAAAAATGACCATGTGTTGAATAAATTAGAACCCGGTTTGAGAAACTACGGATAACATGAAAAGAATATAAAAGACGAGTGGAATAGACGGCGAATGATATGCTCTTCGTGCAAGGCTTGCGTCTGGAGCTTGTGGACATAACATTGTCAAAATAAAGAAACACCAGCAACTTTCATTTCTTCATATCATTTGAAGGAGGACTCGACCCCTCCCGCTCAAAAGAAAAGCAAATGGAGAAAATATGGATACCAACTAATCCAAACGTCACTTCCTCTGTCAACGTCATTAGTTAAAATCCTGTCTTGGAAAATCTTGCCACGTCGGTCTCCCCATTCTTTGTTGAAGAAATCTCCACCGTCGAAGCACGGCCCTCACCTCTATTTATACTCCCTCTGGTTCTCCCATCTTTGTTCGTCCTCAAGAGCTTCCACCTTAAGTTCTGTGATCCTCTCTCCTGAGCAGAAGTTGCCACCTTCCGCTTCTAAACCCATTATCAGAAGCTGCTGCCACAAAAATCACCCATAAAGCTTCATATCCTCCGAGTGACCCACTTCATCAGTAATGGCCTGCTTAGAAGTGTGTAAGGAGGTCAGTCATACGCTTTATGTCATTTGTGTTTTCTTTTCTCCCCAAAAGTCGCAGCAAAGAGCAATTACAGTGGGTAAAAAGGCATGAAAAACGCCATACACTCAATTTTTTTGGCTTATTTTGCTGTTCTTTTCGCCCATTCTTGCCGTGCATGCAAGTTCACTCCATTTAACACGAAACAGATTTACTTTTTACCACTATTTTTGGTTTTTTTTCTTAATAACGTTCTTACTGTATGTGCAAGAATTCAACCAATAAAAAAAGCTTCGTTTTGAGGGAAAAATCTGTGAAAATTTGCAGGGCAACTTCAAAGAGGAGAAAGAGGAATGCACGCTCGATGGGACTGTGGATTGGGATGGCCGTCCAGCAATCAAAGCGAAAAGCGGACAGTGGTTTGCCGGAACCATCATTTTGTGTAAGTTGCAGAAAAAACACACACATGTAGACCATGTTTTCTACATTTCTTTCATTCATCTTAGATTTTCTCGCACGATCGAAAATTTAAATGGGTAATCATGAAGATCGTCCTCCATTTGAATCATGGGATTTTCCATCCAAAACCATTTCAACGGACAGATATGCAAGTTCCGATAGACTACACAGCTCACATGCATTCATTGAGATTACTAGAGTCAAAGTTCGGATACCGTGTAATGAAAGAAGATGATGTTATTATCCAGAAGTAATTGATGCGTGTCATGTATTTTGCTAGGGTCATGCCTTTGGTCTTATTGGAGATAAGCTATCACTTTTAGACAGTTACATCTAGGCTCTCGCTGTATGTATCTGTTGCACGAACGTGTAGGCTTTTCACAGAGACGACCCACAAGTGATTTACGAGCCCATGTCCCATGTATGTATCGACTTTAGCCTGCTAAGAAACGGTAGAGAGAGAGAGAGAGAGAGAGAGAGGGACTGTCTTGGTGTGTTCAGAGGTCCTATTGAGACGGACAGTAGAGGAGAAATGGCAAATCATGCATCTGCAGAGGAAGAAGAATCAGACACGTAATAAGTGCGATCTTCCTTTTGCATGATTTGGGCTCCCGCCATGTGTGGACTGTCCAGAATTCACACTACTGTAAAGAAGACCAACTCGTTAAAATGGGGTTCATGCATCATTTTTTCAGCAAGTTATGATGAGTTGTGTTTATGATGTCGAGCCGCTCGATACAGAATGACTCTGCCTAATAAATAACAACCACATTTGGGGTACCATTCGATGTGCATGGTTCAATGCATGGCTTTTCTCTCTTAACTTTACATTAGAAGTTACCGTAAGAGTAGCTGTTTTTAGCAAGAACATCTAGTGTTGATTCTATGCAAATCAGGCCTATGATATTAAACGAATTTCGATAACTTATTTGATAATTCTAGAAAAGAAGGTAGGTATCAACTAGTGGCATTTTCGCCTTCTTGGTTGGTTGAGACACTAAATTAGCAAAGTGAATCTGTTAAATTATCCATTTTGTCCCATTCAAACAAAGAAAGGGGGCGTGTTCCCGTCTCCTTGGCTCCAAAATGGAATAAACAGGATTTATTGCATGCTTGTATGGACCACAAGAGAAGGAAGTATGAACATGTTTTGGTGCGAATATGTCAGCTAGCTTCTCTTTGCTTTTTTTACTTTTTCTCTTTTGTTTGTCCCCTTTCATTTTGTTTAGTTTTGCTTTGCTTATTTGGACTCAGCTGTAAATCAAAAGAGATTAGAATCAAAAGCCAGGGTGCCCAAGTTGAATAGCTCTTTCGATAAATAGGCTAGACAGAAACCAAAGAAAATCGAACAGGAAATAGACCTACACCAAGGTTGCACTCATGGGCCGTCTGCGCCAACCCACCAAAATCATAATTATTAAACTCAAAAACTTTATTTTTAGTAAGGTCCTCTTTCCCTAATTCGCCACTAGTTATGCACTTGCTTTAACTTTTGTCATCATCATCATCATGGTAGTTTAAAATAATAATGATAATAGAGAAGAGAGCTTTCATGAAAAAACATCTTTTCTTTTTACAATATAATCCAAGTTGATCTACCATTACTACCACTTACTTATTATTGTTTTATAGACCCTTTTCTTTCATCATCGTTCACAGTCATATCTGGAGAGAGGAAAAACTGTCAATATCTGGGCTTTACTTGTCAAGTTTGCTAAATATGTATATAACGCGAGTGCACATGTTTTGGAAAGTGATTTGTGCGTATGAGAAGGTGGTGATGTCGTATACATTACGTAGCATATCTCTAGATGTTTGATCAATCAAAGGACATTGCATGTGAAAAGAACGCATTACTAAGAGAAGATCGAGTGGCCTATTCGATTCGATTTGGTTCCGAAACGAAGACAATCGCACTTTCTTTCACACCCCATCTTCTTCCACGTTGGTCGCTCCCTAGGTTACGCTACTCTTGACATTGAAGATCTGAAGATCTGTGGGAGATAGCCTGGATGGTGATATAGCTTCATTTTGTGATAAAACTAATGATGACCCGATTTATAACCCTAAGACGTGAATATTTGTTTCGGGAAAACATAATTCCTCGTCTTTGTCATACAGTGAACCAAGGACTAGCAACTTTAGCATTCTTTGGAGTGGGAGTGAATCTGGTGCTATTCCTGACAAGGGTGCTGGGACAAAACAATGCTGATGCTGCCAACAGTGTAAGCAAATGGACTGGCACTGTCTACATCTTCTCGCTTGTTGGAGCGTTCTTGAGTGACTCGTACTGGGGAAGATACAAAACTTGTGCCGTCTTTCAAGTCATCTTTGTCATCGTAAGTAAATCGATATTGGAGCTGGGTTTCCCTTGGTCAGCGAGTCCGAACGGACTACTAGTGAAAAAGTAAGTTCGGTCGGAGAATCTAATTTCAGCTAGTTTTACGTGTCATTGGCAGGGTTTGGTATCACTATCACTGTCGTCCTATCTGTTTCTGGTCCGACCTAGAGGTTGCGGGAATCAGCAGACTCCGTGTGGATCACATTCGAGCACAGAGATCACATTGTTCTACTTCTCCATCTACCTCGTTGCCCTAGGGAATGGAGGGTATCAACCTAACATAGCTACGTTTGGTGCCGACCAATTCGACGAAGAGGATCCTAGAGAAGGACGTTCGAAGGTGGCCTTCTTTAGCTACTTCTACCTGTCACTGAACATCGGCTCCCTCTTCTCCAATACCATTTTGGGTTACTTCGAGGATGGAGGAATGTGGGCTCTAGGATTTTGGGTATCAGCAGGCTCTGCCTTAGCAGCACTAGTCCTATTTCTGGGCGGAACTGCTAAGTATAGGCACTTCAAGCCAAGTGGAAACCCAATTTCCCGCATCTGCCAAGTGATAGTAGCTGCATCAAACAAATGGAGGGTCAAGATGGCACCCGGCGAAGATGACTTGTACGAGGCAGATGGCGCGGACTCCTCTGTCAATAGCAGCAGAAAGATCCTCCACACTCATGGATTCAAGTAAGTCCATGTATCTCTGGCACTATTTGTTCACAGACGCCCAAGAGACACCAAAAGACTCCTGCACCTTCTCATAGCATTCGAATTTATCCTAAGAAAAAGAGCGTTACAAAACCATCCTAACCTCCATGATGCAGGTTTTTGGACAAAGCGGCTTATATCACATCAAGAGATCTTGAGGACCAGAAGCAGGGTCGCTACAACAGGTGGCGCCTCTGCCCGATTACTCAAGTGGAAGAAGTCAAGTGCATACTGAGACTACTACCAATCTGGCTTTGCACCATCATCTATTCCGTAGTCTTCACGCAGATGGCCTCGTTGTTCGTGGAGCAAGGAGCAGCCATGAAAACGACTGTTTTGCACTTCAGAATCCCTCCGGCTAGCATGTCCAGCTTTGACATACTAAGTGTCGCGGTTTTCATTTTCCTCTACCGAAGGGTTTTCGACCCACTAATGAGGAGAATAAGAAAGACGCATTTGCAAGGGCTCACAGAGTTGGAGCGAATGGGCATCGGACTGGTTATCGCATTTCTGGCAATGGTCTCTGCGGGAATCGTGGAGTACTACAGACTAAAGTATGCTCGCGAGGATTGCACACGTTGCGACGGCTCGAGCACCTTGAGCATATTATGGCAGGTCCCTCAGTACGCACTTATTGGAGCTTCCGAAGTTTTCATGTACGTAGGTCAACTGGAATTCTTCAATGCACAAGCCCCAGATGGGTTGAAGAGCTTTGGGAGTGCCCTTTGCATGACATCGATGTCCTTAGGAAACTACGTTAGCAGCTTGCTTGTGAGTATTATCATGAAGATCTCGACTGATAACCACATGCCCGGATGGATCCCAGGGGATCTAAACAAGGGTCATTTGGACAGATTTTACTTCCTCCTAGCTGGCCTAATAGTAGTAGATTTGATGATGTACATAGCTTGTGCAAAGTGGTACAAGCGTATCAAACTGGAAGGACAATACGGAGAAGAAGACGAGCAAGATGACTATAAAGTCTAGTATGCGCGGCACAACAGTACCTGGACGACCGGTAATATCCCAGCTTGCATAAATAAGATGAAAGGAGAGTGAAATGAGGTGCAAACATTTGGACAGAATTGCTTCCTAAAAAGGCAGAGCTAAAGAAAGAGAAGCCCTTCTTTTTCCAGCTCGACTAACAACCCTTGCTGTTTCTTCAATTGCAGAACTCAACCAATTTGCTTTCCTAACTAAGAATGTAAGTGTGCTCGGGAGAGGTCGGGTTTGCTTTTATCTAAGGTCACTCAGATCTTCCCTCATCTCTACCCTGCTTGTTGGTTGTACTGCCAGCGAAAGATTAACCTGTCCCAAGAGAGATCTACAGTATCTTGGTTTGTGAATGTATTATAGCATTGAAGCGGGTCTCTCCCAAATGAATGAACTTGCCTTTTTTCTACATATACGATTTGAGTACCAAGTCCATGTTTGAGCAGGCTCATGTTCATGACACAGCCAAAATATATCGCCACTCGCAAGGCTCTACGAGCAAAACGAAAAGAAGAGACAAACCTAAAACGGTTCAGGTTGGCTCGGAGCTCATCTGCTATGACATGCAAAACTGATCATGCAGGACTAGCTGCAAAGCAAAGGAACAGCCAATTGACCTTCTTCCTGTTAACTCCCACGGTAGTGTGAGAGTTTCTGACTACTTAAGGCCATTTATAAGCGGCCTTGCCTTCCTTTGCCCCCATCAAAGCAATCGACAGAAACTCAAGTGTTTCGACAGCTCTGCCATGAAGGATAATCAAAGTCGCAGCAGGCAATCAATAAATTATTTAGCAAGTACTCCTAGCCGAACCGTCTCCTTAAATTGTCAAGTCTTATCCATAGTCATTAACCAAAGCCAAAAACAAAACAATAAGCACCTTAAATGTCCATAATTGATAGCATTAATACTCAATTTCCGGGAGAAAATAAACACCCTTTTGCTATGCCATCTTCCATTTTACTAAGGTTACATTGTTACATACGTCTTTGCATTTGTCGATATATTGTGATCTCTTGGTTCTCTTGAGAAGTAAACTGCAAAATCCTCCAAGTTGATTGGCCAAGACAAATTAAGGTAAAATGAGCAAAAGAACTGGAAGCGCCAAGAGCAGTCAATTACGAACTAAGTAGATCAACTTGACTGAGGGAAGCTGAGTTTACGTAATCAATCTCTACGAGAATGCTCGGAAAATTCAGGATGAACAATCAAATACTATCACTGTTAGTAAAGGTAGCAACGTATACAGTTCTTTCAGACCACTCGTGGAGCTAAAAAATTTCCAAGACTCATTTAGTGAAGATAAACAGAGAAAAATGTCCGATTCTCAATTTCATAACATTATTGGTAGTTCATTCCTGCAAAAACATCTTGCAAGGTGTCCCTGATTAACTTAAGACAGCGCAAAAAAAAAAAACCTGTAACTAACCCAGTGATCAAAATACTCTACACGTGAGCTTCTTTAAAGTGCAAAATCAACCTTGGACCTTACGAACTTGGATGTGGTGAGTAGTGTCTCGGCGCCATATTGGTTGTGCACCACTTTGAACAAGAGTAACGTGTTCCCCTTCCTTCAGCAGACCGTTGTTCTAAAACAATACCATTTGCAATCAGTGAAGATAGTTCTCGGCGTCAAACTCTTTTGATGGTGACACTAGTATGACGCAAAGAAAATAAAAGGAAAAATAGAAGTCACTGAAAGTTTACTGACCACTAATAACTTTAGTGCTCGAGTGAAGGTCTCTTCTGCATCATCAGAGAACTGCATATATATGGGCCTAACACCACGATAAAGTGCTAACCTCTGCTTGATTCTCTCTCTGCCAGCATCAAGATATGACATGAGTTAAATATGTCAGACTTAAATCATCCTCAGTTAATAACTAATTGTAAAAGCCTGTGAATATTCAGAACAGCAATAAATTCGAAGGGAAAACATAAATGTAGTGAAGGTTCTTGAAAATTTAGTTGTACATAACTTTTCACTGGCAGGAAAATAAGTTTTAAGACAAATATCTGCCCCTGACAATGTAAATGGGCCAACCAGACAAGAAAATTTAAACATAGGGGCAGCACAAGATCTCAAACTATTTTGTTATGGAAGAGCATTTTCAATTATTTCCCGACCACAAAAACAGAAGAACAAACATTCAGAAAAGTTCTGTACAGAACAAAGTTTCTCAATCCAATCTATGGGGCGATTGGCACTTAATCCTTACTTTGCTTGGCTCATAAAAAATTTGAAAAGATATCCATACCTTTCTAAAGCATAATCACAGCTTCTCAATGTTAACATGCCTCAAAGAAAAAGAAAAATTGAAATGCCATAGAAGTACATGCTGCTTAGACTTACTCATTTGTGAAGGCAAAGATGGTCGATGAGGGCTGATAATGGCTCAGAAGAATAGCCATGGATCCAGTTCTTGTAAATACAATGATTGGCGTATTAAGGGTTTTGGCCATAGTAGTGGCATGAAAAGCAAACATGTTGCCCATGTGACTCTGTCAAATGCCCAGAATTATTTTGTATGCAAATGTAGCAAAAATTTGTTAGTCGTGATGCTTCTTTAATAAGAATCTTCAAATGAAAGTTAACAAAGCCACATCCATTTGAGAGTGCATCAGCATGATGCTGCAACATCAAGCGTATAATACCTTAAAAGCACCAAACTGAACTGGAGGTATGGTGGATGTCTTAAGACTTGATTCGGTTCTCAAAGCCACAGTGTGCATCACCTTAACAGCTTTCAATGGGTACCTTTTCATACATGTAATCATTTTGAAACAATCAGCAATGAAAAATTAACCATATATATACAATTTGAGAAACGGTACATGAATCGAATCCTTTAGAAAAAGACCGTTGCATATACACTAGGAAAAGTGCAAGTGCCTTACAAGAAGCTAAAGACCACTATAGTTGTAGCATCAATCTTAGTGGAGAACTAATGGGCGAATATCCAAGAAAGTAACGGATTGATTTCAGAATAAGATATCCAAAGAGGAACTGTCTTCGCTTCATATGATCATACAACTTACTGGTTGAATTCGCAAATTCTTTTGTGTACAGAGTCAATCTACTAATTCAATAGACAATTGAAGATATGCTATTCATAGAGCTTCAGTATTCTAGATGCTATTCATTGAGTGCAACTATGATCATAGTTTTCATTCAATAAATGCTTTGCAGAGATGGACTAACAATTTGAGAAGGCCAAAGTTCTATTAGAAAAAAAGACTGATCAAAGAGGCTCGAGCATGAATAAAAGCAAAGGGGAAAGACAGACAAATTTCAACTAAGGGTCACCAACTTACTTTCCATGGGCAGTTTCTCCAGAAAGCATTACTGCATCGGCACCCTCTCGTACTGCAATTGCTATATCAGAAACCTCTGCCCTTGTCGGTGTAGGATGATCAATCATGCTTTCTAGCATGTTTGTAGCCACAATTACTGGTTTCTGCATGCTGTGACACCTTCTGATGATGTCCTCCTGCTCAAAAGATAATTGTTGTAAATTTTCAGAATCTACTCACAGGACCATATGAAAGGAATAAAGACGTTAAACCAGAAAGATCACAAACGCAGCTGCATCATAGGAAAGAACTGTCCTTTCATAAAAATTTCACCTAACACATGCATCAGGATAGCCACATCTACAAGTTTCGCTCAAAGCACCAGAAAACAAATTGGCAAATCTATCTTCTCAAGCACTTTGCAGAAGTGAGGTTCCCACATCCAACGATTATGAAATCAGTGTGGTCTCTTTTATATGCTTCTCATGTGCAAGATAGATTTCCTGCTGCATTTACTTAAACAGTTTCTTTCAAGCTAACATAATATGTAAATAACCAAAACACATTGTGAGAATACAGCTAGACAAGGTAAACTCGATTGCATGAAAAAATACCTACTTCCTTCCCTTTTATTAGTTGCAAAATCTGATTAAGTACAGTGTAATAGTGACAACTGCTGTCATCCTCCCAAATCCCTTGATTGACACTAGGATTTCTGAGATTTTTCAAGGTTTATCGATACTGCCAATGCCGAGACAGAAGACTGTCCAATAATTCACAAAATCAACCAATGACACTTCTAACTAACTTACCTGCAATAGAGGAACTTCTTCAATTGGAAGTTCAGCTCCAAGGTCCCCACGAGCGACCATTGCCTGAAAAGCAACAAGAACTGAGAAAAACTTCAAGAGATTAAAACCTAGTATTGCAGTCTAATTAATAATTTTACTGAACACTTCAATATAAGTGTTCGTGTCTTATAAATGTTGAAAGTAAAGGCATAAAGACAGACCCAACATATAAGAACTAACCCCATCAGAAGCGGAAATAATTGAATGGAGATTTGGGATAGAATCGGCACTTTCAATTTTTACAATCGCATGAATGTCTGCATTGCAACCTGCAGAAGGATAATGACCATTAACCATGTCAGGGAAACAGACAGGTAATTTAAAGAGCAACAGAGTTGTAGAACTATCACTGATAAGAGAAGGAAAACAAAAATTACGTTTGAGATACTCTTTCAGCTCATGAACCACCTTAGCATCCTTAACAAATGAGACAGCATAAAAATCAACTTGGTTGTCCACCCCAAATTTAATATCTTCCCAGTCTTTATCTGCAAGATCAGGCAGATGCCACTCTCAGAATTTCACTAACAATATCTAATTGGGCAACCACTGTCAGTTTCTTCTGTTCTGATGTGAACAAAAGCAAGGAAACAAAATGATCATGACATATGACCTGTTATTGAAGGAAGAGTAGCACTTTTGCCGCGCACATTCAAATGACGCCTTGACTTTAATTCTCCACCATCGACCACAACACATTTTACTAAATCCTTTGTCTTTGACTTTACAGCCAATGACATCATTCCACCTGTCAAAGACAAAAACAAATGATGAGTACCTTATAAGAATGTGATCGAAAATTGGAATTTGTTTTAACCTTGTGTCTTATGACAAAGAATAAAGCTTGTTATAGTAGGCCATTCATAGACACACAACTATGAAGAAATATCTAAAACTGCAATCCCAATGACTACACACACGTTTCCTTGGGCTCCCTTTTTCTCGTTGTTCTGAAGGAATACACTAGTAACAAAATAAAAACCTCTGCAGGAACAGCTGTCTGCACAAATTGAGATATGTGATGTTTGAAAGTAGACGAAAGAAATCTGGTAAAAACTATTCTCATCTTCTAACATTATATCAGCCCTCTGGCACAAATACTAGACCATTATAGTTCTTTTTCACAATGATGAACAATTTTATCTGTGACTCAGAGTCAAGCCGTAAATAGATAAGACCCCCTAGCCAATCTAAAAACCAGATTGCTTTGCAAAAGGATCCAGAAAAAGGATCAAAAACTCATACTAAAAGGCGGAAAAAGTAAAATCACACAGAACTAAAATCCCATCCACGGACCCAAAATCTATTGTGAGTAAAAATATTAAGTAAATCCTCTACCTGTTGAAGCATCAATAACGATTTTTCACAATTATAGCGTATGATTCCATAGTAATAATCAATAAGTAAGTGAACTTCATCAAAGCACTCTTGAGAGTATTGAGATGATGCCACACGTACCGTCTACCAATAGTATGTCGCCTACTTCAACATCATTAATGAAGTCATCATAATTAACACTAACAGTATCCTCTATGCTGACTCCTCGTTCAATAGTAAAATTGAATTCTTGTCCTTCTTCAAGCATTATTGGCTGAGGTACATCGCCACTTCTCACTTCAGGCCCCTGCAATCATTAAGATGGTGGTTATATAATGCTGTTTGTAGCCCCAAAGTAAATGAAAGGGAATTTTAAAACAATAGATTGGAAAATCAAAATCTAGTTGAATGGCAGTAGAATAAATTCAGTGCAGTAACAGTAATAGTACTAAATCACATTATTACCGTGTCTCCACTTGGAGAAGAAATGAACTACTTTTGAGAAAATGTTCCTACCTTGGTGTCCAACATGATGGCGACCACCTTGTCTTGAAATTGAGCATTGTATTCTTTGACCAGGTCTATAGTTTTCTGATGTGAGGTATGATCACCATGAGACATATTAAGACGGGCCACATTCATTCCACTTTCTGCAAGTTTCCATATCATTTCGCGACTGCTGGTGGATGGACCGATGGTACAGACTATCTTCGTCTTTCTCAATCCGTTCACACTTACTCTAGCCTTGCTTACTCCATAGTCATCAGATTGAACTTCAAAAGGAGAGTTTGACGTATCCTGACAGAAAATACTCAAACCTATTATTAATGAAGATGAAAATTTGTACAATGTAGCATAATAAGGTAGAATGAGTTACAGATATATTGTCAAACATCCAGCATCTTCCTTCTTAGACTATAAAACTACAGTCCCTGACAAGCTATACAATATTGAAGTGTCATGAGGCGAAGAGCCTCTGACTCTGCTACAAAGTTTGTGTCTTCAGAAGTTCTAATAAGAATCACTAAAAGCGCACAAGCAAGTCCAGCTTTAGTAAATTAGGACCTCAGTCTGTTGTACAGTCATCTCTTGAGCAATAAATGTTTATGAGCGATCCTTTTTCCGTAACCAAAGGAAATTTAATAGTCAAGAGATGATCAATCCTAAATTACTTCTCCATGTGCCTCTCTCCTAAAGGAAATCAAAAGTGTAATTTTGAACTTTGCCAGGTTACCAGCTACCCTTTGGCTTTTGAAGCCAAGGCATTTCATTTCCAAAGGATCCAAGCAAATGAAGAGAACTCTAGTTGTCAACTGATAAACCTTTAAATCTACAAAGATTCCAACAACAAGATGCCCTGCAGTAACATACTACTAGGGAAATTATATGGTAGGGAGACTATGACACAGAGAACCGCAGAATGACACATTAAAATGGAAATCATCAATGTCAAATAATGAAATACAATCATTAACATTGATTGAGGCAAAAGAATTTTCCCTGAAGAAAGCTTGGCATACACTTATTTCAGAGAAACAATCCAAGAATCTATGCAAAAGAAACTGAGAAAATCTGAAAACTAAGTATAGTCTCTGAATTTACAATAAAAAGCAGGCTTTAATCATTTAAGCAACGACAATAGATGGTGACAATTTAGTCCGTTAATGCTTTCAGTTGCAAATAAGTATTCATGACTAAAAACTTTCACTTGGGGCTGAGGTTGGCTCAGTTGATAAAATCCACTCTTTTTCATGTGCCGCAAAGTCTGATTCTTATGGTCTTGTCTCTCCCCCTCCTTATTTCATAAAAGGGGAACAAAATTCATGCAAATGATCTCTTTCTTCAACAGCGAAGTCAACCAAAAGTATGCCAGAGAGGTTCATTAAGTTCAAGCATCCGTTGTCACCAATCATCCCCGATAATTGCAAACATTTTATCATCTCTCAACGTTCCATTCAAAAGAGTTAAATTTTTAATAACAGCCTGAGGCCGAGCCCGAGCTCGAGCTCTCTAATGTCTTCGTATGTTCTGCAGCACTTACAGCAAACAGTCTGCTTCCAAGGCACTTAGACGAGACGCTCCAGAATAATAGAGGACTCCGCAGGCCATAAAAGCGGGAGCCGTGCTTCCACGTTCATAAAACTTGGAGAGCGTAATTAATGACTAATTACGCTCTCCATCCCCTCCGAGTGAAAACGTGTCCATAGTTCATCTCCATTTCAGAAACGAAGGAGTGAATCGGTACTCCCTTAAGCGATAAACAGACGGACGCCTACCTATCACTCGTTACGCGCCCATTTCCACCCAATGAAAGACTCAATCAATAGGTCGCACGTCACCACCTTTTCCTCCTATTCAAGCAGAGCAGTCTTTGCGGAGAACGAATCAACCGACCGATCGCAAGAGAAAGAGACCCGGGGCGCACTCAATAAACAATAAATAAACAAATAAAATCGCAACGCCCACCGAATCACTCTCCCCATTTCCACCTCCCGCTAGCATCTGGATATCCAGCCAACCAAGCAGAAACCAAAACAAGCTTTGCGCCAAACCAAAGCCACGCAATCATGCGGGACAGAGGAACAAGACGGACACTCACGACGGTCAGGGGCCCGTTGTGCACGGCGAGAGGGTGCTTCTGGCTATCTGGAGCGACCTTGATCGATCTGACGGCGAGGCTCCGCCTCCTGCCAGGGGCCTCGCCCCGGCCTCTCGGCTGCAGGAGGAGGCCGCACAGGTTCCGGGCGGAGGAGAGGTGATCGGAGGCCCGGGAGGCCTCGGAGCTCGAAAGGGACATTCTCGAAGGGAGGCTGATCGTCGCCATTGCCTCCGCGTGTCAGAGAGAGAGAGAGAGAGAGAGAGAGAAGCGGAGCTCCTGAGGAGAACAGAGCAGGTGGAAGAAGCTGCAGAAGAGAGAGAGGGCGGGTGCTTCTGTGCAGTGCTGTCTTAGGGGTATATTACGAGAGAGCGAGTGAGTTTCGTTAGAGAGAGAGATGTTTTAGGGCTTCGCTTACTCGCGGGACTGAGCGCCGCTCTGCTACGCTCAGTCCCACGCCAATCAGCTCCAACATTAAGATGGGCCGTCGATCACGACGCGAGGGGTTGGAGAACAAACTGGGGAGGTAGTTCAGTCCAAAAGATTATAGCGCGCAAGTAACAATCCACGAGGAGTCCCCCTGTCGTGTAGGAGCAGTAGCATATCGGCTAATTAGGCACGGGACCATTTTGCATAAAAGCCTAATCATTCACGTAAAAGGGTCGACGTAGTGACCCATCACAAGTCCAACCACCGAGTAGATAGACCAAGGACTCTTACCTTACCTGGAAGAAGAAAAAATATCAGTATTTTTCATCATTTGGCCCGTCTTTCTTACCACAAAAGAAAAAAGAAATATGCATCATTAAGGCACTGGGTTAATCAATGCGAATGCCTATAATATATTTCCATACGTAGCGTAGCACGAGGAAAATATGTGTATAGAAAACGACCGCCTTTTTTTTTTTGTTCAAGATGTTCAACGAGTGCCTCCGGCCGATGAAGTCCTTTCCGATGAAGCCCGTGCCGGCTTGACAGGCGAATGTCTCTTGCAGGAGGAGGTGTGGTGCAAACGCCAGTGAGGCGAGTGGGGCCACCTTTGCTTGTGGGTTAAATTTTATATAAAAAAAAAAAAGCCCCCACATTGTTGGGAATCATGGGCCGTTTAGAATCATCCCCGACGATCCTTCTCCTTTCTGTTTTCATCAATGCGCATCTGTCAATTTGGACCCTAGTAAACATCGCTCTGCACACATGGCCCTCGATTTTTCTTTATTTATTTTTTAAGTTAATGTTGATATATAAAAAAATCTTAAATTATTTTTATCATAGAACAAATGCTTTGAACCTTTTTTATATCGTGAAAATCATAAATTTATCCATCTTGACGCAAATACTCTAAAAAATTTTATTAAAAAATTTTATATTTGTTTCACTTTAATAAATATTTCATAAATAGAATTAAAAAATATTGTGACACAAAAAAAAAAAATTGGAGGCATTTGTGTCATGTGTTTGTATTAAGCGGGTACAGTTTTCTTTTTTCATTTGCCCTTATTTACTTGCCTCATAAAAAAGGTAAAAAACGACGTCGGTCTATCAAATTTCCCGATTTAGCCCTGAGTCGGATGTCGGCTCAACGACAATTGTACGGCCCCTGCAGCAGGCGAGGGGATCATCCTTCGCAACCACGTGCGGGGCAAAACGGTCATTGTGGGAGAAGATGTTCAAAGAATATCCCCCTCCGCGCGTGCGCATCGAGCGTATCGACACAGGCCCACAGCCGAACACGTGCATCGTGGGCATCGAAGTACGGCAGGCCAGGTGATGAATTGAGGGAGTTGGGACAGGCGACGGTCGCGATCAAACGAGCGCTCGGCTGAAGACACGTGTCCACGGGTCCGTCGTGAGGGGTCCACTAAGGGGAAAAAGGCCCGACCCGAAGGCCGTCTGGGGACAATTCTGCGAAGAACCGCTTTAAAAAAGAAAAAAGAAAATCCATATTTTTCAAGTGATGTCAAAATATATTTACTTTCTACTCGAGACAGTTTTTTTCTCCACGTGACATATCATGCAAGGCGAAATCAAAACGCCGTTTCTTATAAACAAAGTAATGCCTTATTTTAGTCCGTCGATTTGAACATTCGTTTACTGTTTGAACCGTTGGGATATTTTATCTTTATCATCATAAGTCCAAACATTTTTTTGACATTTTACCGTTAGATCGCTTTTAGACGTGACGTCCTCGTGAACATATTCAACCTCTCTATAGTATAGAAAATTCGGAAGTGAATTTGAATCTCAAGCTTTCATAAAAATAAAATTACTTAAAAGCCCCAGGCATAATATATTAATTCTGAGGGAACAGTGCACTTTTCACCTTAACTTGAAATATTATTTCATATTTTTCAAATATCAATTTTACGTTTGATTCTTTTCTTTTCTTTTTTTATAACTGAGAACTCCACCGCGAGTCTCCATGCCCGAACGGCACTAAGAGGCTGAGCCCCTATACATCGGGGGATACTAGCATAGAACCCCAATACCATTATCCCCTACTTAAGACGTTGGCAATTACGGGTTTTGAATCAATAACCTCGACGATGAGGAATAAACTTTCAACCAACACAGTCGTTGCGTTACATTTGATTTCTTTTCATCCTACGACCACTTAAGAAAAAGTTTCTAACTCGATTTCAACACATATTCCATAGATTTCAAATTGAAATGATATTTACCTCCTCCTACAGCAATTCTACTTAATTGTGTTTCCTTCTAAAATATAATCGAAATCGCACTTTCCATTTTTCCTTTATTTGTTCCCTAGTATGTAATAGTAAGTTTTAACATCGGGTGTTTTCTCCCATGAGATTGATAATTTTACAGATATTTGTAGCATTCTTCATTAGTGAAAAGCGACTTTCACACCGTCAAGAATTACTAATCCTAAACATACAGACGAGGATTTTGGGCATCCTCACATTAGGGTATTGCTGAATTTCACCGATCATCAAGTCTAGAAAATGAAGACATAACGAGACTATAGGACAAAAAATACAAATGCTAGAAATAGCTTTTAAGATGGCTCACGAGGTCCTATCCCAGGTGTCAATAACAAGGCGGTGTATATTATTTACATGACTCTTATCAGGTTTACTTTCTCACGCTTTACTTTTATCGTGTCGATTATGATTGTTTAATTAATTAATTGAGTGCGCACCCGTGCAATGATATTGTAGGATAACAAATTAAATGAAGATCACATGAACAACAGTTTGGAAAGATTGATGATAAATACCAACAGTGCGTTAAGAAGACAATTAGTGTAATCAAATTCACAACCTTATAATCTTTGGCTTGTAGGAAATAAATCGCTTGGCCCTAAATAAGTTAGTGGCAATCTAAATAGATAGAAATTTTCATTGATCAATTGAATTCCCTAAAATGTTGCAATCAATTAGGGTTTTGGGAAATCCGCACCAAATAAGAATGAGCACCTCCAAATAGAGGGATTGCCCATTCTCATTTGATAAATTGTTAGATTTGCTCCCTCTCAATAACCCTTTAGACGGTCGCGATAAATGTGAAACATGATTATTTGGCAAACTTAATCACCAATCGACATGAATTTAATGAGCATAGATATGACTTACGAACAACTACGATCGAATGTGTCAAAATAAACACAAATCGACAGCTCATTATCCAAGTACTTTTAATTTATCTAATCAAGTGCCTAATCAAGACCTTCTATTTCTATAAACTTTTTAATTAAGTCTCTCCGATACCAAACTCGGCCAAATCCAACCGTCACATCTATTGGATGATGTCGTAGGGTGACATGGATAAAATTAATGTCCCACTTAACGAAGGATCATTTCAAGAAGACTAAACTCTTTACCTGATATACTTAATGCACGATTCTTTGGAGGTGAACTTCATTTTTATGGGGTTGTTTTCTCCCGAGTATTGATGATGATTTCTAGTCCAATGTGGACTCATGATATGTAATTGGAAAGACCAATTTGTCTAATTTCTAACGCATTAAGCTTCATCCTATTTCAAGTCTTCTAGAGGAAGTTATGGCTAGATTACGAAGGACGGCTCAATCTCACCCGGGAACGAGTCTTTTCCAATTTCTATCGTTTTGTTGGGTCCTCTGCATTGTAACTCATCCATAAGAATCATCTTGAGTTAAGTGTCAACGCCTTTTTTTTTTAAAAAGAAGAAGAAGGAGATGTTGGTCTTCTCTTGAAAAATTACAATTGAATGTGCCTTGGAATTTGCCTAACCTGAGAGGCTTGTGCCATCTTGAAATATTATGAAACCCTCTAGGGTCTCCTCGACGGTTCAGATTTTTTTTTATCGGAGGAGATTTCGGACTTTGATAACTTGAATTAGATTTCAAACCCTCTAAAGCTTTCTATCTCTTTGATGGATTCTGTCGAGTGGTGCGTTATCCGTCATGTATTTTGAGGTCGATCCCTTAAATTGCGAGCTTATAACTCCTCACATTTGGATCATTTCGATATCAATGCCATGGAAGAAGGAACGAATTTCCTCGGGGCCAACTTGTGATTTTGTGAAGGTGTAATGGTGATTGGCGTGATCGAATTGGAGCCAATTTTTTTAGGGGTGTTGAGGTGCTCGAGTTTAATGGTGCTTTTCGTTATCATTATATGTTCATCTTATAGTTTGGATGTTTAATTTCCTCAGTGATGACAACAAAAAAACATTGTTAAAAAAAAGACGAGAAAAAGAATAATAATTAAAGGGAAAGAGATGTAGAACAATGAGGGAGTGAGCAAGCCTCCGCGATCGGTGCTTGTAGTTTTAGGGAGCTTTTGTTCGTAACTTAGCTTCTTGTGTTAAAAACTGCGAATGGATTTTAAAATTTACAAAACAAAAAAATACAATAAACTTATAATATTTATTAAATTAACGCCGTTAAATCTTTCCATTGACTCCATTCAACTTGATTGACAGAAAATGCTAGCATGCCTTTTTTTTTATAGTTTCTCTAGCCTACGTAGCTACTACGTGGTTAGAACGATATCGTTTCGATTCAAATATGAAGCTGACTTTTTTAAACAAAAAGGAAAACAGCCCTTACCACCGCAATAGGGGTGAGCAATGGTCCAGGGTCAACCCTAAACCGATGACCAGTCATGATCGGGTTCCTAAGATGATTAGGTCAATCCTTGATTATAAAATCTCTAATCCGATACTGTACGGGTTGGTCCTTAGTTATGAGATTTTGGGTTGGACCAACCCGCATGATTGGGTCGATGAGCAATGGTCTAGGTTGGACTAACCCAACATAGCCCATAAGAGAAGCCCTAAAGTAACTTCTTATTTCCGCCAAGCCCAGGACCAAGAGTATAAGTCTCTCTTTTGAATTTTTTTATGACTGACGCAGCTCAATCGCTTTATGACTATTTCATGGTTTGTTTAAAGTATTTTAGACTTTTTTTATGCTTCATTGTATTTCATATCTTCTTTTTGTGGTTTATAGATTCTATCAAATGGAGATTTATATTATTATGTTATATTTGCATTTGATATTTATTAGTGTTCATAATTTAGTTACTTAATATCACATTATGAATGAATATAAAATTTAAAATAGTATGTTCGTCCTTTCAAAAATACAACAATTGATTCTAGAAAAATAACTTAGAACTTGACCGAACCCATAGGGTCGGTCCAGTCATCGATTCCAAGCTCAACGAGTTGGTCCATGGTCTAAAAATTGAGAACCGACACAGTATGGGTTAGTCTTAAGGTTGAGTACTGCACCGGCCCAACCCAAAACCATGCTTACCCCTTAGCTAGCAATGGTTGGAGATAGCTAATAGGGGTTGCTGTGCGGGGGCTTTTTTCATTTATTTTAAACTAACTTAAATAAAATCTATATTAAAAAACAAGCTCGGACCAAGATAACTTTATCTAAGCCTTATGTTTTATATTGTAGCCATTTAATTGCCATATGGGAGAGGAAGAATATTAAAAACGAAAAAATCTATTTATATTTAGGTTTCGTTTATTACACAAAAAATAAATAATTTTGAAAATATTTTTTAATAAAGTGAATGCTTCGTATCATTAGAAATAACTGATTGATGGAAAAAGTTTTCGTTATCGTCCACGGTTTATATCTAAATATTCTTATTGGTAATGAAATTTTTTTTTTGCTGATTTATTTTTGTAACTGATGGATAATACTATTTTTTAAGATTTAAATTAATTATTTTTCATGAAATAAATAAAATCCGATATTACACATATGTTTTGTTTTTCTTTTTGTGGTGTGGCTTCGATGTATGTTTTCTTTTCAACACCTTTGTTTAGCGGGTGTCCACCTCCACAACCATGAAAGCGTGCTCTCCGACAGACGTGCAGAAGCCACTCAGATACACCGTCGTTTTCCCTCCAGGCCCCTCGTCGGAGCTCGAGACGAAACCATGAAGTTCTCCCTCAAGCTCCCCAGCGACGACGGCCGCCGCTACCGCCGGGGCGGCGACCCAACCTCCAACCACCATCACCACCCAATTATTAAAGCCAAGCTGCCTCTCACTATCCTGAACCACCCATTCACCTCCACCATCGCCAGCACCGCCGCCACCGCCGCCGTACCTTCGTCATACTTCACCTTCTCTCTCTCCACCAGCTTCCCTTCCTTCCCTTCCCTCAAGCTCTCCTACTCTCCCACTGCCGCGTCGTTCGCCGGCTCCCCCTTCTCTCTCACTCTCAAATCCGGCATTGGCCTCTTCGGCTCGCCCAATGACTCGCCCCTCGTCTTCTCAGCTCATGTCCCTCTCTCGCTCTCGAGCCCTACCCCTAATTCTCCTGTTTTCTCTCTCCACTTCCGGCCTCAGCTCGGCCACTTCTCTCTCAGCAAGTCCACCTCTTCAAACCCCAGTTTCAGCCGGGATTTGGACGTGATGAGATTTGTTGAGCCTGGTCAGGGAAAAAACGAGGCCATGCTTGCTGGGGTAAGCGATAATTTAGGTTCCGAGTTGGGGATTGGGGGTGGATTTTCGACGGGGGGTTCGTCGACTTGGGAGGAGCTGAAGTTGGAGCCTTGTGGCGGGAAAGAGCTGTTTAGAAGCTCTGACAGTGTCGATTATGGTTGCAATCTTACTAATGGCGGTAAGGCTATGCCACCGAGTGGTAGAAGTGATGGTAAGTGCGGCAATCTGAAAACGTTCTCTGGAATTGGAGTGAGGGCAAGGACGATGTTGCCCATAACGAAGCGTGCGAGGGTGAATATCCATTGGGGGGTGAATTTGCCGGCAGCTGATTCTGGGACTGGGATGCCCTTCTTGACGGTGAGTAAAATTGGGTTCGAGACCATTTGGGAAGCGAAGGGAGCAAACGAGAGGAAGGACGAGAGTAGTTTTGGTGATTCCGAGTTGATGAAGGGAGTGTTTTTATGGATGAGGAAGGATTTGGAAGAGATGCAGAGGGAGAATAGAGAGATGAAGCTATGTCTGGAGGGTATGCGATTAGGAATGGGGAAGAGGGATGGTCCTGGTGAAAAGATTGGAATTGGCAATAGAGATTCGCTGAATTCGGGAGTGAGGAGGGGTGATTTTGAAACGTGGAAGAGTAAGAAGAGTGAGAGAGAAGAAAACAGTAGAGAATCGAATCAGTCTTTGAATCGGTCAAGCAGTTTGGAGAGTGAACTCCAAAGAGCTATCAAGTCTGCATCATCATGAGTGTAGACGAGTTAGAATTATGGACCCCGCACTTCCTTTTGCTTCATGTATGTATATATGGTAGGAGTTGATTTCTGATATCCCTCGCATGTAGCGATGGGAATATTTGTCGTCTTATCTACGTGATGAATTCAAAACATATTTTTGACTAGCCCATTTCTTGTCTGTGAAGCTATTAATAAATGCATATTACACTGTTTAAGTGCTGTCTTTTTCTGCGTTACAAGGAATGTGAGAAGGTGTGTCGATCCATCTTCTCATACAGGGATTAAGCAGATGGATTGGGGAGGTTATTTCGACTCTGGGTGTGCGTGAGGAAAATGTCCAAGAAGATTTTGGATCTTACACCTCCAGCGGTTCTTCTGAGCATCTTTCCTTAAATATGTACTGTTAAAATTTTGTTGGAATTGGCAGTTTGGAACCATCATTTTTGGCTGGGCATGATGAAGAGGTGCATAAGAAGAAAAAATTACTTTCTGGAAGCAGACTTATAGAAATATTTACAGTGCTTATCAGTCTCCTTCTGCATTCAACTTTTTCTTTTTTCTTTTGTCCATCCAGCTGCTGATCGTTCTCTTCAGAATCTCTAGATGATTATTATTCTAATGGCAGTATTGGTATTTCGATGATCCTGTTGTAAAATTCGTACATTTTGCATTGTTTGTGATGGGGACAGTCCACCGCCATATAGAACAGAGTGATGTAAGCTTTTGTATGTATGAGTAGCATCATTTACTGATAATTTAGGAGATCTTTCGTTTACATATGGGGAGGGGCTTTTACATTATAAGCACATATCTAGATGCATGACGCAAGTACTCAGTCCTAAAAATCTGACCTAAATCCAGTAAGCTTCACGCATGATGGTTTCAATAGAATGAAGAATATAGGATCTTACTTTGACATATTAGTGGAAATTTCACTTATCTTCTTAGTTTTGGGCTATGACATCCTTAAATTAGTCTAATCGACTTTCTTTCCTCATCCCATCTCTGAGCTTAGGTTGCTGTTGCGATGTTGGAATACTTTCTTTCCTCCATCCCATCTTTGAGCTTAGGTGCTGTTGCGATGCTGGAATACTTTCCTACTCATGTTGTGTCTTCGTGCATACTGATTCTCTGTAGTGTTTCAACTGATGGGCAATTGCATCCAGCTCTTCTCGGACCCTTGCAACGTCTTCGAGAAGTTTCCCTAGTTCAGGCTGGTCATGGCAAAGTCAATTTAACCATGTTAGTTGCCTTTGCCTAGGATGGAAGATGTTGTGAGTACGAGGAAGGGAAGAAATTGAGGAAATCAAGAATAAAGTGTAGATGGAAGCAATACCTCGGGAGCAACAGCAATGCAGGTAATGCGACAATATATCATTGAATTAGCAAAGTGGATAGAATGAACCTTTGTGGTAAGCCTCACGCCCCCACTACCATTAATCTTCCTTCCACTACCTTTTACATTAATTTCGAAAAACAAACTAACTATAATCTGCCAACTCCAAGATTAGTATATCAAAAAGGGAATTGATTACTAATGTGCATGAATCTAATTGTTCTATTTAATTTGTTATTATTGCTAGTTAAGTCCTCCTATTGAATTTTTTATTTTTATACATGCCCAACAAAATATAAGAATTGATCATTTTGGGGCAGCATAGAGACTCACGGATGCATGTTTAAAATATTGCATGTTAATCAGGTTTTGTGGTTCGGCACCTCACCTCTCTGTTTTATATATATCTGAGGGATATGGGAAGGCTGAGTTTACCTCGGAGTCAACACATTCGAGATGAACTCCATAGCTGCATTCTGCACAGTAATAAGCCCGGGTCCCTGGGCTTATCTTCTTCTTGCATGCTCCGCACTGAATCCTTTTCGAAGTATCCTTGGGAGTGGAGTCTTTGAGTGTAAGAGAATGGGGATGGCCTTTGTGCTTTACACTGCTTGGAAAAGGAAGGCAAGTGGAGTGCATATTGAAGTTGCAGCTAACGCATCTGTAAAGATTGTTGCAGCACAATTTACCGCAGGAATTACATGAAGGTTGAGCCTTTATTTCTTCGAAGAAAGTAAGGGGGTGATCATGCTTCTCATGTTTCAGTGAAGGTGTAAGACAAGCGCAGAGCAAGTGGAGGTCGAAGGAACATTTGTCACAGTGATACTCAAAACCTTGGATGATCTTCCAACAAGCGTTACAGATTGCTCGTGAGCCAGGATAAGGGCATTCTGTGAAGAGTGTTAAGGAGTGCGGAGGGTGGAAAGGATGTTCTCTCTGCTGTGGAATTTGAGCACAGGATTTGTGGAGTGTGAGCAGATCGCATTCCTTGCAGCAATAAGCTGGACCTGTAATTTGCTGTTCACATCCTCGACAATTCTTTTTACTCTGCTGTGTGAGGTAACAAAGTGTCAGGGGGTGATTGTGGCTGATATGCGGTAGCTTCCTCGTTTTCCCTTTTAGAGAAGGGAGATCAAGATAAGGCTGATTCCTTAAGAAACAGGTCACGTCCATGATGTAATGGCAGTCGCGGCATTGGAAGGCGAACCCAGAGCCAGTTTTGTTGCAGACGCTGCAATTGAAGGTTTCCAATGAATCGAAGAGGAGGGTGAGAGGGTGGTTGGGATGAAGACGGTGGTGGACTTTCCAAGGCAACTTGGCGCATTCCTTGTGGAGGAGGAAGCCGCAGTCGTAGCAAACGTAGCCAAGATCGAAGATGGGTCTCGAGCATCCGTTGCAAGGCTCCCCGGTGTCCTCCGTCATACAGAGGGTCAGCGGATGCTCGTGGCTGACATGTGAAATCTCCATCTTTCTCTCTCGGTACTCTTCCATCAAAATAGAGCGGGGCAAATTGCTGCCTAAGCCTGGAGGTCAGGCCTTTTGTAGCGGAAGGAAATCCAGTTTCCTTTCTCATCCCACAGCATCCCTTTCCCACCACACAGCATATATGCCTTCCCTATCTTATCGATTTCTGAGGGTTGCTTCGCAGACATGTTCATTTCGAGTGCTCATCAGAACGTTGGCTTTCTTCGCAAACTTGGCCGGAATATGCCTGGCTTGTCTTGCTTGGTGAGTTACTAATGGTTCGTGTGCTTTACTCACCACTAGAAGATAGAACCCGAACCTGTTTGCTGCGAAGTATACTCAATTTGTGAATGACTTGCAGATGAATGCCCCGGACATTTCCAGTGGGTGACATTGACCTTCGCAAATTACAAGCAACTGTCCAGATCAAAAGAGTACGCAAATGCGTTGAGCTCTCGTTCGGATCGACGCGCCGCCATTCGACGCATCAAGACTAAACTGACGATGTCATTGCCACGACTGAATGACTGATCAGATTGCTCGAAACTAAGGATTACATGTCTTCCGCCACTAGATTTCATAAGCGGTCGGTGATCTTCGAGAGAGACAATGGTAACTTCCAGATTTGTCTGGTAATTTCTTCTGCGGATTTTATATTTGGCAAGTAACTTGGTGAGTAAGTTAGTAAAACTATGGATTCGGAGATTTATTCTTTGTGTACCGTTCATGTAACTGAGTTCTTCTGTGGTCTGACCACAATAATCTCTTCGGTTCCGAAGGATAACCGCGATTAACCCGTAAATCTTTACCGAGTTTAATTAGAGTCACACTGAAGAAAACCCAAAAAAAAAAAAAAGGAATAAAAGGAAGATTTCCCGTGCACACCGAGTGTTTTCGAATATCGAATCAACATTTGCCTGAAGGCAATGCTGATTTTTGCTTGTGTAGTGGGTTATTCCGTAACATAGCTTAAGGAATAATAACAGCAATTGGTCCCCAAGTTATTGTGTAACGTGCAATATCGTTCATGAATATTTTATGTGATTTCTGAACTTTATTTTAACACATAATGCCGTCTTTAGATTTTTAGTTTGTCTAATTAATGTTCAATCTAATCATGGAGCTATATGAAAATGTTTGATATCGTTTCTCAACTTAAATTAATAAACTAATAACATTAAACAGCTCCACATAGTATAGAGACTTAAATTAATAATATGCTATACTTTCAGAGATTATATTAAATAAATTAAAAGTTAATAAAACAACATGGCACGTTGTGATAAAATTTGGAGATCATATTATACAAGAAGAAAGTTCATGAATGATGTGAAAACGTAGACTGAGGTCTGACTGACGTTTGTTACCTGTTGGATTCCAAGTTAACATGCAAAATCTTTATGATTCATCTATACTTGCCATGTCACGGGGAAAAGTGAATTATTAAATATTAATGTGAGGTTTTGTGGGATTACTGCTAACTGTTCTAAAAGCGGAGGCGTTAGATGAAAGCCTAAAAGTGTAATTTGTTAGATAAAAGCGTGAATTAATATTTAATTACTTTAATAATTAAATTATCAATGGCTATTTTTATTTATTTCCCCATTAAATTAGATAGACAGAGCAAAACCCAAAATTGGTATGCATATGCGCTTTCTGAAGCTCGTCTGAAATTACCGAAAAGGACGCATCATATTGTCATTCTTGATTTTTTTTTTTGGTCAAAATATTGTCATTCTTGATGAGAGCCAGTAAAATAGATTTCGGCTTCTTGATCATCCATCCTTGGCCTCGCCTCCCTCAAGTCGGGAGCTTCGTGAATCGGTTCTCGCCTCTGACGACGATACTTGGTATGGCGAAGATGATTTAAATCTTCGACGATGGGGGATGATTGCCGAAGCACAGATATTCTTGGCGACACATTTTTTGCTTCAATGTCTTTGGATGGCGCCGGCGTCGTCGCCTTCTCTGCTTTTCTTATTGTTCCCTTTGTGTCGGACAAGCCAAATTCTTCGGTTTTGCATATATAAGGGGGAGAAAATTTTGAAAATTGCCCGTAATTTATGCGCAGTTGATCTTCCTATTTATCCGTTCTTGTGCGTTCGTCGATCCTGTTCTCTGTATAATGTGGACTTTCCGTTTTCCTTGTCATTGCTTTTGACTGGTGTCGTCAGATCATGCTGAGGAGGGAAGTTGGTGGGATGACTTTCTCTCTCTAAGAGAGTCTCGAACGGGGTGTTTCGGGATGGGAGTCAAGGTAGATTTGTGGGGAGGTATTGATAGGAATTCATTCATTCGCCTGTCAATCCACTAGTGTAACATTGGGGTGTTACCACACTGATTGATGTGTGTGCCGACATTGAATGTGACTTCTGATTTTTAATGCAGTCTTCCTTGCGTTCTTCTGCTGGACAGGTAATAACCTTAGTTACTGTAATGCGCTAGTTGTGTCTGAACTCTTACCATTAATGAGGCCAGTTTAGTTATTGTTGACATTGTGTTCTTCTGCGACATGAGTCTTTGCATCTTATGCTATAGCTGTTAGAATTTGTTGACTGCGGGCATTCAAATAGTTTGGCCGCAATATATTTCCTCATTTTATTGCTACGATCAAGCCTAGATGTCTCACATTTCTTTTGATGTCTATTTCATATGCTTTTGATGTTTTTAGATCACTGTAGCATGATGGTAAAAACATTTAATGGGGCGATGTGAGATCTAGGTTTGCTTCAATAATCACCCAATTAACTAGAATGCTAAAATGTTGTCAAGCAAGCTCCTTCAAGAGTACATGTTTTTTGGTCCTGATGATTTGCTTCTAAAGGACGGTCTAACATTACCATTGGGAGCAGCATTTTACCAGTCCCCTCACGTGCTTTAGGAGAATCTAACCATTGCAATATTCTGGTTGGAGAAGGAATAATTTATATGGATGTAATGGTCCTATGCATAAATGACCTTGTATTCTATCAGAATGCTCGAGGAAATTTTAACATCATTTTTAATGTAACTATGGTCATTGCAGTAACCTGCAGTTCCTTTCAGCATCTTCGAGACCTGCAGTCCCTTTTCTTGAGTAACTTGGTACGCACTCGAACAAGATTAAAATGGCTTACAATGTACTGGCAATAATTCATACATCAGTAAGTCTGAATTGGTCCAGCAGGCTTTTACCATCGACTCTGCTCACGACGACTAGCCTCATGTAATCCTCATGACTTGTTGTTTTGTACAGTGCATCGCCCTTTCCGGCAAGATTTGGAAATGGGCCAATTGTAGCTTCTATATTTGGACTGTTAAACGCGGCAATCGAGAGGCGTTCCTTTTCTGGATTCACCATTACTCTGTGCTCTATGCTCTTGTACTGTCCATTGCTCATTATCTGCATTGAACGTGAAGATCAATCATGGGATTACTTTTACACATGGGTGGAGGGGTAGTGAAATTATTGTGCTACCTCGATGACATAGCCTACGTTGACGATGAATGCCCGGGGAACAGGTTTGATAGGTAGCCATTTACCATTTTTCTTGATTTGCAATCCATCTACGTCATTCACTTGAGTTAGCAGGGTTAGTCCAGTGGCATCAGAGTGTGGGGTTTGACCCAGAACCTCGTTTGCTTGCTTGCACGGTGGATAGTAGTTTAATCTTATTCCTTGTATCCCCTCTTTAAACATGCTTGCCAGCACATCCGGAGAAAGTCCCAAGTTCTTGGCCATAGCTCTGAGGAGGAAAAGTGAAATCCGTACCAACTCTGAAGAATAATGGTCCAGGGTTGCTCTGAGATGTTGAACCGAAATTGATGTCATCTTTTGTTCATCTGTGAAGAAAGAGATGAAGAAGAAAAAGAACTGGCAAGACTCGTTTGGTGACTTGGTATGTGTACTTCTCTTACTCTTGGATAATGGAGATTTATTAGTTTGTTCTTGGTACTTGCACATTTATTATTTCTCAGTATGTGCACAGTAGTCCTAGGAACTTTTGCCGTGAGATTGTGCTTTCTTAACTCACCTGAAAGAGGCAGGGTCCTTTGGCCAAAACCTGAGGTTTCTCTGGGAAGCAGGTTGTGCAAAAAGGAGGAGCATGTCGCCCCAGTCAAGCTTCTGCTCTTCTGATACAACAAAAGCTTGGCCATATCCTTCGATGGAGTTAGGTAACTGCTCATAAAGCTTCTTCTCTTCTAATGGCAGCTTAAAGAACTCCTCCGTATTTGTCTTCACTTGATGAACGAACTCTTCTGATATGCCATGGTTTATCAACTGTGTCATCATAAGAACCATTTTCATATCAGTACAGGGAAGTAAGGGTGATCTATTCCAGGGTGGGTTAGCCCACCCTAGAACCTAGAATTGGACCAGGTAGGGTCAGTTCCAGGTTTGTGGAACTGAGAACCGGCCCATCTAATTCTAGAAGTGGACTGATCTGGTTTTCGGGTGGGTCCAAGATCGGGTGAATAACTTTTTTCCCTGCTATTCCCTACAAGGCTGCCGGTGTGTCTAGCTCATTCTCATCCTTGGAATAGCTATCTTGCCTATGCAATCATCATGTTTCACCTCCTTCCCTCCGTGACTCAGATCTAAGGTCATCCTTGACACTGAGGATGACACGAACTTATCCTCAGTCACACGGGTGGGAAAAATAACATAACACCAAAACAAAAGGTGCCATGCTTAGCTTTGTTTTTGCTCCAAGAAGAGTAAATGCAAAAGCTATTATTCTGATGTTAAGGCATCCTATTAAAGAAAACAGAGCATTAATGTTGTGGGAAGCAGACAGATGGTGTTCTCGAGAAGCTCGACTCTGAACCCCAAAGCAAAAAAAAAAAAAAAAATTGCTTTAGAGGTTACTTGGAGTTGAGAGCACACACAAGTATGAGCACAACCCAGAGAATGCGAGGCCCCTCCAATCCCGATGACGATGAACTTATGATGATTACAGTGAGAATTAACACTGAGGAATGCCTCAAGCGAGAGGTAGTTATGAGAGGCTATTAGGGTTTTGAGGCATCTGCTCTGCCCCCAATCATCTTTTGGGAATTGTAATAACAAGAAATCAAGAATTGTAAATAAATAACAAAACCATTGGTTAGGTCTGGCCGCACGTGGAATTGGCGACAGGATGGTTCCATATTAAGAATTGGGAGCCGCATATAATCTGCCGGGAACTAGACCAGTGCTCACCCCTTCCGGGAAGCTGAAACTATTTTGAAAGTATGTTGTTGACATGATGTTAGATACATTTGGTTTGATTTAAAAGATTCAAGATGGCGCACCTGTAGGAAGCCCCACTCCTTACAAGCCAAATGGAACTTCTCAATTTCGTCTCTGTGGTCAGGGTGATCTTCGCCGAGCTTGATCATGTCTATGACAGGAATCTCAAGAGACTCGGCCTCACACACTTCACCGAGTTCAAATGCGGGCCGTAAATAGCGAGGCGGAACCTCCTTCAGGCCCTTGGACACGAGAGCTTGGACGTTTTCGACCGGGAGGGAACCGCCCAGGTCACTCCTGTGAAGCACCTCGGTCTCCATTACTCCAGGTTAACCACACAGGGTCTCTAAGCCCAAAGTCTTCCCTCATTTACATATATACTAGCAAGAGGACCATTCGCTGCTCATTCAACAGGAAGTATTCTCGTCATTATCTACAGGTATACTCTAAATCCCTCTTGTTTTGTCTTGTTCCCTTTCTGCTAGAAATTTTCAACTTAAAAATTGAGAGGTATTAGAGGTGCGTGCATGTGGCTGTCTCTTGAAAATGTCAACCACGTTCCTCACGTGAACTTCTAGCAGTTCCATAGCCTTGCCTGATTTTGGTGCTTGTAAGAAACTTGTGGGTGCCATCAGAAGACTTTAACAAGAATTATATTCTTCGACAGTCTTTCTTTAGTCCCCATTTTTTTGTCGCATCTCTTCACGCTTCTTTGATCCCGTGCTTGTTACACTATAGGGGATCGTCTGTTTGCTTGAGGATGCTAGAGTAGGAGTCTTCTTTCTAATGTGTCTGCTTCTTCTGGACAGCAGTCTTTTGTATTCTTAGATGGATACGATCGCCGTTTACTGGACTCCCACTGGATTTCACAACATTTTACAAGGCTAAGCTGCCATGAGGCCTAGCAAGATTTAAGAGTATGATGGGAAAATAAATGCGCGGTTGGCGAAAGATGAAGTTGAAGTAAGTTGACCTTGGATAAGCAACATAGAATGATCACCATGGTCCCGGAATGGAGTGCCGCCATCTATGGAGAATTAACAAGATCAGTCATTTGTTCGATCCAGTGGCCCGATCTTGACCTCTTGTCCAGTACTTTGTGGAGAATCGCTTTGAAATTGGGTGATTCATGGTCCTCTCCAGAGCTTTTTTGATCTGACACATTGTAATGAAGCAATGAATTGTAAACTTTTTTTAATAATTTATGTTGGGTGAATTTTTTTATTATCAGTTAGGTTAAGTTTGTCTTATCAGTATTAGCAAAGTCCAGTTCGGCGGCAAGGAATAAAAAAAGAATTAGCCCCAAATATTTCGATCCCCTGATGTATATGGGGTAGCAAATCACTGGGTTTGCCATTGTCGAACTCAGGTAACTATGCAAATGATTACCCATCTTCTCTAACACGAGACATTAGCATTCTTGAAGTCAAGTTAGTCTAAACAATTTTCCTGATAAGGCAACGGAGTCTCCTTCATCCAATCTCTGATGCCTAAACTTTTCGATTAGGGTTTCAATGGAGGAACTTGTTGGAGCAGGCATGAAGTCTCTTGGCTCCATCAGAGCTTACCTTGAGGGAGTCTCTCCTGCCTAGCCACACTTCCTATCTACCGCCCTCCTCTCTCTTCACAGACGAAGAGAATTTCTTTTGGTGTAATGTGATGCTGGGTGGGGAGCGGAGGTACTATAGAATGATTGGGTTTTAGGATAAGAATTAGTCAGTCATGAAGGGAATCTTGATTGATCGACATACGATGTGAACATACAGTGTGTGATTAGCAATTTTGGCTACGAAAATTTTTCTGATCAGAAATAGCTTCCAAGTTACTGACCAACTTGACTGCATCTCGAGCAACAATGGCTAATGCAAGACTGTGGGGGACATGCCTCTTTGAAATAATACCTCATCTCATGCGCAAGGAGTTAAGGTTAGGCAAGCCTGTTTCTTGCTGACCATGTCATCGTAACTGTCTCAAAGCACTGATGCACCGCAACGCTAGCCCTCATTGACAGATCAAAGAAAAATGCAAGATGTCAGGAAAGAACATAGATGAAGATGGAAAAATATAAATCCTAGTTACTTACCGTGGGAAAAGTTAAAAGGACCGTCTCGTGTTCTGGTTTATTTAGGCAGATACAATCTTTTCGCCAGCCATTACCTTGCCAAAAGTTGATGGGGAAATCGTAGTTAATGACTTAATACATCACCATTTAGCGACTGATGATTGAAATCTCTGAAGTGCCATGTTCCCTAAAGAACTTTTCAACCTCAGTGTCGGTTCGGCCATGATCTGTCTGCCAATCCTCAATGAAGATGTAAGTTACTCAGTTCAACTTCTAGCTAAAATGTGTGATGCTCGAAATGATTATTTAATCCAGCAAAACAGGAAGAAAACCAATCTTTGGAAAAGGTTGTCTCGGTTTACCTATTTCGAACTCTCCACTTCTTCTTTTTTTATGTCCATCGACGCTTGAGGTACAATATTTGTGGCCCTGATGACAAGGATCCAGCTGAATACCCGAGAAGGGCGAGGCAGCAAGCCAAGCAATGTCTGAAGTGCTGAAGTGCTGCTCTTTCATTCCTTTGGCGCCTTATCTCTGAAGTTTTTGGAGGGCTTCATTCAATGCGTTGACAGATCAGTTCACGGGCCGCGCGTTCAAGGACAATGGTTATAGTCCCTGCTGCAAGAGGAGTGAGGTAAGATCAAATGAGCACCTGAATGAGTTTGCCTTTCTTTCGGATCGAAACACTGATATATCCATAACCGAATGACTAATTGGATCGCACTCAAAATGACATTTTCTACCACAAAATTTCATATGCAGTTGGTGATACAATGGTAAACGTCCAGATGTGTTTGATAATTTCATCGACGGCTTCTATTATTTTGGTAGTAACTTTGTGTACACTGCATGTATACCCACAAAGTACCTTCCAAAATATGAATTGGTATAGAAATCGACAAAGGACATGAATGGCACTATGTTGATTCTTGGACATGAAATATGAACTGATTAGAAAATGAAAAGTACTAGAGCTGGAAGCGATCGCGGCCAATCATGTAAAAACATACCCAAATGTAAAGAATGTGAAGATAAAATTGATCAACCGGTGTTCATTGATTGATAGTCCTTTGTTTGAATTACAATCCTAATACTTATAGCTATTATCGACAATTAACAATGATTATAAAGAAAATAAATGCATCCTACCTGATTCCTAGAGTTTAGCGATATGTATTTACAAACATTTCCAAAACACACACCATTTGAATTACAATCGTAATATTGGATCCCGTCGATTACCACACTGTGTGTGTCTCAACCATTATCGCTCGTGGCTTTCAAGATTTATGGCTCCACGATTTGATGATCGTGCTGGCTTCACGATTAGAAGTATAATTATGACTCTATCCCAGATTTTTGGCTTCATGATTTGAATGCATTGTCCTCGATTCATTGTATCTTTACTTCGATTTCTATTCCTTCGTCGGCTGATCCAAAACTCTGGCACCGACCCTCGTGGCTCTCGACAGTTAGCAATTCCTCTTGTATCACCTATCGACAACTTCTCCATCGCCTCGTAACGATTGCCCATAGTTGCCGATCAAAAGGGCATTACAAACTCTACCTTAGCCATGTCTTGCTCAGTGATTTCCTCGACGGATCAGGGACTTGGGCAATCTTTGCTGTCCAACGCGTCACTTGCTTAATGCGATCACCATTGCCTGTCCATACCGCTAACTGTTATAATTTGTTGCTTTCAACCTTTCATGCACCGAAATATGCACCGGAACCACTCTCTCTCTCTCGGGGTTTCGGAACATTTTCGTTGTTCCTGAATAAGCGCGGTGCACGCCAAAAGTTAGTGGAATTCTGGAAGATAGCCACGACTCATCTATAGTCCGAAGATTGCACTTACATTTGCCTGCCGAGTACTCCCCTTTCTTGGGGACTTCACTTTGTCCTCAAATCGACGAGACTGGACTGCAGAATGAATGTCCCAAGCATCGCAAAGCCTAAAACCCGTGCTGATCCTTCATGTGTATTTTTAGCACTAAAAATTAACCAGGTGGTCAGTATGGATTAACGAGCAATCAGAGTGCAAGTCATTATTAGACACGTGAGCCATTGTCGACGATCATAAAAAAAATATTAATGATATCATTAATTGGCTGTCAATATACATCAGTGCATGATTGACATTGTCATAATGGGATTAGTAGATAAATATATGGATTAAAAAGTCCATAAATCATCAATTGAAACATCAAGAGAAGTCTCGATCCTAGAAGTCCTCGGAATAAAGTTATAAAATTTCGAATTTGAAATTGTGAGCGAAAGAGAGTAACAAATTCCAGCAGATCGTGGAGTTAGAGTGGACGTGGCAATTGATAGACCCAAAGGATCAAAAGCAGCAGACGTTCAAAGACAAGATCTTGGCAACTAAGAATATGGCTACAAAATTCTTGGAGAATATGGAGGCATGGCTGTAACTGTTGGCTCTCGAACAATTATAATATGAGCACTATAAATACTAGCATTGGAGGCCTCACGTACAAACTAGTTATAATATCTAGAATCATGTCATCCATTCAATTTCGACATACTTATTAAATATAGTTTTCAGATCTGTGTCATCAATTTAATTCTACTGTGCTGTATATCCTAAATGCCTTGTAATCGACTAAATTTCAACGTATTCCCAAGTTTTGCCGTCGATCATAAATCATTTGCGTTCGTTTGGCTCCCTTAGTGATTACATTATCGGACAATGTTGTTGATTAAATTTCTCACGGTTTATGTATATTCAATTCTGTTCAAAAGAAGTTATGAATTCTCTTATCTATCTGTGATATAAAAATTTCTATGGCCAAGTCGAATTCTCGCGAGACAGTATAATATGCCGTTCTTTAGACGACATTAGATAGCCAAACCCAGAACAAGGTTGAACGACGATAGTTAATGGTCATTGAAATATAATCACGACACGAAGAAAAAGGAGGGAAAAAAGAGAGTGAATTATCGAGTATGGATCTTTCCTCTATAATCGCGATTTTCCTGTTTCTCTCTTGGATGAAATATAGATGACAGTTTGTCATTTGATGAGAGTCAATCCATAGATTTCAAGCCCGAAGTAAGTCCAACCAAGGAGGAGAGCAGCAACTCGGGCCTCTGCTATTCTCGGCGTTTGGATCTGCACAAGAGGGTCACCTTCTTGATTTGTCCATTCTTGGGCTGTTTCAAGTTGGAAGCTTCGTGAGCCTATTCTCGGTGCCGATGATCGTATTTGGTTCAGCGAAGACAAATTCTCTTTTGGGTGCTCGGGTATGAATGCCAAAGCGCGGATCTTCTTTGGCTCATGCTCTTTGCTTTAGTGTCTTCGGAGGGTACTGATGTCCTCGTCTTTCTCTTCTTTTTTGGGTTCTCTTCACGTGGGACAAGCTCAAATTCTTCACTCTTGGATATCTGAGGAAAAAAATTGAAAATTTCGTGCCATTGTACACAGCTGATGTTCCTATCTCTACGTTATTGAGCTCTATTTACTGCTGTCTTCTTTGTCGTTGCTTTTGACTAATGTCGAGTAGATCATGCCGAGGAACAAAGCTGGTGTCGTGACTCTCTCTGGGGAAAGTGTCTCGAAGCGTGTGTTTCGCGTTGGGAGTCAAAGTATATTTTTTGGGGAGGTCTAGCTAGGAATTCATCCCTCTGTCAATCCGCTAGGGTAGCATTGTGGTGTTGCTACACTAAATGATATGCGTGCCGACATTGAATGTGATTTCTGTTTTTCACTGCGCTCTTCTTAACGTCCTTCTTCTGGACAGGTAATAAATCTTAGTTCTGTACTGCGCAAATCTCGACTGAACTGTGCCATCAGTGAGGCCAGTCTAGGGCTGTTCCTGTTGTGTTCTTCTGCGACGTGAGTCCCTGCCTGAAGAACCTGATAATTTTGATGTCGAATTAGTCATGTGTCATGCAGCATTTGCTTGGTTAGGCGTTCTATATTTGATGGAAATGTGTAGGTTGGTATGTGTAGGTTGACAACTTGGCTGCTGGTGCTCACTTAAGCTTACAAACTTTTGGCTATATGTACAGTCCAAAGATCGGATTCTCATTGCTTCCCTACTCTGATGAGGTTAGGATAATAGAAAATTCGACCTTTTGGGCTGTGCATGTAGCCAATCAGTGTAAGAGCAAAGTGAGTTGTTTCTCTTGTCAAGTAGTCAAGGAGTGGGATGCTTACTGATCGGTCTTCCAGTATAACGGACAATTTAACTGTTCTTTGCATCCTTTGCTACAGCAGTCAAAATTAGTTTAGTGTGTGCATTAAACAATTGGGCTGTACTATTTTCTTCTTCATTACGATGATCAAGCCTAGATGTCACACGCTTTTTTAGATGTCTTTATCACATGCTTACAATGTTTTTAGTAAGATGATTACTATGATTTGCTCATCATTGTAGCATGGTGGTAAAGGCATCTAAAAGGGCAACGGGGGATCTAAGTTTGGTTTAGCAACCACTCAATCATCATCTAGAAGAATGGTTGTCAAGCAAGCATCTTGAGAATTACATGTTTTTAGGTCCTGGGGATTTGCTTCTAAAGGACAGTTTGTTGGAAGTAGGAAGCAGTAATTTTCCAGTTCATTCACATGCTTTTAGGGGATCTAACCATCGAACTGTTCTAGTTTAATCAGAAGTATTTTTTTTTTTTTTTGATATTTTGGTCCTCTCCATAAAAGACCTTGCTTTCCTATTTGGATGCTTGATTAAATCTTTGCATCACTTGCAAGCAAAAGGTGGTCATTGCAGAACCTGTAGCTTCTTTACACATCTTTGAGACCTGTGCCTCTTTTCTTGATCAACTTGGCACACACCCAAACAAGTTTCAAATGACTTTCAATGTTCTAGCAACTCATACATCACTAAGTTTAAATTGGTCCAACAGGCTTTTCCCGTCAAGTTTGCTCGCGAAAACTAGCTTGATGTAATCCTCATGATTCGATGTTTTGTATAGTGCTCTGCTCATTCCAGCAAGATCTGTCACTGGGCTGATTGTGGCTTGCATATTTGGACTGTGAAATGCAGCTATTGAGAGGCGATCCTTTTCTGGATCTACCATTGCTCTATGCTCTATGCTCTTGTACTCTCCATTGCTCAATATCTGCATCAAACATAAAGATCAATCATGGGATCACTTTCACACACGTGAAGGGGTAGTGGAATTATCGTACTACCTCAGTGACATCGCCTACGTTGACGATGAATGCCCCAGAAGAGGTTTAACAGGTAGCCATTTGCCATTTTTCTTGATTTGCAATCCATCTACATCGTTCACCTGAGTTAGCAGAGTTAGTCCGGTGGCATCAGAGTGTGGCGTGTGACCCAGGACCTCATTTGCTTTCTTGCACGGTGGATAGTAGTTTAGTCTTATCCCTTGCAACCCCTCTTCAAACATGCGTGCAAACACATCTGAAGAAAGTCCTAAGTTCTTGGCCATGGCTCTCAGGAGGAAAAGTAAAATCCTTACCAACTCTGAAGAGTAACTGTCCAGAGTTGCTCTGAGATATTGAGCCGAAATTAAAGTTGTCTTTTGCCCCGAGAAAAGAGAGGAAGAGGAAAAAACAACTGGCAAGACTCGTTTAGTGACTTTGTGTGTGGATTTCTCTGACTCTTGGATACTGGAGATATATTAGTTCGTTACTTGTACATATGTTGTTTCTTTGTGTGTGCACATTTGTTGTGGAAACTTTTACCTGTGTGATTGATCTGTTTTAAATATACCTGAAAGAGACAGGGTTCTTTGGCCAAAACCTGAGGTTTCTCTGGGAAGCAGATTGTACGAAAAGGAGAGCATGTCACCCCAGTCAAGCTTCTGCTCTTCTGACACAACAAAAGCTTGGCCATAGCCTTCAATGGTATTCGGTAACTGCGCATATTTCTTCTTCTCTTCTAATGGCAGCTTAAAGAACTCCTCTGTATCTATCTTCACTTTATGCATGAACTCTTCTGGTATGCCATGGTTTATCAACTGTGTTATCGCGAAAATCATTTTGAAATCAAGTTATTGAAAGTTGAAATTTTTCAAAAGTATGTCAAGGTGTGATATGAGATGAATTTGGTTTGAACAAAAACATTCAAGACAGTGCACCTGGAGGAAGCCCCATTCCTTGCAAGCCAAATGGAACTTTTCAATTTCATTGCTGTGGTCGGGGTGATCTTCACTGAGCTTGATCATGTCTACAACAGGAATCTCAAGAGACTCGATCTCACAGACTTCGCCGAGTTCAGACGCAGGCCGCAGATATCTTGGCAGAACCTCCTTGAGGCCCCCAGACGCGAGAGCTTGAACGTTTTCAACGGGGAGGGAACTGCCCCAGTCACTCCTGTGAAGCACCCTAGTCTCCATTACTCCAGGTCAACTACAAAGGGTCTATGAGCCTTAAGTCTCCTTTTATTATATATACACTGGCAAGAGGACCCATTCATTGCTCATTCAAAAAAAAAAACGTATTCTCATCAACAGTCTTTTGAGAATTGTCTAAACCACTGTTATTTTCTTTTGGGACCTTTCTGCTAGAATTTTTGAAGTTAGCATTTGAAAAGTATTAGAGGTGCATGCGTTTGGAAGTCTCTTGAAAATGTTGACCACATTTGTCATGTGAACTGCTAGCAGTTTCATAGCCTTGTCAGTTTCTGGTGCATGGAAGAAACTTGTCGATCCCGTCAGCAGATTTTGATGAGAATCATATTGACTGTAGTAATCAACGTTCCCCTGGGGAAACATATCTTCTTCCTCCTCTAGATTCAATTCAAATATGCAATTGGGGAGGCAAATAAATGCCTAGAAGATTTAAACGTAGGACCTCGTACTATGATATCATAAAAGATATTGCGGGACCACTTCCAACTGCTGTAAAAATTCAAGCTGGTAGATAAATGTGTGGTTTTTTATTTAAACATACTAACAAGAATTATCCTGAAATTAGGTGATTCATGGCCCTCTCCAGACATTTTTAGTTTTGACACAATGTAATGAAGCAATTAACAGCATATGCAGTGAGGTTAGGTTTATGTTTGGTAAACTTTTTACCATCAGATAGGTTACATTTGTCATATCAAGATCGACAGAGACTGGTTCTGCGGCGAAAAATTAAAAAATAAGAGCCCCAAATGATATCTTAGATTGATTGCATTTGATTCACTCATGATCTTCTGGGACAAAACTTGGTAAACGACCCTGATGCATATGATGGCCAGTCATCGGCTAAATCTATTTTTTCTCAGACATATGATTAAGCTGCACAATTCTAAGAAATTAAGTGTTGATGAATCGGCATTTTGCCCTGATCTCTCCTTCGCTTCCGGTGAGCACGTTGATGCTCCCCATCTTCACGACCGAGTTTGCAAAGGCATGGAAGAAAGCTTCTCTATCCGAGGCATAAGCCCAGACATAACTCAAAATAGCGCCTTCGTGGTCTTCATTGACGAGGGCATTATCAGATGGTAGAAGACCCCTGCCTTCGAGGAGGTTGAGGAAGTAGTGGTTGTCGAAGTCGAAAGGCGTCACGTAATCAAGCGGTGCTAATCTATTGTCATGTCCAGTCTCGGGGCATATGGACTGTAGGATATCGTAGTAGGTGGTGTACCTCTGGAAATGATCGTAGTGTCGCTCAGTGCTTTCCTCGTAAATCCCTTGCCTGAAGCTCAGGCATCGCGCTTTGCCCATCGTGTGACTACCTGCTTTCGCAGTTTTTCGTTGTACAAAACTGTGTTAAACTTAAGTAAAACAAAAGGAGGAAGAAGAAACTTAGCAGTATGCTCAAAAGAAAGTCACCGTATGACACATCTCGAAACTATTAACGATTCCTTCGGAGCTGTTTTTTTAACTTTCTAGACGAATTTTGTGATGACATAGTCAACTTCTTTATATAGGAGTAACTGATATGAATTTGTTGATTTGGCAAGATAATTACAAACCAAAGATTACCCATCTTCTACGACACGAGACATTACATTCTTAAGCTCAAGAAAGTCCAAGACACTTTTACCTGATAAAGCAACCAAGTCTCCTTCGTCCAGGCCCTGCTGCCTGAAATTCTCAATTAGGGCTTCAAGGGAGGAATTTGGCGGAGGTATGAATTTGTTGGCCCCATCAAGGCTTGCCTTGAGCGAGTCTTTTCTGCCTAGCCACACTTCCCACCTAGGCCCTCCTCTCTTTTCACAGAGGAAAAGACTTTCTTGTTAGTGTGTTGCGATGCTGAACGCGGAGATATAACCAGAAAACGATTGGGTGGAGAATAAGAATCGAGTCCATCAGAAATGGAAATCTTGATTGACCAACCGAACATACCATGTGTCTAGCTACCTAAATTTTTCTGAACGGAAATAGCTTCCGAGTTTACTTACCAGCTCGACGGCATCTCGAGCAACAATGGCTAAAATATCAGCACAGGAGACTGTGTATGGACACGCCTCTTCCAGATTATACTTTATCTCGTCGATCACCTCGAACCCTCGCAAGGAGTTAAGGTTAGGCAATGCTTGCTTCTCGCTCACCACGGCACCAAAACTGTCCAGGAGTACTGATGCATCGCAACCCTAATCCTCAAGAGAATAATACAAGATGTTAGGTTATAGAAAAGACGCAGATGGAAAAAGAAAACACTAATTACGTAACCTGCGATAAGTTAATAGGACTAGCTTATCTAGGCAGATACATTGATGGAGATCTCTAATGTCAATTTTTGGAACATTTTTCTAGTTGCTGTATAGATGGTAACATTCAAGTATAGCGACTTCAGGAATCAATAGGATACTGCAGATCATTTACATTGTTGCCGGAGAGAGAGAGAGAGAGAGAGAGAGAGAGAGAGAGAGAGAGAGGTGTTCCTCTAACCATGACGAAACAGTCGTGAAAATGGAGACGTAGCAGAGAGGCCGCCATCCGAGGATCTCTATACACAGCGTGCTCGACGCTATGCCGCACAATTTCTTCCAGCAGAGGGCACTTCTCTTGGTAGTACCCAAGAACGAGAGCTCCATCGCCGCTGGAAGTGCCCACTCCATACAAACTCAAGAGCAGCAACACACTCAAGAACACCCCCATAACAACTGATCTCGGTGGATGAACAACGAAACGAATGCGACCTTTCAAAATCCAAGTCAAAACTCGATGGCTCCTGTGAGATTTTGTGACGGGAAGGGAACGTGACGGAGGTGTCCTATAACCAAGGGAGGTACAGGACTCTGCCAACGGTGACAACGATGTTTTCATGCGGGTTCAAACCAACGCATCTTAAAGCAATTCCCCTGGAGACCTTAATCAAAGTTTGATGCAACTGAATCCACCTAATTAGTCTTCCTTCTTCTTTTTTTAATAGTTTTACTCCCTGAGACGCTGGCCTTATACTAGAAAATGTCCTTGCTGAGGTCCTGCATGATTCTGCATCAGTCCATTGTATCTTAGCTAAGAAAGCTGTTTTGCCATCATCAGGTCACGCCTAAATGCCTGTAGATATCGTTGAAGATTGATGAAACTACATATACGCTGATAAAACAATGGATCGTCAGCTTATCAGGTTGCTGGCCAGCAATTGCAACTCCCCGTTTAAGGAGATAATTGTCCAAAAAGTCCTGAACTTATTTTATGAAAGCCAATTTATCCCTAAACTTTTCAATTGCACTAATTTAATCTTAAATCTTTCGACAATTTGTCAATTTAGTACTAATTCTTTTGAAAACTTATCAACTTATTTCTAAACCTGTTGTTTGAATGTATACCTAGAATGATTACATTGGTATATTGTCAAAAAGTATATTACTATATTAACATATTATCAAAAAATTTAAGATAAAACTGACAAATTGTCAAAAAAATTATATATTAAATTGACATAACTTAAAGATTTAGGACCGAATCGATTCCTTACTCCTTACAGTAAGTTTAAGACTCTTTAGACTGATTTAAGATCCGTTCCCTCTAGCTAACTTGACCACATTAAGGTGGATTAAAATCTTACTTGCGACATGAAATATATTTGTTTCATTTGCAGTTTCGCCAATGCAGTTTTGGTCCCGAGCTCGGTTGAAGATCTCAGATATCCAAAATAGGGTTACCAAAAAGGACAAACTAAAATTACTAAGAGTGTATAATATGAAAAACTGCTCTTATTTTCCCCTTTTTGGGGGCGTTTAAATTGAGAACGTTATATTCTTGCACAGTAGTCTTCAATGGAAAAAATAGAACAAAACAATTGAGATTAAGTACAAAAATTTGATTAAGCTCGTGGAAATTGCCAGGTCCACCTCAACAAAACTGCTTTTGTAAAACATATCCTACAAGCAACACATTGTTATGCACGACCAAAGGGGAAGAGGGGGAATAAACAGAACAGAGAGAAAAGGCTGCTAGACATTCTCAACGAAGAGAAAGCTACTACTGAGTTATGAAGTTGATGTGCTGTTGACCAGGGTTAAGCTCCAAAGAGAAACCCAAACCAATGTGCCATTGTCACATAATAGAGCAGCGGCGCCTTTCTTCCGTAGGCTGTTCTGGAGCTTGCTGGAATCTGTTCGGGTCGGTTGGATTGTATGTGAACTCCGCAGTATTCAGCCCATACTGGTCATGGCAGAAGTTTTAAGAAAATAAACAAACATCAGAATTGGAGTAGGATACCGACATATATACAAAAAGAGAAGGGCCGCCAATACAGTACTTCAAGTCCATTAGATGCACATTGCCGGACAGCGGTACTCAGGCTAGAATGCTATTACAATCCCATTCTTCTAGGGATCAATTGATTCATTCATGCATACAATCTACCTTCGTCCCTGTACTATACGAAAGAAATTTGGGCCAACAGTATTTGTAATCTCACAGAATATAAGAGAACCCACCTTTTCCCTCATTCGGGTACTCCAAGCATCATTTCTGCTTGGCCGCTGATCCAGGGCACCGGCCACTGGAATGGCTGCAGCTGGCTGTTGCGGTGGTGGCAGCGGCGGACGGCTCAGCAATGGCTGCCGGATCTGTTGTCGTGGGGCAATATACTCGTCATCACTGTCATAAAAAGCAGGTCTGCGTGCCGGCCTTACCATCAAAGCCAAGAAGAAGACCAACGCCTGCAGTTGCATAAAGCCATTATCTTAAGAGCTGAATGAGCAGTCCGCTAAAAGCCTTATGAAAAAGTGTTCTATGTAGTGTGTTCCCTACATACCTCCAATACCACCATCCCAAGAGCCACCCATCTGACTATGGACCAGTGCTCTTTCAGAAAATCATATATTATGTCAAAGTCTCCGGTATTATCAGTAGGTAAATCCTATAAATATGTAATCCAATTATTAAAAGAGGAAGCTAACATTATCCATCAATGAACTACAGAAAACACAAACAACACAAAACCTACATCTTCCCAGCTTTTGTCGAAGTATATAAACGCAGCGCACCCCAGCTCCACCAAGATCAACAAAATTACCAAGACTGAGTACTGCACCACTTAAGGAAACAACTGACTAGTAAAAAATAAAAGCCAACTGGGAAAAACAGAGTAAAGGCCCAGTCCTAACAATTAAGGCATAATGATATGGTAAATTATGCTGTGGACTACCATCATCTTGTAGTATAGAACTTTAGCTTTCTCCCTGCCAAGAATTCATAAGCTCATTGCCAATGCTAAGAAATATTTCAAATCAAGAAGCCTTAATGAGAATGAGGATACGGAAGTCAAACAGCACCGGTTCCTAGTTACAGCTCCAATACATCCAAAGCAAGATATGATGAAAAGGACCACTCCAACGCCGATAAACAAGAATATGAACCTGCATCAATGTGTTAACAAACAGCAAAAGAAAAATGATTAGAGGATAGAGTAATTAGGGTATTCCACAAGGTGATATGTTCAAAATCAAGCTCATCTTTAAACAAGAGACCTCAGTAAAGAGTAGTATATAAACAATAAAGCAGGAAGATCGCCCACTGTCAACTACGTAAAGATAGACTACATCAAAGGAGATACAAACAATTTGCAGAAACCAACCAAAATGTCCACCAGGGCTTGGCTAAGAGAAAAGAGAGGTTCCATAAAGATATGCACAATAGCAAAAAACTAGAAGCCACCAACTCAGCATAAAATTTTGAACTAGGCTGAAGCGTGATAAATTTTGGAAGTTATGGTCTCAGCAGGAAGAAAAACTTGGCTGCAAACACTTAATTGGGCGATCAGACTAATATCGGGCGATTGCTTCCATCAAAGCATATTTCACTGGGTGCTCTATGCCATATTATTTGGAAAGAGAGGAACAATGTCTTGTTTCGCAACAAAGATGTGTCCGTGCCGGCAATGAAGAAGAAACTAGAGAAGATGGTCAAGGACAAGGCCTACTCGATTTGTCCAGTCATTGACTCTCCCAGGAACAGGCGAATGCAAAGAAGTTGGGGCATGGATCCCATTATTTTTACATAATTGTATTCTCCTTATTAATTTGTGTAGACAATTGTTAGGCCAATTGCTTATGTTCCTTTTAAAACCATGGCATCCTTCCACTCATATGTCTTATCTAGCATTTTGAATGCAAGTTTTGAGATGCCAGGTTCTTTTGCCTTGTACAAATCAACTTAGTAATGTCAATACATCTCTTAATTTACCAAAAAAAAAAAAGTAGAAAAGAACATCAGTTGGGCTCCACTTATCACTTTAGCTAGCTTAGGTACCATTACAAGTACGAGATATGCATATGCATTAGGCAAGATGATATATTCAGGTACTATCCCCATTGTACTTGAGCTTCCAACCAATGACTGCTTACATCCATTTGCAGAAACATCATGAAGCATCAGAGGTGCAGTTCGCATCATTCTACTCCACTAAAAGTTCTACAAGGCCAATACTCAGAAGTTACTTTAGGCAATGAGCTAGTTTTGCTATCTATAAATAACCCTCACATACTATCTGTAAGAGATATAGCCAAAGAGCTTCCATTGCAATGTCCAATTTAACTACTAAACTCAACCGAACACGTTTCATGTTCTGTCACTATAAACTACCGACTAATCCAATCTTAGCTACCCATGACAGTATAGAAGGCAATGAGAAAAGAGCTACCAAAGGCAGATTGCAGATGCCAGTTTAGGTTTAAATGTTTTCTATTATCACTTTTACAATCAATTTATCCCACAAGTTTTATCATAAGTGTCTATATCTCCTATGCACCTGGTTGTTATGATTCGCACCAAAATTGATTATTATAAGGCTTAGTACTTGACTGCGTGTACAAATTTTCCACACAGTAAATGAAGATCACCTCCAAAGCAGACCTTTCATGAAATTTCATATTGAGTAGTTGAGCTATGCATATGAGGTCCACCAAGAGTATACGCTGCTGCATTTTGATGCAGATCTGGTTATATTCATTGGCAGGATGTCATTTGGCTGCATATGAGATGACTTGAAACCAAAACGGTCATCCCAACTTTCTTCAGCCAAATCTCGTATAATATTTTTTTCCACCCATGAAGCAGCACTACAACATTTCCACTAGGATCCTTTAACTTATAAGGCTTTCATTCTTATTCTCTTTTCAAATCTCAATGGACCACTGCAGCATCATTAACTAGTGGATGACGAGCAATATTTTTACACAGGTAGAGTATGGATTGTAGGATTCTCTAATTTTTTTACGCTAGTCTCCTTTCTCGGTAACAGCGACAGAAGGAAAAGTGGTAGGAAAGAAAACAGCAAAACATGCCGTGTCAGAAACTTTAAAGGCCTGAAACTGCAAAAAGGCTGCTACATGTGGCATTGATGACTGCTAGTCCTCTTTGATCACGAGTGAGGACCAGTTCTTCTAATGATCAAAAGAAAAACAAATTTACTAGCGGCTCTTTGCCCTTCATAAATGGGCTAAAAAATGGAAATCTCGAGACAAAAGATAATATATAGCAAAGGCTAAGGATCTGACTGCTGCAGGGCAGAAAGAAAACGTCCAATGCCAGCCAAACCGACACAAAAAATCTGGAAGTCAAGTTTTCATTTCTCCGCATCCTCATGAGCCAAGCAGTAATGACTTCCATGTGAATCATAAGATATCTAACCTGATGAAGCCAGAAATGAACAGTATCTACTTTGTAAAGATATCAACATGCTTACCAAGCTTTGGGCAGACTATCCCAAAAACTGGCCGAGAGAGAGACCGTCACGAGCAAGGGACGGCCAAGCTGTACCGACCCCTCATCAGCATCGATGGGCGAGTAACCGACGGTGTCACTGGAAGATCTTTCGTACTCGACAAACAAGTAGATCCCATAGCCCACCATCGCCAGACCAGCAAGTGTGAACAAGAAATTCAAGAGCTTCAGTATGCACTCCAAGCACCCTCGGCACGCCATCTCCAAACAACTCCCCTTCGATCAATCAGAATGCAGGAAGCAAATCAATATTCACCCAAAGAAAAAGAAAACCAACTCCCCTAAGCTAGTACCTAGAATGCATGTCACCCCGAAGCTCAAGACTCAAAACCACCTCCTCTCTGCCGACACTTCCTCATCTCAAATGAATTCAACAACCCAAAAATCATGCCTTTTTCTTCCCCCTTCACGACCTCAACCTGAATATGCCCGTGCATGCGAATTACGAGCACCCGAATTCGTCGACGCAACGATAAAATCAACCGGCACAAAAGAGAGCAGCAACACCCGCCGCAGAGAATCTACTGATACTCCACCGCTGACCGAGTGTTTAAGGAATTACGAAGAGGCATGAAACCAAACGATTCCATGGTTAGAAAAATGATGGCAGCGTTACCTGCTCGCGAGCCCCCTTTCTGGTTTCCCTCGGATTCTGAAACCTCAAGGAGAGAGAGAGAGAGAGAGAGAGAGAGAGAAGAACAAGAACAAGAACAACGAAAAAGTTTTCTTTTTTCTTTTCTTGATTACGGATTCATTTGCCATTTTGCAAGTCCTCCGCTCTCTCTCTCTGCGATGGGCTACAACGCGTGTACAAGCCACGTGGCGGTCCGCCAACGGTCTCGTGATTATTTTCTTTTTTTTATTATTAATCCACTTTTTTTTTTGGGACCTTTTCCTTTCGGTGAAAACACAGGTTGATGTCCGATGTCCAATAAAATTCCTTAGAAAAATACGACCGGTCGGTCCCTAACAATGGTAACATATTCCCATAAGACGTCCCCATCTTCGATCCTACGTGGCACGCGACTTAAAGGAAATTTTGTTTTGTAAAAGTCAAACATGCGACTTTGATTAGAGGGCCTAATCCGGATTAGTGCTTTTGTGCTGATTATTAATAAAGAAATTTCCGAGGGCGGTCAGGCGGTGCGTCGACTTTGGATAACGATAAGATGTTTTTTAATTTTGATTTCTTTCTCTCTCTCACTTTTGTGTATATGGCCAGAAAAGGAGAGGATAAAAAAAAAATTGGAGATACGATTGTTTATTTGAGTTTCTGTTTTCCAGAACAGAATTTTTTGTTCTTTTGTTCTAAAAAAACAAAAAAAAAGAATAAAAATGCATTTATTTACACTTTTATTTTCGAGGATAAAAAAACTATTTTTTTTATTCTAGAGAAAAGATTTGAAACAGAAATAAAGAGTAAAAAAATTTATTTCTTATTTTTAATAACACTTTTTAAAAAATAAAAGAAAAAAAACTTAAAACTCGTTTCTTTTGAACAGTTAATTAGCTATTATCAAAGAACATTTTCTTAAGAAAAACTCAGAACTTTTTAAGAAATAAACAAAAAAACAATTACCAAACGCATTCTTCTGTTCAAAAATTGTTCTCGAGATATTCTAAAATTGTTTCCCAGAAACAGAAGTGTTACCAAATGCGTCCTAAAGTTCGGAAGGCCTAAGGCGGGGGAATGCGACAACAGTAGCTCAGGACAGGAGATCAGCCGGAAGTCAATCGAGCTTAGCCCTAATACCCTAAGAGCCTCCTACGTCAATTTTTGTCCTAATCCCGCCTAAAACCAACAACTTGAGGTTCTGATTGAATTCTATCGTAAACTTTTTTCTATTCATAAAAAAACCTTTAGCTTTAAGTCCTTCTTTTACCCTAACTTTTGTTGTCCTGTTAAAAACCCTCAGCTTTAAATCTAAGTAGTCATTCTACGCCAAACTATTTTTACATTAGAAAAATATTACAGCTTTAGATCCTGATTCGATGTCATTTTAATTTATTTGTCTCCTCAAAGATAACCAACTTGTACTTGAAGTCCTAAACCTGCTCTCTATTAGCCCTCCAACAAAATTGTTCTTAGTGATTTTTGGTTTAGTTTTTCATCTCTCATACTTGAAAATGTTCCATCTCTCGTGTTCGAAAAGCTTGCACTCGAGTAACTTGTGCTTGGGATTTTTCCATCTCTCGATTGTTAATTAGATTTTTGTATTCAAATTAAATTTTATAATTTTTATGATACTGTAAAAATTTTAGAGTAAAACTAAGACGACCTAATATTGAGGGTTCAAAGCATTTAAAAAGAAAGTTCAGCATACAATTGGGATAAGACTCAAAATTGAGGGGTTTTTATGGGACGAAATTTTTTTTTTTTTTTTGTAGAATTGAGATTATACCTAAAATTTGAAGATTTTTACGAGACAAATGTTAAAACTTAAGATTTTTTAGTGTATTACGCTAGCGAATCTGTATAACCATAGCATTCCAACTTTACTGCAATTGTAAGGTGATAAAACACATTATGTCTTGCTAGTTAATCTAGATCATACCTCGTCCGACCATATTTGACATTGGAGATTTTAGACAAGGCTACGCTAAAACATGATAGTGCCCGGTTTGGTCTCTGGAATAAGCATCCCGGACACGCAGCCTACCCAAGGACCAGAGTTCGGTGTGAACTTGAGAGAACGACACTGTTCTCCGGTTCTCATAAGTCCGAGTACCCGCAAATGAAACTCAGAACCTTAGAGCCAGCTGAGTAGTGAATTCGATTACGAGCAGCAGCTCAATGGCTGATCGAGGAACTTTCATTATGATCAATACACGGGCTCGGCGTAATCCAGGTGACAGATTATTCCCGCGATGTGGAAGCTATCTCTTGGGTTTCCCCTTGCAAATCCTCCTAATAAACCCGAACAAATAGTGCTAAACAGAATGAACCATGATAGAACCCTCGCCCCACCATATAATAGAAACTTGCATTTCTACCAATGGCCCTGCTTAAATCCGAAGGGGGAGCTTGACTTCCATCGGAACCTGGGAAATGAATGTGAGACTTTTACATGTCGCTGGACGTGCTGTTGCCGCTGCTGCCAACCCAATACTGTTTGACCCCGACCAATATCTTCTCGGGCACGAGGGGACCATCCTCATGATCCACCAATTTGATATCCCACCTCATTCCTCTCGCGATCTTCCTGACCTCATTCATCGTATCGACTTCGTCCCGCAGGATGATCGCACCTTCGGGCCGCAGTATGCGGTCCATCTCGAGAAGTATGTCCTCGAACTTGCACCTGGCAATATTTGCAGCGGATGAAACTAATTGACTTAAGGTTATATAGTGCGGATGCCACATCCACAGAAGAAAACAAGAAAGAAATGACTCAAACTTGACGGAACATTTAGGCATTTACTATCTGGAATAAGTCAACTATTTGATTGCAAGTATGCAAACTGAATCTTAAGAAAGGCCCACTCAGTTTTGTGTTCCGGTAATTACGGTTTTCTATTGCGCTGTAAGAGTTTCTATGCTAAGCTTGAGGAATAAAGTCCCTGTCCTAGTCGAATGCTAGCAGGTAAACACCATGAAAGTCAAGTCTCCACAACTACAAATAAGATAAACCGACCAGAACCGTTTTTACGTACAGAAGTTCCTAACACGGACCGGAGGATAAATAGTGGGGAGCAGAAGAAGAAGACTTACTTTCCCTTGTACAAGCCAAAAAGTCCGCTGGCATGAATTAGATCATACGTTCTCGGGTAAGTAGAGAATCCTTCACACCTGAATCCATATGAAAGTTCATCTCAAATTCGATAAAATGGTACTTGCAGGCATAGCAATGTTACCTATGAGGTTTATGTTTCAGTTAATAATTAACGAAATGAAAGAGCTTTTGCATAAAGAAACCAAACAAGTTTGTCCATGGGATTTGATCAGAGTAAGATCCAACAGGTCCTTGCACTAATCAAATACTCACCAATCATGGTAAATGCCTATCAGACCCCTCTCGTAGATGACACCTAGTGTGTTTTTAGCAATGTTTGGCACAACATTCATAACCCACAATTTCGGTGACTCGAGTGCTGCTGCGAATCCACCGAGGCCTGCATTCATGTCCATAATGTTGCGATATCTCGTGGAACCAATCAATTTATTGAGTCGCTTATAGCTGCTGACATGCCTTCTCCAGATCTTATTGTCCTCATTGTATAGGTTGGCTGTGACTCCTGGCACAGACCCTTTAGCTATTCGAGGTGGGACGGCATTAAGCCTGGCCGGGAACTTCTTCAACTCCCCTCCTGCCACTTCTTTTGAACTTGCTACCTTCGGGAAAGGAGTGACGCATGACTCTATTTTCTCATACCTGACGTACACCAAAATTATGCGATAAGATTATAAGGATCAGAATGGCTAGAAGTTTGGACATGCAGGAAACAAAGTCCCCAATAGGTGTTAAAAAACTAACGTCTACTCTTCTAAACCTACTCCACCACCATAACAATCAGCTGAACAATACATATTGTGATTAACTTATCAAATTGCTTACAAATATTGAGTGCTTTAACAAAAGTAACACGATTTGAGCTGTCCAAAGAATCTCTCTCTCATGTGTGCTTGTGCACCCCTAAAGGTTGACTGATTATAAGATTTTACAGGACATGTATAGAAGACTAACCAGACGTCATCGGTGTCTTTAGACTGGCATATGGGGGCAGATTTTCTTTGGCAAGATCGGTCATTTAACTTTTTCTTCCAGATGGCGAGGTCTCCTTTCTCGTACTTCTTCTCCCAGCACAGTTGTTCGGCCAGCTCTTCTATCCTTCTTTGCTCTGCCTGAAGCTCCTTCTTAGACCGCTTCCATGTCTGATAGTACATCTTCCAATTTATAGGAGGGCCAGACAAGATCCAGTATCCACCGGGCCTGAGGACCCTATCGACTTCCATCAGATATGTGCCCTCTATCATGTAGAAAATGTCATAAAATTGGTAACTCATCAAAAAGAAATGTGAGAAAAGCCAATGCCCATCTCAAGCTTCTTTGAGGCAAAATTTGACTGGCAATTGATTCTTCAGTAAAAAGCAACAATAAGGCACATATAGTCTCCCCTCGAGGTATAGGGGCCCGACCCTTTGATGCCGTCCAGGCATGGAGGGCCCGTAGTGAATTCCTCGGTCATCAAAAAAAAAAAAATTTAAGGCACATACAACACAGCTTGGTACTATTGCAACGCGCACACAACATATATCATTCTTAACAGACCAATTATTTGGAAAAACATGTGAGCAAACCTAAGTGGACAATGACCCAATATGACACTATGCTTTACCATAAGGGTAATGCTCACACTTACCGTTGGCAGTCCATGGAATTAAGCAACGAGAGCACTGAGCCATGTCAAAGGCTCTTGATGGGTATGGAAGACGTATAGTTCCAAGGACACCAATAATAGCAGGCACTCCTCTCTCCAACGCAAATTGCACCTGCGCTTCGTGGTTGTCTCTTGGTGCAAAAGACATGGCCAATACATTTCTTTTGAGCAGGTATGCACCCCAGCTCGCCACCTGCATTAAATTCCCTCTCAATGATAGAGCACTGAAGCTAGAGTAGCAGAGCTCATACAGGTGTAGGCAGATAGAACAAAGACGGTGCAGAGGAAAAAAGAGATGTATTAAGTTTTCCATAACAAATTAAGTTATGCATGAGACACCCCAGACAAGCCCTCACAACCAAAGCTAAGAACCAAAGTCGTGAAACTTACTCCACAACCAGTGTCAAGAGCTGTCCGCACAGAACCATCAGCTATTGGTATCACTGAAGCAAGTTCATCAATATACGCATCTGCTCCCTGAGGAAACATTGTACCACCACCCGGAAACTTAAACACATCACCCTTGAACTGCACCCAGTTCTGTACAGCCTTTTCAACCGTCAAGTGTTTGTAAGGCACATTAGCATAGTAGGCATAGTCACGGCTTTTTGGCCAGGGAAATGGAGTTTTATAACCTTTAGGAGCGGGGACAAGACAGTGCAATTTCTCATCATCTGGAGGACAATGTCTTTCCCTGTATATCATATTCTCTCTAGGGAACCTCATCGCCCTATCCTGTTCTTGACAAGGAGTATAATCAGTATATTTAACATCACAAGGCTCAAACACTTCAATCTTTTGCTCAGGAGGTTCAGTGATCTCAACATCATTGTGATGTGTCTCAAAGTTCAGGTTGGTGAAGACATTGCAATCAGTATGCTTAGTTATTTCAAGAGCTATGCTATCTCCTTTACCGAAGCCACTCTTTTGCCATGTTCCCAACAAGTAGAAACAACAACACAAACTGAGGCCAACAAAGATGGACACTGGTCTTCGTGTTCTGTTGCCTGAGAGATTATTCTTGATTGCCATTCTGTTCAAGCAGTAGTCCACAGCTCACTGTACAGTGAAAGCAGAGTTGAAGAAGTTATTACTAAGCACATAACAGAAAGGAAAGAAGATCAATGGTGTGCATTCTTGAACCCACATCTGCAGTATTAGGCATAATTCAGATAATTCAACTTGCTTTAGCTTGCATGCGAAGCAGAAAATTAACCATGCCGCTGATGCTCAAGACATAACATGACAATCATTACCAAAAAGATATAGATGCCAAGCATTAAGGGGCCAAGCACAATGGCGTGAGTACTGCAAACAGCCAATACTCTTCGTATTTTTAGTCATTTCTATTAAAGAAGAAAAAGACCTTCTGGAGACGATTAAATAGTCGTAGCTGTAGCACTGAAATGAAGCTCTGGGAACTTGTAGCTGGGGGCAGCTCAGTAAGGATTAAACCCATGGGTACTAAATGCAAAACTTGCCAGAGAATTGGAGTCATAAAAAACAGAGAACAAGTTCTTTTTGCTTATTATATGTGGCCATGCCTAATCTTTAAACTAGCGGGGACCATGGCCAACCGCCTCTATCAAAATATTATGTGCATCACACAAACTGTCCAAATACCCATGCTGGTAAAACAGGATATACCATTCAACAGGCACTATTGCTTATAAACTGTACCAACTGGTGGAAATTTCCCGAGCACGCATCGTTGTCAAACAAGTTTAGTTAAATCTTAGATCACAAATCTTGAGAAAAACCGATGATTTATAATAGATTTTGATTAGATACTGAGGAATATGAGAGTTCTGGCAATTTGTAAATCCAAGCACTGGCATTGATTGAACCAACCCCTTGAAAACATACACTGAGTTGCTTCGCTTCATATGTGTATATAGACGATCTACGGTTGGACCGTCTGATCCATAAAATTCACATAAAGGGAGATTCTTTTAAGATCTAATCATCGGAAACATATATAAATCAAGTACGCCAAGAACGGCAAGACCACTACCGGGTATGAAATGATTGAAATGCAACAAGCATTCTCTTGAAGAAGTATGGAAATCCTTTACTCCCGTTCACAGAACTCAACTCTATTGAAACTGCAAAGCAGAAGAATGACCATTTCTTTATGCAACCCTACGCAAAGCACACGAATCCTGAAGAGGATTACAACACAAAAGCAAGAACAAGAACATCGAAAGGAACCAACTTTCAAGAATAAACGCATGGTCGAACTGAAGGGACAAGAGAACTCATCACTCCACCCAACTGGAAGAGCAGACAAACCCACAAGATGCAGGGAGAAAGATACCCCATCTCGAAGAAGGAAGTGAAAGAAGACATCGAGGATCAGCCAGCTAATCTCAACACTCTTAACACAAGACGTTTCTATGAAAAGAATTACGAAACGGGTACCTTGTAACCACCTGGTTCAAGCATAAGCAAGTGAAGTGAGCGTTCCCTGTTGTGAAGCTCTAGATCTCCGTGCGAATGCGAGTGCGCTAAGCAACTAGTGAGGGAGTGAGCTGGAGGGCGACAGGGACAGTGTGAAAAGGAGGGAGAATCATTAAGAGCCACGAAGTCACGAACGACAGTGCGAACCATGTAGTACTTGTATAGAGAAAAGGTCGAATTTTTATAAACGGAGATGAATGTGGATTTGATGGGTAGATTTGAACTTTCAACAATCTGGGAATACGAAGCTGGGCGATAAGATTTGAGACCGACCCAAGACTGTTCTCCGAGTTATCCGCTGATGAAAATGATAAACAAAAGACTGATTTATTCCATTTGTTTATTTACTTTTTGTGTGAAAGAGAGGACAAAATCCAATGCATTGAGAACTAACAGACAGATCTTGCGCTTGGCACTTGGGGATAGTCTAGTCAATATATGTTCCGTTATCTTCTCCCAAATCAAAGCTTAACAAGTCTTGTAACCGGATTTCAAATTCTCGCACGGCTCTAAAAGTTGGTTATTCTAAATTCGAATCAACGGAATCTCTACACTCTAGAATTATTAAGCAAAATTCAGCTTGGGGCAACGTTATGGATCCGCGACGATCCGAGGAAAACAATATTGAAAATGGGTATGCCCATCTCCAAGAGCTTTTTCATGGCAAGGCAAGATGGTAATGGAAGAGCAGAAGGACCACGGACCCCATTGAAGCCGCATTTAGATCACCAGCTTGTCTTTCCACTCCAGTTGCTCTCCTCTGTGGGTGAATCATCGATCATGGCTGGCGATAGCAGATGGGCAAAAATCTCCGTCCCATCATCTGCCGACACTCGCCTGCTTCTTCTCCATCAGCCCATCTCATCCTGCCCCACCGACAATCCTCGCCTCATTCTTCAACACCCCCTCTCACTCTTCACTTCGCCGACACTCGTTTTTTCCTCTCTTTTTCTCCTTCCGGTCGTCGGGATATCTGGCATCAAGCCGCCAATAAGGGGGGGTTCGTATTCATCGAGCACTGTGGTCCTTGGATCTCGTGCTCGCATTTGAGTAAACCACCGACGGGTGGGCGTTTCCTTTGAAGAGCGATCACTAAAGAATGCATCTGCATCATGCCTCATCCGGCCTACATCTCCATGGCCTCAACAGCCATGAATGAAGGCGGCCTCACCTAGACCATCGCAGCCACGGGCAAGGGTTGCGTCCCTCACCAGAGCTTGGCGACCTTAGTGCAAAAAAAAGAAAAATAAAGACAAGAACATTTGTCAATGCCGATCATGTCACATAGAATAGTCGACATTACATCGACAGTGGATTAAATTGGATAAACGTTAAAAAGCTTAGAATTAAATTTGTCAAGTTACAGAGTTTATACATGAAATGGAAAGGATGTAAAAGGCTTCAAACTCTGTCGATAATTTTTCCCTTATTGGCCCATCAATGAAAGGGACCGAATCTTTGCCTTACTGCGTAACTCAGACTTTTTGGAGTCCTTTGCCTTATCTCTATAATCCGATAACATTTATCAACGTAGGCCAAGTTCTCCCAACTTTTTTTTCAGTAGCCCAATGACTACAAATTCAATGGCCATTGGGCTACCATTCATGAGTCCGGATACTGCCCAAAGAAATTGTAAACAGAAGGCCCTATGTGAAATGGGCCGGGCTGGCCAGTCACAGACCACTGAGAGACTGGGCTGGCCAGCCAGTCTGGCCCACTAAGAAAATGGGGCTGAGCAGGCCCGCTGGCCCACTAAGAATATAGGCCGAACTGGCCCGACCCGTTTGAAATCCCCAAGCAAAGTATAAGTACGTACGTACGCTCCGGAAATTATCTAAGATTACGATTGGTAGTCAAAATAGGATAGAATATATCCTGTCTAATGTTTGGTTCTTAGAAAAGATTCTATCCTACGGTTGGTTCTTCCCTGCCATGTGATTTTGTCAAATATTTAAAGCTCGGATAGAAATATTTACTGAGGAAATGGGATAAAGGTCGATACGAATTCTTATTTTCATTATATAAAACTTATTATTATCGAAAAAAGAAACAAAAAATATATATTATAATAATGAAAAACAAGTAAGTACAAATGAAGTAGAAAAGCTGCTTTCTAAATGAAAACTTGAAACGGATCTTTCTACTTCTCTCCATCTCCTTCTTCATAGTTCTAATTCATGTTGCAATTTCATGACTCCTCCTGTCAAAGCTTCACTAAAACAACGTGACAATATAAGCTCATTCTCCTCCATAACTCTTTACTTTACGTCCAAAGTTCGCAAAAACAACAGACGTTTTAAAACTCCTTCATTTTCTATAGCACAATCATTCATGTTAAAGTTTCATGACAATGTTGAGGAAGTTACAATATTATATATTTCGAAATTCATGTTGAAGTTTCGTAACAGTGTTGAGAGAGTTATAGTATTATATATTTTGAAATTGCAAAGTCGAGTAATTGTGTTTTCTCTCTTTTATTAAATTTAATATCCTTTGATTGATATTTGTGATAAATTGTTTGCAATTTTTTTACTATAGTCGAATCTGTGACTCAAAAATGCTACAATGAACTACTTTTCAATTTAAGGTGCCGATCATAAAATAGTTATGAATTGATTGACAGGGGTTATTTCCTTTTGTAAATTTATAATTTATGTAGCTATGAATCATAAAAAGTATTTACCATTTTTGTTAGTCTATTTTCAAGTTCATTTACATTAATATGCCATTTATATCAAATAATGAATATAATATAGAGAAACCTTGACTTTTATGTTACATCATATTCAAATCTATTTTAGCTACAGATTCAAATGACCAAATGAAATAAGAACGACCAATTGATTGCAATGTGATAATGACCAGTGCCATTATATATTCATAATTTCTTCCCTTCATAATAACCCATAGTATGTATTCGTCGCTTATGAATTCAATATTATATGAAGAATTTTACTACTTCAATCCTTATAAATTCACATTCCATATTGCCTGAATCCACTTCTTCCTCCGATATCACATCTATCGGTTGAATTACTCTGTGCATCCACGCAAGCATCTCCATTGACATTTTCTTGTGGCCATGTCGATTGAATTTGATTTGATTCGGCATTGGGAAGGCTATAAACTTGATGAGAACCATAGAAATCGTAAAAGTCCATGTACAAAAATTATAAATTTTTCAATATTATAGGTGCATATGATAATCCTATCTATGTACACTCAAGTGAAAATTTTGATGCACTCCTAATCATTTTTTCGAAGTATCAATTCATTTCCTAACTATAAGCAATAAGCATAGGCTTCCCATTATTCCCTATGAAGAAGTAGAAGACAGGTGAAGGAGAAGCCGCACCGCCACATCTCTCTCCCTCTCTCTCTGCTGCCTCCGACGCCATGGACGAAGACCAGAAATCCATCCTCCTCAAGACGTCCTCTCGCTTCCCGATCCCTCCAGGTCGCCATTTCTCTCCCCCTCCATTCTTCCCTTCGATCCTGATCCGCTGGCCTCATTCGCGCTCCGGGCGCTGACTCTTTTGGCTTCGCCTTTCCTCGCAGGAGTGGAGTTCTCGTACGGTACGGCCGGATTCAGAGCCGACGCGCTGGTCCTCGAGTCGACGGTCTACCGGGCCGGCATCTTGGCCGCTCTGAGGTCGCTCAAGACCCGTTCCGTGGTCGGCCTCGTGATCACCGCCTCCCACAACAAGGTCTCCGACAACGGCGTCAAAATCGCCGATCCGAGCGGCGGCATGCTGACGCAGGCGTGGGAGCCGTTCGCTGACGCTCTTGCCAATGCCGCTGACTCCGATTGTCTCCTCCAGGTCTCTCTCTCTCTCTCTCTCTCTCTCACGTGTGCTCGTAGTATGTGTATGTTTCACGATCCCTGCGAATTTATCGAAAGGATTGTAATGAGTGGATGAAAAGAAAGAAAAATCGTCAGCTTCATTTGCTGCGATCAAGAGAAGAGGTTGAGTGATTGAAAGGATAAATCTTCAGGTCTTTTTGCATCGAGAGAAATTCTTGACTATTTGCTGTGTTTTCTGTTTGTGAACAGCTGATAATCGAATTTACAAAGAAGGAGAGCATCTTGATTGATGGACATTGCCGAGCTGAGGTTCTGTTGGGGAGAGATACGAGGCCTAGTGGAGAATCTCTTCTTGAAGCTGCTAAACAGGTGAAGTGTCGCCGTCAAAGATAATATTTTTCTCGTTAACTCTGCACAAATGTCACTTGGATCCCCAAATATTCTTGCTTTTCATGGCCTGAAATTGTAGACTCGACTTTATGTTTTTTTTATTAATTCCAGGGAATTAATTCAATTGTCGGATCAATTGCCATTGACATGGGTATTCTTACCACACCACAATTGCATTGGATGGTTCGTGCTAGGAATAAAGGCATGAAAGCATCAGAACGAGATTATTTTGAGCAGCTCTCAAGCTCTTTCAGGTATGCCTGTATATGAGCTTCCTCTACCGTGAAATTGTAGTAATTCAACACCAGTTGGCCTTTCTCATGATTGTGGTGGCTTAGGTGCTTGATGAATTTGGTCCCTGGTGAATGCAAGGTTACAGGGACAGACAATAAACTGGTTGTGGATGGTGCAAATGGGGTGGGTGGAGAAAAACTTGAATGTTTAATGAAGATGTTGGATGGTTTAGTTATTGAGCTTCGTAATACTGGAAAAGGGGGAGGTATTTTAAATGAAGGAGTTGGTGCAGATTATGTTCAGAAGGAGAAGGTTTTACCTCAAGAATTTGGCTCAAATGATGTTGGAATGAGGTAAGCTGTTGTTGCTTGCCGCCTTCTAATTGTCTATGACTTTATTAATAAGGATTGTCTTTCATATTTACACACCAATGTTCAATATCCTTATGAAAGATTTCAAGCACAGTAACCTGTATACAGCTCACTAGACAAATGGCAATGCAGTTAAATTGCATCTTGTGGTGACAATAACACTCGATCAGTATGAACTACTCGGTTGTTTTGAACTGTGTTCAATTTACATAATCACTTAAATTATCTTTTGTCTTGATGAATGAAAAATTGTTTGGCATTGTTTTAGTGATGGACGATTGATGGGAAGTTCCATCCTATTCAGTCCTTTCATTTTGAGTTTGAAAAAGTCATTTAAGAATTGAACTTCAGCCTGTCCTGGTCTGTCCTGGTGGGACAGTGCTGAAGTAGAGACCTATGAGGCTCAGGTCCTATAGCGGAACTTGGTTACTTTATCATATAATTTAGGATTGCTAATTTCGATTGGATGGTGCGACTCTGTTTCTGCTGGTCGGACATGAGCATTTAACAATTCACATCTTTCCCTTGCTGAAAATGGAACTTCATTTCAGAGGCAGCTTTATTTTGGTTTTGCTTGTAGCATTTTTAAGGAAGCCCTATTGAGGAGATCTTTATGTAATCGTGTGCATTGGCAGAGTTGCTTAGTAGAAATTTTTTTTTTTGGACGTCTTTCTTTAATTGGACGGACCTTTGGCAATGGCTTTATCTTTCTTTGTTTTAGCCATGGCAACAGCTTTATGGGTTGGATAATGTTAAAGCAGGATTTTCTGACCTAGAGTTAATCTCTTTACATAGTGAAACTGTCTGTCCTTTTTACTGATTGATAGTATATGATCAACGACAGCACATGCATATAATGCCAAGTTACTGCTACCCTTACAGTATTTATTTTTTTCCCTTCATAAAACAAGTTCAAATCTGCATGAGAATCGTGAATTTGTTCAACATCCGTTCTGATGGCTTAGTTTGACTTCCTTAATATTTTGATGAGTAGCTTGACCTATTGATTGAATTGGCACTGACTGCTTAAATGTGTCTAGTCTTTCAGGTGTGCTAGTTTGGATGGAGATGCTGACCGGCTCATATATTTCATATTGCCCTCTGTGAGCAGCAGCAACATTGTGCTTGTAGATGGGGACAAATTATTATCCTTGTTTGCATTATTTATCAAAGAGCAGCTAGGTATACTCTACAAGGGGGTGGATGAAAACAGCACTTATCAAGCTCGTCTTGGAGTCGTACAGACAGCTTATGCCAATGGCGCATCAACAGACTATCTAAAGGAGTTGGGTCTAGAGGTTGTGTTAACCCCGACAGGCGTTAAGTTTTTGCATGAGAAAGCTGCAGAATATGATATTGGCATCTATTTTGAGGCAAATGGACATGGCACCATTTTGTTCTCGGATAGCTTTCTCGGTTGGTTGGAGAAGAGACATGATGAGCTTTCTTCAATGTCTGAAGGTATTCATTATGTGGCATCTATTTTTGGCAGTAATGGTGCCAAATTGTCATTGAAACTCATTTGAAGTTGTATATATTTGGTTCAGAGCAGCAAAAAGCTGCACTGAGGCTGCTTGCTGTCAGTAAGCTTGTCAATCAAGCAGTAGGAGATGCTTTCAGTGGGTTGCTGCTAGCTGAAGCCATCTTGCAAAATTTCAGCTGGTCGATCAATCAATGGAGTGAACTCTATCAGGATCTACCTAGCAGACAGCTCAAGGTTGGTTTCTCTGGTCAAGTTTTGTGTAATGTTTGGCAGTTGGCACCTTTATGTTTTCCTCTCTCGCTTCTTTTCACAACTCATCAGATAATCGATGTCATGGCACTCTGGAGATAAAATCAAATGGGCGAATCTTAATTCCGTGTTTTAGCACTTTATTCCTGTTACAGGGATCATACTATTTCATCGCAGTTCATGCCTTCATGGTAACTTATGAAGTGCTTTTTATTTGTCATATGGGAATTGAGAGAGACACTCGCACAAATGTTTGCTTCTCCTTTTTTCTTTTGAGGTAAAAATGATTTAGAAAATCTCAGTTTTTTTTTGGTAAAGTTAGAAAATCTCAGTTTGAAGTCTGTTCTTTTATTGGTTTTACAAATCAGTTAGAAGAGTTGATCGTATCTTTTTGTTTAATATGCATCTTCATGTTGATATCATCTCATGTATTAGGTTACTAATCCCCTCCTCTCTCTCTCTCTCTCTCCCTGCATATGTGTGTGCATCAGGTCAAAGTTACAGATAGAACTGCAGTTGTCACAGCAAATGCAGAAACAGTAGTGGTTAAGCCCCCTGCCATTCAAGAAGCCATCAATGCTGAAATTGGTACAGTAAAACGGTTCTTATTTTTGCTCGGCATGCTAGTGGTGTTGTTTCCAGTGAATGTTTTTCAGGTGTATCTTGGGCTTCATATTTGACAGGTTTGTTTTTTCAAAAATAAAAATAAAAATGAAACACACGCTCGCACTTGCAATGCACCCATGTTACGCTTGCCTAGAAGATAGACAAAGAAGGCAGATGGTGTTGCTTAACTTTCCGAGCTGGGGAAAACAACCGTTACAGATTAAGAAATATGTCATCTGAGTTAGGCATTAGAACCTTGAATTTTGGAACCGACTCTTTGCTTGCCCTTTTTCATTCTGTGGGATCCTTCAATCGCTTTTCATTGGGCTAATGATGAGTTTCCGTTTCACTTGAGCTTTGATGCAGTAAAATACCCCCGTGGCCGATCTTTCATACGCCCGTCAGGCACTGAGGATGTTATCCGAGTATATGCAGAGGCCTCTACTCAGGAAGGAGCAGATAGTCTAGCTCATTCTGTAGCAAAGCTTGTGGAACAGTTCCTCGGATAGCGCCTTTGTAACAAATTTTCCAACCTTCGAGAGAATTAGCAGATCTCTTTCTGAAATTAGCATGGTCGGTTCATTGAGTCTGACCAAAAATCGAGTTGCTAGTTCATGGCCGTACTACCATTCATGGGGGACTATGTTATCGCTGGTTGAAGCTTTCTTTCACCCTCCGCTTGGATTCGACGCTTTTGCTTATCTATATAAGGAAAGGGGATTTTTTTTTTCCAGAAGCATTTTTCTATGTGCAGATATATGTAGAAAGCCGTGGTTGAAGTCGGGTTGTCAGATGATCAAACTATATATAACTAAGCTCTACGTGGAATGCCATGGAGTTTAAACACGTTTTCATATAGAATGTCCTGCAATTCCGTGTTTAGAGAGCAATCCAATCAGGCTGATACATTGCTCAATCATATGATACTTCTGAGTACGTTCTTATTCATACCCAAAACAAAATCTGGCCGTCAAATTGTCGACTTTGCACAGTCCGAAAAGGAAATTGCCAAAGCACTGGCCATCTATGAAATTCTGGCCGACATCTAAACTCACGGTGCCTATACGTTTTTGCTCAACACAGCAACACGCGAGCGCTCGGACTCCCGCTTCCCCGATAAACACACGACGCAGCGTGCGAGAAGACAGTGCTCTAGTCTGCTTCGCGCATCATTATCGGTCTTGCTCGTCTCATCTTGTTAGCGATCATAAATCGATGCTCCTTTTATGGGAATTTGCTGAATGTCCGTGGATCGAGTTGATGTGACTTCTCATTTGCAGGTTTCTCGACCTTGCTGGCTTCCCGGCTCTTCCGAAGAGACCCGAGTAGGCGACAGGGTGTAACGGCGACGATGACCGCAAGCCAATACCTGATGGCCGGCTTGCAGAGATCATCGACCATCGACATGGATGTGAAGGAATGAACAGTGTAACTTTCGATGACTATGTCTAAATTCTTCCATGTGACGCTGAATGAAAGATGAGCTCATTATAGAACATACTCCTAATGTTTCTACTTTGGCATCATTTTCCTTGAAATCTCAAAGTGAATGCACCAAACCGAGTGCGCCAACTCTGCATCTAAGTTTGAAAACACCCATCTCTAGTCAACTCGGATAAATCATCGAAGCTCCAAAAGCAAAGAGAATATCCTCGGTATTTTTACAATTCTCCATGGAATATGACGATGCAAGCGGACTTCACCAGCAAGAAAGAGGAACAAAAACTACAACCACCCAAGACGACTTGTCGTTTGAGATTCCAAGAGGCGTGCTTCACATGCTTTCTCCTCTTACAATGACGGAGCACGTCGGTAGATAAAGGGCGCAGCTCGTGGATTGAGAATCATACTGTCCTTGAAGATGTGAGTAGGTCCGGCGGATTAGACCCGACCCGTTTACACGACAGGGTGTAAAACACGAAAGAGGAACTCGAATACAAACACTCCACGAGTCGCCGAGCCTGTATGTATGCCCAAACGAATGAGCACCTTCTTCTAAACTAATATATCATCTGGTCTATCTGGTAAAGTCCATGATGCCTTGATACTAGACAAATTTAGATGAAGATGCGAAGATGCGAAGATGACTATGGTACATGAATTATAAACCGGGGAGGAAAGCGAGAGCTCAACATGAGATCAACATATTTTAATGGGGAGAGGACAAAAATTGCGGCTGCCAGTTTGGCCCGAAAGTCCAGGAAGACCAAGAACTTGGGGGAGAAAGCCAAGTCAAGTTGGCATTTCGCGGAAAAGAGAGAAAGTAGCTTTGCCAAAGCATATATAAAGCAAATAACCTATTCTGAGTCACAAACATTTGTACCCACGGAAAAAAAAAATATATTTACTTTGAAGCCCCTACAATTTTGAACCCCTCCCCCCTCCCCTCATTCAATTTTACGTAAATTTCGAAAAAGAAAGGAGAGTAGACCTTTTGTAGATTTTAGGCTATCAGATCTTCGTAACCGTGCCTCTGAATTATAGAATATATGTAGTCTAGGGGGAGACTAACAAGTCACCTAAGATTATGTGCGGCTGCCGAGAGAAGAATTAAGAAACGATGGACTAAGAAAGACGGGGAAGGAGATAGGAGACGAAGGAACGCGACTACCACCGGCAATCACTGTTGCCTTGGGGTGCTACCATCGTGTGGGTGGTTTGTCGCTAGCTAAGTTGGCCGACTGATTCAAATGAGCTAGTCTTTCCTGTTATGTTTTTCTATTTATTGTGTTCAATCCGGACTAGATAAATTTTATCCCACTACAAGGGTTAGGATAAGTTATTCGCCTTCTTTTATCGTAATGTAATTCACGTGTATTCTAATCAAGGCGTCTCACAGAACATCAATAGGATCGGTATTTTATAGGGCCGCCAAACAAGCCTCGATAAAAGAGAAACCTGCATCGGGAATACATTAAAATGCTCAAATTTGGAGCGTAAAGCTTTCTACTATGGTACATTCGATCTCCGATAAGGAAATTGGTCAAGGCCGTCACCACGTAACTGTTCAGCTCCAATTTTCGCTAAGCTTTTGCGATCTTTCGTCCTTCAATTGCATAGCACTTACTATTTTGCGGCCAATTCCACAAATTTCAAAAGCCCATGGGAGGACAGTGGAAATACAACAAAGTTTAGGACCACTCGCGTTCGCTTTTGTTTGATTCTGTGGTAGAGATTCCGTGCTCATTTTTCCCTCCCTCGCGCTTCTATATATATCACCCACCACCTCCTTCCTTGTTTCCTTTTCATCTCTGCAAGGCGAGACCAAATCAGCTCGCTGCAATCGCGGAGAGCTTTTCCCCGATCCAATCTCGGTGGGCGCGAAGCACCAGGATGACGGTTCCAACCGCCGTAGTCTCGTCGGAGAGGTAAGCTCGCTTTCAACGGCTTCGAGCCACCTGCTCCCTCGCTTTTCTTTTTCCTCGAGCGGCCGTTCGTCGCCGTCGTCGCTGCGGAAATGAATGCGTCGTGTTCGGCTTGTTCGGGCAGTTTGGATCGTGTGCAGTGGAAGGTCGAGCGTATGTACGTATTCTTGCTGTAATCCTGCTTGTTGTGTGCCGATCATGCACGTGCGTGATTCTTTCCCGAATGTCGGAGTCCGGTCATGTGATTGGATTCGGTTGAAACGCGGTTCTTCCTCGGTTGGAGATTTGGAATCATGTATTGAACTTGAAATGATCGAAGTCGTTCGCCTATTTTCGTGGTGATTCCGTTAGCGTTTCCGGTATCGCATGTCCGATTTAACATCGTCGCTCTGTCATTTTTGGTTCGAGTTCCTCTCTCAAGTCAGAGCTAGCATGTCTCGTATATTCATCTTCAACGTAATGAAATTGGCGGATCGCTCGTGTCGCCTGCTCGTTGAAGCCATAATACTCGTGGTTTGAGTCTCCACGTAGATGCGTGATTCACAGACTCTTCTGATTGATTGCGTATATTGTTCGGCATACAGTAGACAGACTACTCTTCCTTTTATTTTTCTGTTGCTGGTCGCCTACTCATGAATTTTCGTTTTGTCATTCACCGATGAAAGTCTTTACTAGTCAATAAAAGTTGCTTTGTAATTGGATGGACTGAGAAATTAGTCGATGGTTGCAGTGTAGATTTCACGGATATTGCGGATGCGATCAATTTATGATCGCAGAAGCAACTCGTTGCTTTTTGTTGCATCACTCAGCCAATGTTCGACAAATCTTCATCAATTAGATATGCAAAGTTTCTGGTTGGCAATCTTTTCACATTCCTTTCTATTTTGAGCCAAAGGAGCTATGTGGGTAGTGTGGATAATTAATGCTAACTGAAACTTGGTTATTTAGCTACAGTTGACGCAGTTGATGAGAGAGTTAAGAGAGACACTGATGCTACAGAGTTAGTAAATGTCGTGTCTTCATACAATATCCCACTATGTTTTTGTAATTTGGTTCCATTTTCACAGCATCGCTTCTCTTGTTGGGCTTGCGCCACTTGAGGCCATTCTGTTTGATGTCGATGGAACTCTCTGCGACTCGGATCCTCTCCACTACTATGCCTTCAAAGAGAAGCTCCAAGAGGTGGAGGTTTCATCCTTATTTATAAACATTCTGTTTTGCCTTGTTTCAAAATAATTTAATCCTTTGACTTGGAGTTTCGTGTTTCTATTCATCGAATCAAGTGACAGTGAATCATGGGCATCTCTTGATTGCAGATGCATGACAACGTCCTTTTGACATTTATTATTTGATTGTCTTATGCATTCTTTCCGAAACAGATAGGTTTCAATGATGGGGTTCCGATCACAGAGGATTTCTTTATTAAGAATATATCTGGAAAGCATAATGAAGATATAGCCGAGCTCCTCTTCCCAGATGATATTCCTCGAGGTGAAAAATTCATGGAGGACAAGGAAGCCATGTTCCTCAAGTAAGTCTTCCATCACATCATACTCCTTTCATTATGAACTCTTTACTCTTCTGAAGTTTTTGACATCAAACTCCATGGATGACACAGATTGGCCTCGGAACAATTAACGCCCGTGAGTGGCCTATACAAATTGAAGAAGTGGATTGAAGATCACGGCCTAAAACGTGCTGCAGTTACAAATGCTCCTAAGCCAAATGCTGAACTCATGATCTCAACTCTTGGACTCACAGATTTCTTTCAAGCTGTTATTATAGGAAGTGAGTGTGAGCATGCCAAACCACACCCAGAACCTTACCTGAAGGCCCTTGATGTCCTGAAGGCGTCGAAGGAGCATACTCTAATTTTTGAGGTTTGCATCTGATCTTTATTTTTCACAAAATATAATGGGATAGTTCAGTGTTCTGAATTGCAGCTTGTGTTTTGGGTGTCCAGGACTCAGTTTCAGGCATAAAAGCAGGGGTGGCAGCTGGAGTGGCCACTATCGGCATAACAACGAGGAACCCGGAACAGCAACTGATGGAAGCAAAGCCAACATTCCTCGTCAAGAGTTATGATGATCCAAAGCTGTGGGCGGCTTTAGAAGCGCTCGAGAAAAAAGATGCTTGAAAAATTCTTTGCAACCAGGGAGGTGGAGGACCTGCCCGTCAACTCTCATTAGCCATTCCGATTCGGTGGTGCAACACTGCAAGTTGATGATGATTTGACTTCGGGGTGGCATATTGTTGCCGGAATTTGTTCTGATTCCGAGAGATGTCGTATTGCTTTGCTTACAGATTAGATTACTGAGAGCATAGTGGAAACAGGAACGATGCTATTTTCGCAACTTCAGTCAGTTCTTCCACTCTCATGTATTAACAATAATTTCTCTGATATGAATCTGTTCCTTCCACATTATCACTGTCTCAAAGAAAGTTGGGTTCTTCCATTGTTCTCCCCTTTCTTTCTACTTTCTAGTGGTCTCTTATAACAAGAAATGCGTGAAACATGGATGATAATACAGTATGATGTATGACACATTGCGAAAGAATATGCACACTTAAGCTGTTATGAAAACCTATTATCTTGCTCCATTTGCTCCTGGAAATAAGTCGATGCAAGAATTCGTGCTCTTTTTTTAATGAATCGCCCAACAGTTCATAGAATAGACTGAACTAATGTGACTTCTCATTTGCAGGTTTTTCGACCTTGCCAGTTCCCAAATCCACCAAAAAGACCAAGGAGGCGGCAATGACTGCAATCCAATGTGTGACAGTTCATGGACTGAACTGATGTGACTTTCCATTTGCAGGTTTTCGACCTTGCTGGCTTCCCTGATCCGCCAAAGAGACGGCAATGACAGCAATCCGATGTGTGAGGACCGGATGGCCGACTTGCGACGACCATCGATGCTGTTGTGAAGGAATGAAAAGCGTGCACTTTGATGGCCATGTCTAAATTATTTCATGTGATGCTGAATAAAAGACGAGCCCCAATATAGATTTATGTAATTCTGACTCTTGTCTAATTTCGCTAAATAATGCATGAAATTCCAAAGTGGATGTATTAAACTGAGTATGCTGACTCTGTATTTCGTTGACTTTTTAAGCTCCCAAGACTGATATTAAACCCGACCTTTTTACACGACGAGAGGTAAAAAGACGTAAGAATACAAAAAAGGATTTCGAATGCAGAGACTGCCCAAGAATTAGGAGCCAAGTCATGTTGGCATATAGCGGAAGAGAGAGAGAGAGAGAGAGAGAGAGAGAGAGAGAGAGAGCAGAGAAACACAAAAAGAAAGCAAAGAACCAGTTCTTTGTCACAAGCATTTGCACTCACAAAAATTCCCCCCAAATCAATGTTACCTAAATTGGAGAAAAGAAAGTACATGGCCTATAACGGATATAATCCAAGGGAAATTATACTGCAGGTGCTTCATAGACCTCTAGGGCGCGTTTGGTAACCATTTTCATTCTCAGTTTCTCGTCCTCACGAGTTTGGGACGAAAAACCTGTTTGGCAAATTCTCATTCTCATTCTGTTCCCAGGATGAAAAAAATGGCGGGGATGGATTTGGGACGAGAAATGAGAATCAAAATTTTTGGTTCTCAATTTTCTGGGACAAGAATGTACAGTACCTATTAATAAGCTAATTTTTTTATATTTCATTTTTATCTCTTGCCACCGCTGATCATCGGCACCGTCGCCGCCGGTCGTCGCCGTCGGCCGACAATCATTGACTCCAGCCGCCGATCGTCGGTCGCCACCGGCCACCATCGTCGCCCGCTGCTAGTCATTGCCATCGATCGCCAATCGCCGGTCGCCGCCGGCGGTCACCGGCCATCGTCGCCGCTCACCACCGGCCATCGTTGCCGCCCACCGCCAGTCATCGCCATCGGTTGCCGATCGCCGGCCATCGTCGTCGCCCGCCATCGATCGTCATCGTCAGCTGCTGGTCATCGGCCCCGGCTGCCGATCGCCGGTCGCTACCTCCGCCACTGGTCACTGTCATCGTTGGCCGCCGATCACTGCAGCCGCCGGTCGCCGCCATCGTAGGTTGCCAGTTGTCGGCCACCGCATTTCTTTTATTTTTCTAGTATTGGGACGAGAAATTTTGTGCAATTACCAAACACATTTCTCTTCACAAAAACCCATCCGAGAACCATTTCTAAAAAAAAATACTCATTCTAAAAAAAATTTATTTTTGGGACAAGAATGGTTACCAAACGCGCCCCTAGTAGCCCGATTTATACGTCTGTGACTATAAATTATAATAGAACGTGTGGTCCAAGGAAGACTAGAGATTCACCTAATATCACCATTAGTTATCAAAATAAGAATTGAGACCTGACAAGATAGGAAAAGAAGGATATGGAGAAACCATGCCAGCGAGTCGAAGGAACACGACCATTGCTGGAGGTTGCGGTGCGACTATTGCTAGTGCGGTAGTCTGCGGCGGCCAGTTCTACCCCAGATTTGATCAACACATAGTGGTGGAAAGCGGCGCCACGGTAGCGTCTCTAAGTGAGGTGAACAAAATCGAACAAACCATCCATTCTTGTTCTCTCTTTCTGAATAATTATATAATTATATCCGATTCGCATAAGTTAAATTCCATTCTAGTATCAGGGTCGGGATGAATTATCTGTCCCTTTTTACTTTGATATATCTAAGTTTATTCTGATCAAGATGTGTCATCAAATGCCAAAAGAGGATGACAAGTAATTGTACTCAGCCTTTTTATTTGGGTCGCCGTGGAGAAAAGGAAAAATTCTCTTCTAGGAGCAAACGAATTGGAGTAACAATGCTCCTCCCAAAACCTCCAAATACATTAACGTCTTCGCTTTCTATTGCACCGAATAGATAAAACGTGATCTCGGACGAGAAAATTGGTCCGGACTACCGTGGGACAACTTGTTGAGCCCTAATTTTGCAAGAAGTTTTGCAATCTGGTCCTTCAATTGAGAATAACATTAGTTTTCATGGTCAAGTTCAGAAATTTGGAAAGCCCGTGGGAGGATAGCGAAAATACGAAAAAATTCACGGGATGCTCTCGACAGTTGGCAACATAGCAACTAAAGAAAGAAGACTAGGACCTCTCGCGTTCGCTTTTATTTGATTCCGTGGTAGATTCCCTGCTCGTCTTCCTCTTTCTCCCACGCGCATACCACCACCACCGTCTTCCGTCCTTTCCATCCCTCCAGGCGAGACCACATCACGCTCGCCGTCGTCGCGGAGAGCTCTCGCGATCCCATCTCGGTGGGCGCGAGGCACCAGAATGACGGTTTCGTCCGCCGGAGACTCGTTGGAGATGTAAGCTCGCGCTTTCTCATTTTTCTCTCGAGGGTCCGTTCATCATTGTTGCTGCGGAATGAGGTTCTGTTCGGGCATTTGGAATCGTGTTCAGTGAAAAGTCAACTGTCTGTTCGTTATTCTTTTGTAATCCTGCTTGTCGTGCACCGATCATGCACGTTCGTGTTTCTCCCCGATTGTTGGAGTCCGGATTGGGAAAAATGTCCGAACTCGTTCGCCTATTTATTTGGAGATTCCGTTACCGCATCGTTGAGTTAACATTGTCGCACCGTCATCCTTTGTTCGAAACTCTCTCGAGGAGTCGGAGCCAACATGGCTCGTGTATTTTCCATCTTGAGCGTGATGAAATCGACGGATCGCTCACGTCACTTGCTCGTGCAATCGATGGTGTTCATGGTTTGAGTCTCCACTTGTGTGCATGATTTACAGTCTCTTCTGATTAATTGCATATGTTCTTTGGCATGTAGTCGACAGACTAGTCTTCCTTTTTCTTTTTCTACATCTTTTTTTCCTTTTTCGCTTTTCGCCTCCTCGTCGATCTTCCCTTTGTCATTCGCAGATGAAAGTGTTCAACAGATAGTAGAACGTATTTGTAATCGGATGGACTGAGAAATTAGTTGATAGTTGCAGTCCAGTTTTGAGGGATAATTTGGGGATGCGTAGAATTTATGATTACAGAAGCAATTCATTGTTTCTTGTTGCATCGCTCGGCAAATCTTCAATGAATCTTCCTGGACTTGTTATGTAAATTTTCTGGTTGGGAATTCTTTTGCAGTCCTTTCTATGACAAATCAAAGGAGCTATGTGGGTAGTCTGGCTAATTAATGCTAACTGAAGCCTGGTTATTTAGCTATAATTGACAGAGTTGATGGCAGAGTTAGAGAGACATTAATGCTACAGTGTTACGAGATGTTGTGTCTTCATACAATATGATAGATCTTTACTTTACCCACCATGACTTTGTAAGTCGGTTCTATTTTGACAGCGTTGCTTCCCTTGTGGGGCTTGCACCACTTGAGGCCATTCTGTTTGATGTTGATGGAACTCTATGCGACTCGGATCCTCTCCACTACTATGCCTTCAGAGAGATGCTCCAAGAGGTGGAGGTTTCATTCTTATTTGCAATCATTTTGTTGTGCCTTATATAAAGAATTATTGCATCCTTTAAGTTGGATTTCATCTTTCTTTTCATTGAATTTAGTTACTGTGAATCATAATTATGTCTTAGTTACAGATGCATGACTACATGCTTTTAATATCCGTTATTTAATTGTTTTATGCGCTCTTTCCAAAACAGATAGGTTTCAATGGTGGAGTTCCAATCACAGAGGATTTCTTTGTTGAGAATATTGCTGGAAAGCACAATGAAGACATAGCTGAGCTCCTCTTCCCTGATGATATTCCTCGAGGTGAAAAATTCCTGGAGGACAAGGAAGCCATGTTCCGCAAGTAAGTCTTCCATCATGTCATGCTTCTTTCCTTATTTACTCTTTTCTCCTCTAAAATTTATGACGCTAGGCTCCATTGATGACACAGATTGGCCTCGGAACAATTAACACCCGTGAGTGGCCTGTACAAGTTGAAGAAGTGGATTGAAGATCATGGCCTAAAACGTGCTGCAGTTACAAATGCTCCTAAACCAAATGCTGAACTCATGATCTCAAGTCTTGGACTCACGGATTTCTTTGAAGCTGTTATTATAGGAGGTGAGTGTGAACATGCCAAACCACACCCAGAACCTTACCTGAAGGCCCTTAATCTGCTGAAGGTGTCAAAGGAGCATACCATAATTTTTGAGGTCTGTATCTGACCTTTATTTTTCAGGAAATATAATCAGATGATTCACTGTCCTGAATTGCAGCTTGTGTTTTGGGTCTCCAGGACTCAGTTTCGGGCATAAAAGCAGGGGTGGCAGCTGGAGTGGCCACTATCGGCATAACAACGAGGAACCCAGAACATCAACTGATGGAAGCAAAGCCAACATTCCTCATCAAGAATTACAATGATCCAAAGCTGTGGGCCGCTTTAGAAGCACTCGAGAAGAAGGATGCTTGAAAAATTCTTTGATGACCAAGAAGGTAGGAGGACCTGACTGCTTTTAGCCATTTAGATCTGGTGGTGCGAAACCGCAACTTGATTATGATTCGACTTCGAGATCGCATATTATTGCCCGAATCTGTTGTTATTCTGAGAGACACGTCGTATTACTTTGCTCACAGATTAGAATACTGAAAGTTAAGTGGATGCAGAAACGATGCTATTGATGCTATTTTCACAACTTCGATCTGCTCTTTTGCACTCTTGTATAAGTAAGGATTTCCTATAACATGATTTTTCCCTTTCAGATTACCGCTGTCCCACAAAAAGTTAGGTTTCATTGTACTCTCTTTTCCTTCTACTTCTAGTGGTCTCGTATGATAAGGAATGCGTGAACCATCGATGATAATATAGTACGATGGACGACACATTGCAAAGAATCTACACAAGTAAGGTGTTGCCAAAGACCCTTTTTAGCTTCTTCCTTTTGCTCCTGAAAATAAGCCGATGCAAGAAATTCTCTTATAAGTCTAATTTTAAGTGACTTAGAATTTTATGGATACGAATAATTTTATTTGGGTTGGTCTACCGTGTCACTACCCCTTAATGAATCGATCTTCTGACTCCCTTCCTTCCGGAATTCCTCCTCAAGCAACCGGCAAAGACAGTGCCATTGCTAAGCGGTAGGATGGTAAATTCAGGGGGTTTCCTCATGTATTAACGGTATTCGTGCTCCTTTCTCATCGTCCAGATTCAAATCACTATGCGTATACATTCTCCCAAGCACCGATCTGTATGTCTCCATTAAGTACTTGATTGTGCACGCCGTTGGCTTTGAAAAAAAAATAGAAAACTACTTTTTGTTCTCAGGAATAATTTTTTTTCTCCTTCTTCTTTTTTTTCCTTCTTTCTCTAACTGGTTGGCGGGTCTCGACGAAGACCCGCTGACCGATAACTGGCTAGGAGTAGGGCTGACAAGGGCGATATTGACCTTGCCGACCTTCAGCGAGCCTCGTCGTGGCTAGATGGGGTCAACCTTGCTGCCCATAGGCAATGGTCGACCTCGCCCAGATTTAACAAGGTCAAACCTTGCCGGTGGCTGCTGTGAGATCGAGCCTACATGGCCATGAAAGACTAACCTCACCAGTCCGAGCCAACAACTGACCAAAGGAAGAAAATAATAAAGAAAAGAAAGAAAAGAAAAGAAAAATAGAAACATATCATTAAATTAATTTTACATTAAATGTACTTCTATTTATTTTTCTATTTCAAGAATAACAATTACTAAATACATTATTCTTGAAAAAGAACTTGTCCAAGGAATAGAAATGAAAAAAAAAACTATTTGTGAAAAGTAATTATATATGAGAATAGAATTGTTGCTAAACACGACTTAAGCGGGCTGAAGCCCAACTAGGAAAGAAATTGACCAGTGCGTCCACTTAGCCCGTGAACTCAAGGATAACCAACAGATGACCGGCTTCCCTCCTCTGACCCAATTCAGCTGCTTCTTGACCTGCCAATTTATCTAAAACAGCCTCCTCCTTCTAATTAGAAGTGGCAAAATGGGTCAAAGACCCATATTTGATAATATGAGTCATAAATGGGTTAACTTAAAAAGTTAGATGGGTTTAAAATGGGTCACTTAACAATCTCATGAGTTTTAAATGGGTTTTAAATAGGTCATAAATGGGTTACCTAATTGATTTTAAGTATTATTAACAAATCATTTTAAATATTATTAACAAGTCATTTTTAAACTATGAAAATTATGATATTATAATTATTTTATTTTTAAAAAATAAAAATTCGTTATTTTTATTTTCCCTTATTTTTCCGTTTTTTCTTTCCTTTTCTTTTTCTCCTTTTTCCCTCTTTCTAAGTTGGTCACTGACCAAGAGGTGAGGGATGAGCCCACCAGACTCCAGTCACTAGAAGAAAAAAAAGCAAAAAAATGAAAAAAAATTGTTAAAAATAAAAAAAATTAAAATTGAAAAAAATTAGAAAAGTTATCAAAAAATCGTATTGCATAAATTTATTTTAACAATACATTTAAAAAAATTACCAAACAAATTTTCCTAAACTTGGTTAAATATAGAAGCATTTTAATAATATGGGTCGGGTCGGATTGGGTATGGGTCGAGGTCGAGGTTGAGGTCGGGTCAAGTATGGGTCATTATATTTACACTACAACAATATGGGTCAAACCGGGTTAAATGGTTTAAATATGGTCTAACCCATATTTGATGCGACCCAAACCCGACCCGACACACTCGTTTGACGCTCCTACTTCTAACTATGAGTGATTAGTCACATGGTTAGTCAATGTCCATCTTGAAGTCAAGAATCGAACGTGATCAATTCTCATCTGTAGAACTAGGCACCCATCATGTCCATCCTGCAACTAGATTAGATCGGACCAACCGGTTCTCGGATCGTCTCGAGAAAGGATAGTGTTATTATCTATTTTTTATTTTTTCATGGTTCCTGCTAAAAAGATTAAAAAAATGCAAACCGATAATATACTGCTCGGATAATTCTTTGTTTTCAATCATTTTATGATTTCTACTATAAAAATATAAAGTATACATATTATCGATCGTTTTCATCGATTAGGTCTGTTCCTATCCGATCAATACGCTTTATTCATAGAAATTAAGAATCGAACCAATTCTCATGGGTATCACCGAATCTTTAATTAATGTACCAATGAAGGAGCGGTTATCACGCGGCGGCGTAACGTCCAGAATCGTGAGAATTACTTATACAGCCGGATGTAATTAGTGACGTGGTGACCTGATTAGCCAAGACGGTTAAGCAAGGATATCTTGTTAAGTATCTAACGAGTAACGGGCCAGGCCCGCTAACCCGAAGATAACCGATCCAGCGACCCGCTTCCTTACTACCCGACCCGAATCGGCCGCTTCTTGACCCGCCGATTCGGTTAAAACAGCCTCCTCCTCCTCCTCCTCCGATCGCCCCGAAATTAAAAGGACTCAATCGATCGGGTATCGCGCCAACCGAGCATGGCGACATAACGAAGCCTCTCTGTCTCTCTCTCGCGCGCGCGACACTCTCGCTCTCCACATGGCGGCCTCGTCGGCGGCCCAGACCGCCGCCGCTCCGCCGGCCTCAATCGCCAGCGCCGCAGGGGGGCACCGCACGGAGACGCCGCCGCCGAAGACCCTCCGCGGCCTCAACAAGCCCAAGTGCATCCAGTGCGGCAACGTCGCACGCTCCCGGTAATCTTTCAATTCCCCTTCTCGATCCCGTTGCTAGTGTTGAAAGGGGTCGCCTTTTTCTCTCGTTGCGCGTTTTTTGCTGCTCCAGCGCTCGCGTTACTGCGGTTTCGTTTTCTTATTTTTCCATGAGGGAGTTGTGTGGAGAAGCAGTTATGGTTTTGCCCGCGAGTGCTTAGGTTGAAGTAGGCTCTGGGTTCTGACGGCTAGGGGGTGACCGCTCGCTCGTGAGCCAAAATATCGTCCAGACTGTGTATATAGGAGGATGTGAGTTAGATTTCGTAGACAGTCGGTTGCTGATGGTGCTCAAAGTCGACCGCATCTGGGGGTCGCTTGGGCTTGCGCTGAATCTGCAGGCAGCTCTTTTGCCTATATGTCTGTTTGATGCTTATGTTAGTAATTAGGGTAAACAAGTAGTAGGCATCAAGCTCAATAAATGGATCGCGATTTGAAAAAATTTGCCTTAGTATTCTTTTTTGGCCAATGCGCAAGTCCAGGAGCCTCTGGCAGGTTTTGCGAAGTAATTCTCTGTGATGGGATTAAATTTCCGCATGTGACAACATTCATACTGATTAAGTAAGCCATCCAGTGATCGCATTTCCGCCTTTTAACACGTCAGTAGTTGTGCTTTTGTGCATCACTTGTCTTTTATGTTTCTGGTATCTTTGATAAAGGGGGTCGGTTGCTTGGTCCGAGGTTGGAGGGTTTTTTTCCCCCTCCAACCAAGGTTCTTGTTTGTAATTGGTCGGATGGGCCAAGTTTACATCTGGAAGTCCAGAGCAGAGTCAACTAAAACTCGAATTTTCCTTTACATCGTTTGTAGACGAATCAATATTTTTTCCAGCTTACTTATTTTCACCTGTGAAGAAGTTAGGGCTCTTCCAGTTGGCAGTTATCATCACTCTGCGTCAAGGGCAATGGTAGAGCAGGCGTTTAAAGCAGAGAGCTCTTTTATAAGCTTTTATTCATTGACGCATATAATTTCGTAGACATTCGCAATATGAATTGAGTATTTGTGAGCATAGGCATATTGCTAGCAAGAATGGCCATGTAAGACATTTGTAATGACCGGTTGGCAATTTGATGGCTTTGGTAAAGGTAAATGAAGGGAGGACTGGATTCTGCATATCGGGGAAGTTAAAGGATTCAACTGAAAAACAAAAGGAAGTTAGAAAATCAAATCGCACAAACAATTTTTCGTAGAAGACCGAAGTGTAGATCTAACCGTTAAAGTCTTGATCAAACTCTCATGTGGTAACGATTCATTGCTGCGATACTTAAGAAATCATTTACTTTTATTCTAGGATTTCTTTCCTTCATGTGATTTAATTCTCATTGATTGAGTTAAGGATTGACATGATTATGTCTTCACCGATTCAATTTCTACACGATATGGTATACATTGTTCTCAAGAGTTGTATAGTTTGTTAGACTTCATAGATTTTAGCTCCTTGTAACTTTTTTATAACGGAGGTAACCCTTGGTAGTCTGTGCCCTTCTCATATAGAACTTTCCTTTTGCTTTCAAGACTCAAATATAAACCAGTTCTGCATAGATCCTTAAAGTTATCCTTGTTGCAAGGACTGATCATGCCCAAAGCATAGTCATTTTAATTATTGCCGATGATGTGTCTTTCACATCAAGATCTTACGACATGTAATTTGCATAATTTAACCTCTCATGCGGGTAATGCAAGCATTTAAAGTAAAAAAATCGTTTCTCCTTGTGCCATCAAATTATATATGGCAAATCTCATTGCCATACATCTCAGCATGGATTGTAAAGGTTTGGGAACATAAATTACGTTTTTATTTCTAAAACTTGAGCCTGAACATTTGCAAATTGCCTTGTATTGACATTATTCTACTTTCTATGGGGTCGAATAAAGGGAGTTGAATTCTGATTCATAGTATAAGGAAAATATTATATGAATGCCGGGAGTCCTCATCGAGAGATCATAAATGCCCTTGATACTGCATTTAATATATTCTGGGAGAGAGAAGCTGGTAGTTAATGTACAAAATTCATTGTAATATCTGAGGTTGTGATGTTTGCCATTTTGAGAGCGTATCAAATGTCTCGGCGTGCTATTTACATTGACCAACCGAATTATTAAATAGCAATGTAGTTCATACGTACATCACACCAAGGAGTTGTCAGATCATGGCCTTGATATAGCTAGCAGGTAGTGGTGGGGAGGGAATCCTCACACCATTTTGTTAACATGACACAAAGGGAATTATCGCACTTTGATTTGAGAATGTGGTGATTTTCAAGATTTTGAAACAATATCTATCTCCTCTTAATCTCTATTTTGATTGGTTGAGTTTATTGTGTAGGTGTCCTTACCAGTCATGCAAAAGTTGCTGCTCCAAAGCTCAAAATCCTTGTCATATTCATGGTATGCTACTCTTCAAATATGTAGATTCTATTTAAGGTATGGTTGCCATGCGAGTTTAGGGATGTTATTGGGGATTTAGGAGCTAATGCTGCTAGGTCGATGTTGCTTGATAGTATCCTGAAACTATACATCCTGCTCTGCGCTTCTGATTTTTAAATGTAACGATGTTTGCATGGGCAATGGGGTTCCCAATATCGGAATGATATGCTGAATATCACAGCATCTTTCAATGGGCAGAAGATAACAATCGTGATTAGGAAGGTGTACATTATTGACATATGACTCTACAATGGTAAAGATAATGCTTTTCCTATACTTTTTTTTTCTGGAAATCTACAATATGGAGATGACGTTGAAGTAGAAATATAATTTGTATAGTAGAGAATTTATTAGACTGTTTATGAATCACTAAAAGAACAGGTCCAGCATGTCCTATGCTTTTTTTCCTTTGATATGGTTATGCTACTTCTCTAATTTTGGGTATGAAGTACATATTCCTATTCTATGTAGCAACGGTAATCTTCTACTGGAGAATTGAAATAGATGTCACAGAGCCCACAGAGTTTGTCATGATAAAATCTAGAAGTTCGTAATTTATATCGTGCTTTATCTTGTTTAGTGAGAACAACTGCTGGTATTCTAACTGCCTTAAGTGATTAATCATTGTCGCAGTAATTGTTGTCATGCAACATGCATCAATTTAGAGGTCGAAAGCAAACGTCAGAAGTGGGCTGAAAAAATTTTATTTGCGAAAGCAGTTTATCAATCATAAATTTTTATATCTTATTTGATGATATTGTTTATGGGGAAGGAGAACTAGGTTGAAGAAACAGTTTGCATGTTTGCTTCAGTAGACATGATGAGTAATTGCTAAAGCTGTGTGAACTTGCTATGTAGAAGTGAAATTTGAGATTTGTGGATTGTTCGCAAAAGCTTATGTTGTCCTTTTCTTTTGTCGTGGCCATTTATTCCTGATGTTGCCATCCTCCTTAATTATATATTAATGATGCTGAGTTTCTCATGATTTTAGTACTTACTTGCCATTCATGCAGTTTTGAAAGCGAGTGCAACTTTTTCAGAGAAGACCCCACCTTCAAGCTCTCCTATCTTTAGTCAGCAGGCAACTGAACCATCTTCTTCAGGGTAAGTTGTCAGTGTTTATCACCAATTGATGCGTATCACCTCCTTTGTTGAAGTTTCAGCTCTAATTGCTCATCAGTATAAGTGACTAGTCTGCTGTAGTTTTTATTTTTCGTATTTATCCAATGGAGATACTTACATTGGTTAGACATGTGGTTTAGACCCATGCTACTTCAACGTCACTAGAAGCCCCGACCATTTTGCCATGTTTAGTTGTTCATTAAGTTAATTTCTTGGTGGATGCACTATAGCGGGAACATCTAAGTGCGAAGTCATATTCAGAAGTGAAGGAGATGTTGCTTCAATCAGTGGTTTGACATTATTCTCGAAGTGTGCCTTTTCTCAGGGTGTAATTTACTTTCTAATCATGTCCTTAGAGATAACTTTTTTGATATTGGAAGAATGAAATTTCAATTGGACTGGGTTGGTTATGACGTACACATAATTTTGTAGGAGTGGAAGTTATACACAGTTAATGATTGAGGAAAAATCTTAGTCTTGAAAATGATCCATTGAAAAGGGTGTTTATGCCTGTTACTTTTGTAGGAATAAATTGGAATTTTCGATCTGTTAGACTTTAGTCTTTCAATGCATGTTCCTGCGGATAAAGAAATAGTAGAATGTGAGATTAGATGCTCATTAGTATGTACAATGACTCGGGTACTCTTGGGGTCAAGGTTGAGATGTGCCTTCCTGGATGACCTTCACTTTTAGTCTTTTGCTTAATCAAAGTTTCCCAGCGCACTATGATTTCTTTGAAACGCAAAACATTTGACTTTTTCACGAAATGCAAATGTAGACACGTAGATTGGCAAATAATATTTCATATTCATTGAAATTTGTGTATTGTTGTCAATTTTGGGGGGAAAACAAAATAGCAATTTGCTTTTATTGTAGCTTAAACAAATGGGCATGGATTTGGATAGAGTCCATCAGGTCATTGGTCATGCTATTTTTCAAGCTTGTTATTTGTCAACATCCTAAAGCAATCTATGCACTGCTTTTAAATGAAAGCAGCAAAGTATTAAGTAGTAAGTTGTCGCGCTTTTTGACCAAATGACATGGTTGTGAGTATCGAAGATCTTGGCTGTGTTACCTGACTATATTCAGCTAGATATAAGAAGTTAAATCTGGAATGTGACTTCTTATATGGAGTAAACTGTTGGTAGTATTCACTTAATTCTCACGAATTCTTTCCTTGTTTCATTTTCTTAGTTTGTCCAAAGTTTTTTCCATTTTGCCGCCTATATTTTTATTGCTTGAATTGTTTTGTACTTCTAACAGCTGCTTGATTAACCTTAGTTGGACGGCTTTCCAATTCACTGACTTGCCTATATCATATGTATGTCATCTGGTGAGAAATGAAACATAATTTCTATCAATTTACTTCTTTGTGACTTTCTTTCAGGAGTTCACTGAGAGTTGCATCTCTTCGGCAACTATCCAACAATTTTTCCCAATTCAATAATGTGCAAATGCCATTGCGTTCTAAGAAGCCATTAACCAGAAAGGTATGCATAATTGAAGTTAACAAGGTGTTGAATTCTTTGTTAGATTGTGTTTCAATGGTTCAGCAATACATGTTCTTGATTGCGAGAACTTATCCAGGATGCTGCTGCTATAAATGAATGGAGGTTTGCCAAGTTGAAGGAGTTCAAGGATCGGCATATTGAGGTGGAGAATGAATCCTTTGACCGATATATGCAGAATGTTAGCCTACTAGAAGAGGTTTTTGCTTTGGAGACGTTAGCTAAAGGTTCTGGCCAAGTTGAGTCCTCTACATCAATGTTCAGCCCCACTTGTGGGGAGGAGAAGAGCATTGTCTTCTCAGAGATGAAACTGAAGCTAAAGGCGAACCCAGTTAGGAAGGAGAATTTGAGAAAGAGGATTCATGGTGTCATTGATCAAGGGTTGAGGAAACTTCAGAAACTCCAGCTGAATAATCAGGCAAATGACTCAGTTGCCCAACTTGAACTGGATCATAGGCCCAAAATAAAAGGTTTCCAGGTTGAAAGAGCTTCGATTATCCATGATTTAAATGAGAAACTGAATAAAGCACGGAATGAGGAGGATTTAAAATCTTGCTTGGATATGCAAGCCAAGTTAATTAGTCAGCATGTGGGGTCGGGGGAAACAGTAGCAGAAAACACCAAGCCATCTCTGCCTGCACATGCTGCTGAAGATGATGAAAAAAAGGGGTCTGGATCAGCTTTTTCTTTGCCGAAGTCTGTAAGCACTGCTGAGATTGATCAAACAACTCTCGACATCGTCAGTGCTCACTTTTCTTCTATTCAGCAGATAGAAAATCTGTAACATGATTTGGAGGTAGGGCACCGGCCAAAGGCTGCATTTGAGGATGAAGTAACATGGCATTATTATTTGTTGTATTGCAATCGGTTCCATTAGGTAGTTTCATGTCCAAGCGCCCTTTTAGATTCTCCTCCTTGATTTTAATGCTGCGAACAACAATGTTTCGAGGGTTATTGGCGCAGATGTAATTAAGTGTCGCAATGTTGGGACACTCTCGTTGCATACATTAGCTCTATTTAGCTTGCATCTGATAGTTTGGGATGCATATGTGGGAATTGCTCACACTTTGCGCCATTTTAAAGTCTAAGGCTGGCCAAGGCTATGCTGGCGATACCGTTGTTGCGACCTGCAGATTGTTCATTCTACACCAAAATTGACATGCCTTTACTTTGTGCAAATATATGCTTTCAATCTATGATAGGGGCCGTCCATGAAGTGAAAATCGATTCGAACGAGCTGGTCTGGGCTCGTCTGATGGGCTCAAGTAACTTATAAATTAGCTGTCATGGCGTCCGTTGGTCTTTTGTTGGCTACGGCTAAGTAATGCGAAGGATGTTTGTGTGCGTTAAGTTGCTCAACTCGGTGTAATTGGTTTGGATCAGTATGGAAAATGTTTATTTTTTCTTCTTTTTAATTCTCTTACGAAGTGTAAGAAATGAAGTCTTCCCCAATCAAATAAACACGTGGCTGCCTAATGCCTATCACGTATATTTCCTAGGGAACATTATGTCCCACCAAACGGAAAAGAAACATGGAGGAAAGAAAATTGGCAGTGTGATCATTGAATGCCCGCTCAATTTTCAATAGCCTTTTATTGAAATCTAGAGCTCAGGCAGGTGCAACACGATAGGCAATCCAACTGCCACCGGAGATATAGGAAAAAGGATAGAATAAGGAGAAAAAAAAAGAAGAAGACGGAAAGCCTAATCATGACATGGCCAAGGCACATCCTTTGTACACCCACGTCTTCAGTTTCAAAGCAAAATCAACCGAGCTTGAACTCCTCCTGGTGCTTTGTCCGAAAGATTCCAATATGGGCTCTAAAGGCAAAATACCATAATGACAAAGAAAAATTCCATTGTTGGGAATTCTCTCTCTTTCTCTTTCAAAGTTCCTTTCAACCGTTTTTAGCTTTGGGAGGGTTTTTAATGGGAATGGTGTGCTTTTCTTTGCTTTATTCTCTTATATATGCTTCTCAACCCAACACCACCTTTCTTGGTGGGTTTCTCTTTTCTCTGTTTCTATCATCCAAACCTCTCAAAACCAAGGCTGTCAAAATGCCTTCATTTTCAATGGCTCTCTACCCATCCCAACTTCTCCACATCCACTTTTTATTTTCTCCCCCCTCCCCCTAAAACAGCTTTTTTCTAGCCCCCTTCCTTTTAATTATCAAAACCCATTATCTTAGCCGCTCAATATCAGCCTCATATTTCAGACTAGTTATGAAGAGAATTCTCGGTTCCTCATGCTCTACACTGTTAGCCTCAAGAGAATTGAATCCACTAAAGTCACGCAAGATCTGATGAGATTATAGGAAAATATCCCACGTCTATCTCGGTGATAGTTCCAAGTCGACGTCTAAAGTAACAATCTTGAGGGTGTAAATACATGTCTTGCTTTTTGCCCCCACTTCATTTCACCTAACAAGCGTAACAAGGAGAGAGAAAACCTCTCGAACGCATGATGGAACTTGCTTGGAGAGAACCCAGGAAAGGATCGATGGGTCATAATGCAGGTGTTGCCTCAAAATAGTACGCAACAAGCCAACCATGTGAGATCGTACCATTTATTATTATTATTATTATCAGATGAATTATGATGTACACCCTCCTCGGTCGTCGGTCCTCATCACACCCTATTCAATGAGTCCATCAGATGTTACACAAAGTTGAAGTCTGACCCAAAAGCGTTGCCAGGTGATGGCAATAGCTTCTGGGTAAAAAGCAACGCCAAAGAGAATGTCACATGGCCAGGGTGATTCCCGGGCTCCTCTAATTATGTGCTTGGATATAAAAACAAATTTGTTTCTATAAAAAAATGAAATGATAAAGCTGATGGCTATCATGAAAGCTGAAATTGGCGAAGGATGCATCATCCTTCCGTGATTCCAATGTCATCCTCACTAGTGACTATTGGATAGATTTGTACTCATGTGTTATTGAAGTTATTGGCAAGATATCTATCATGCACGTAGTCTAGCTATCCCTAGCCAAGTCCCGTTCGGCCACATGGTCTCTAAACTTCAATTTATATATTGTATTTGCCGTCCGATTTGCTATGAGACAACACTAGGCCGACCATAGTTTTCGGCTACAGATTGAATTTTCTTCTTCTGTTGTTGATATTTAAATCATAAGAGTCTGTGTTTTTGTTATCCTTATCGCTCTGATTAAGGATTACTTTTGTTGTAAATATTCGCCTTGGCAAGATTTGGCAAGATTTGGCAAGATTAGAACCGCCATCCTCTCTCTATTATCTCCTGTGCAGAATCATGTTACATGTCATCGCGTAAACGATTCAAAGAGCTTTGAATTGCTGTTAGACATTTGTTTCTCAAAGTTGCATTTCCTCCTCTTTTATTTTTTGTTTTTTCCCTTTATGATTTGTCTCGACCTCAGAGGGATCAAATCGAGTCATCTGGCATCTTTTATCATTTAACCCCAAGAGGTTCATGTTCACTGCACCAAGTCAGGAGTATTATCGAGCACCATTTTTTTAATCATTCATGTGTTTAACTCTTTGCTCTTTGAGCGAGTCGTGTAAGTTTCCAAGAGCTTTCCTAATTTTGGTGGGACAAGTTTAGGTGCGTCTCGTGACCTCTCATCCATCCTTAATTGTCAAATGTCAATAAGATCAGTGGGAATTAGACAAAAAGGTTTAGCCCGCCTTCCCTGCACTGATGCTGATCAATCAATGAAAATGAAAGCCAAAACAATCTCCCCTTCTTTTTTCTAAGCTGACCAAATCAATCTCCCCTAGCATTAAGGCACTTCAAAATGGAAGGTCTGAATGATTTCCTTGTTTTCATTAAATATAAAGTTTGGATATGTTCAATTCACTCCCGAGGAAAAGACAAATTGAGGGCGTTTCGATCTCTACTATCTACCATTTGATCATCATCGACATGGCCATTCAGATAGATCCTTTCCCACTATAGCAGTTAATGAAATTAATCCATCTCAACCCAAGATTTTTCTGAGGATGACAAGCCACGAGTACCAGCATATAATGGTCTACTGACATGGAGGAAAGTGACAGGAAAAACATGACTCTTCCGGATTAGATGGGCAACTTTGGATGGTAATCCTTACGTAAGCAGATAATTTACGTGATTAAATATTGCTTCGCATGGTCCTCTACTTGGGGCTTAAGGCCTTCAACAGCTCTAATTTGTCCTTCCATCTCGCCAATGCAACAAAAAGAAACGTGTGTGATGATGAAAGCGGTTGAATCAAGAAGGGTTACTTAAGTTTGATTGGTTCACTGATAATGGAATTTTCTGAGATTGGGTCAAGATAAGGAGGCGGAGCGCTAGAAATTTGCTTCTTTGATGGTTTTGAGAAGACGACCAAACAAGTGCTCCAAATATGGCTTAGGGTTTCTCCCAAAGGTTACATCCAAATACACGTGACTAATCGTTTGATTCACACATTAGACAAGCATATGATAATGTCAAAAGCATAAATATGATTCATTGTTTATAATATATATATATGTATGTATGTATGTATGTATGTATTAGATCGGCATAAGATAACCTTACAGATATATAGGACCAAAACAAAAACAAGTGAGATCATCATGATAGCAATCCTATCGTTCACATCAAGCTCATGACATAGAGTTGCTTCAGACTTGTTTACTGATTCCATTCCTATTTGATCGATTTTTGTTTGGTTTTCGAATTGTAAAATTTGTTTATGTATAGAGGGTATCAGATAACGATGGCAATTGAGGGTCTTTTTCTTAGTTTACAGACTTTGACCAAACACGAGAAATCTTTAAAAGGGGGAATTTCCAGGCGTTGCCTCAGTGGCTAAGCAATTGCTCAAGAGGGTTCTTTGTTATAGTGGACAGCATCTGAGAAACGTCAGGTTCCATGAATCACTTGAACAGCTGGTGACCTAGTGAGAAAAATAAACAACCCTACTCTTTTTACCTGGAGTTGGTGATGCAAAGGACTATCGGTTTGACCCAACAACAGAAAGTGGATGGCCATCAAAATCTATCGCGACCGTGGATGATAAAAGGAAAGGAGGGAAGCAACATGGAAGGCAAAAGGAAGATACCCCTCGAAGAGATTTTGCGTCCAAAGGAGAATAGACATTGCAAATGGAAACTTCATATTGATGCAGTTGATTTCCGGCGTTGGAGTATTTCCAGCTTAATTAGAAATTGAGGTTCTCCATTCAAGTCCCACTAAATATGTGCAAATTACTCTGGGTTAAGGCCATAAAAGCCCTGAACCTAACCAATTTATGGAGCTTTCAACGTGTCGTATGGGTTCTGGATAGCCATATGCTTCTGTCATGTCTTACGAATGACAAACATTTGCATTAATAGGTGGCAAGTTATTCCATTACATTTTTAAACGAATTGAGAAAAGGACATGGACAGGAAAAACTTCATAAAATGCACACATAGAAAGAAATAAAATAGGGCAAAAAAAAAGATGAAGTCAATTGCAGATGTCATTAACATATTCATCTAAAAATGCAATAACGCTATAATTCTTCTATTTATTTATTTGGTCACCGTAATAATGCTATGATTCAAACAAGGCGCCTGTAAACTCTCGCCAAAAAATAGTATAAATTGTTGTAAAATAAATATAAATAAAGGAAAGAAACAAACCCCTACAAGGCTACAATTCAAAAGATTGAGCTGTTGGAGTGACCTGTGCTTTTCCTTTTTCTTGTTCGTTCAATCAGATTCATGATGAGACCCCATTAACCACAGGGAAAAAAAAGGAAGCAACGAGATTAAGAACAAGAAAACATAATCAACCGACCAAAGTGCGGGCAGATAAACTTTGCTAGCACAGGCATAGCGATGTCAGCCATGCTTTTGAAGATGCATCATTTGCTGTCCAGCCATGAGATAAACCATCCCCAATCTACTTGGCTTCTTCCTAATCAGTCGAGTCAATACAATTTTTTATTACGATGGCCAATGTTAAAAGCACTTGACGTCGGTAAAGCAAGTCTGGCCATCCACCCCCACTGATTTCACTGAAGCTACCCTTCTGGTTTAAGACCAAATCAAAATAAATAAGTAAAAAAGAAAAAACCATCTTTATCAACAAGATTGATCGCATGGAGCACGCCACAATATTAATCATAATCATCACTGTCTCATATCAACTCAGTTTTGTGCTAATCCTGTTCTCTTGTTCTTTTCAATGCCTTGAGTCAGAAGCTGCAAAAGATGCCAAGAGGATAATGGAAATCTTATATCTTATACTTTACATTTATGCAAAGGAGAAATTAAATAAGAAATATCCAAAGAAAGAGAACAAGATGCGGTACCAGACATGCCACTAGATACTTCATGTGACCCCTCTCACGTGCACAAAGCATGGCATGCTTCCCCCCAAAAAACTCTTTACTTGGGTAAAACCTAGTTGGCCTCATCTTGCACCCCTTCTTGTCTAATTCGTGCGTAGGTTTCAATCTTTTCCATACTCCCCCCTTACTTGGAAAAAATGAAATAAATCGGCCAATTTATATGGAGATAAGAACAAATTAACTGGTGATGAAGAATATAACAACTCATCTTTTACAGTATGAGGAAAAATAAAATGAAATTTTTTCTCAATTCATATGGAGATGGAAGCTAGAAAAGGAAACGGGGCCCCTCTTATCAAATGCAATGGGGACAAATTAGATGGCCAATTTAATTGTTTTCGGCGTGTCGAATTGGGTCGGGTACAAATGTACCTGCCTTAGTACTGTATGAACCTTTAGCCCAAATGCAATTGGGGTGGGCCCAATCACGCCTTCTTTGTTCTTCTTCTTTATTTTCTTTTTATTTTTTCCATTTTGTGAAAGGTCAATTTTGCCTTTCAAGTCTTCTTTTAGCTACTTTCACATATCCTCTCCATGAAGAATCAAAACTCACAAGAAAGGGTTTACCTACATGCAGGGTAATCTCATCTAAATTACATTTTTTTTTTCTAACTTTTGATTGTCAGTCAATTAACATAATTCTGAATTGAAGGAACTAATTGCAAGGTTAATCCCATTTCTCTTTGCGCAGGATAACAACAAATTTGAGTAACACGAGGTCGTGACAAATTCTAAGAGAGAGAGAGAGAGAGAGAGAGAGAGAGAGAGAGAGAGAGAGAGATGTAGGATGACTATAAAGCGGGAATTTTATCGGGGTTACTTCTGGGTGCAGGCCTGCGGAAATTACTAGTCGAAAAGCTTCAAAAGACGATATTATTATTTATGGAAATAAGTTTAATTTTTAGTTTGCATAACATCATAAAAACCTTTGAATTTGAGATTGATTGGCCGGTAGTGGGCATCTAACTCACACAGCATGTATCAATATCAAAGGGCACAAGGGATGGTTGGGAAGGACAGGAACAGGACTTCTCGATTTTGGTACTTTGTCGTGGTAATGATAGTATCATATGGACCATTTAGTTTGCTTGGGGTCCGCAAATAATGAGGCGACCAGCCTCGGACAGGATCTTATTAGATTTACTATGTATAATGACATGCACTATTTTGATAAAAATTGAATATCTAGGAGCAATTTCCACATCAAAACAAAAACTGTAGGGAAGAAAGGTTTTCTAGTTGCCGGACAACGACATGAACATTTTGAAGAGTAGATGCACGCAAGAGGATAAGTGAAGAGTCTAAAGCAATGTGCTCAGTTTCAACGAGATTATGATTAAGAAATATTGCAGATTGGTAGGAGCTAAGTAAGGTGCGTGAAATTTACTCTATTATATATTCACGCCGTGCCCTAATATCTTCTGTATAGTAGAGATAAGCATTAAAGCGTTTCATTACTAGAAGAGTGTCAATTGATTAACTTGTGAAAGTTTTTCCTCGACACAGGAGCTATGAAACGTGCATGAAGTAACTTTCATGCTAAAACATAATTTGTAGATAGTTTGACTATCTTTACTAAACTTCCTCACCCTTTTAAGTGTACATCATGGGTTGAATCCTAAGTACACAATTTGAAAATTACATCAATTGCTGATTATTATTTTACGGTTCAACTTTAGCAGAAATTTTGTCGCAAGAAAACAGATTGGTTATCGATAGAGATTAGGGTCCCTTGCAAGTGTCGATTTCTATCGATCGCTCGATGATACTCCTTTTATTTGATGTGCAATTCAGTTCATCTAACCATCCTTAAAATGTATTTGGAGGCTCTTGCCCCTTCATCACTTGAGGGGAAACCTTTTGCCTATTCATAGTATAACACTTTCAGCACTACTCATGTATGTTTGATTAAAGGGAAATGCATGTGATTGGAAACCTAGAAAGCACAATGAACCCAATTAATAAAATCTCGCGGAAAGAAGAGGATGGTAATGACATAGAAAGAGCTAGATGGGATAAGATAAGGCAATTTCCCCATCTTCCTGCTTTTTCACCTGCACACACCAATTACTTTACTAAGTTAGGTAGGCAGGAAGAAGGAGATGGGGATATGAGCTAAATCAATTTTTGTGTGTGTTGTGGAGAGAGAGAGAGAGAGAGAGAGAGAGAGAGAGAGAGAGAGAGAGAGAGAGAGAGAGAGAGAGAGAGAGAGATGAGGAAGAAAAGAAGATGAATGTCAACACCAAGAAAGAGGGCAAAGTTTAGGTCTTGTATGTATGACAACGTGGAGGCAAAGCAAAGGAAGATTCTGACACCATTTTGGTTTTGAATCTGAAGATGGGTAGTGTGCGGTGGGGTAGGAAGTTGTACAGAGAGTGACTTTCATATATATAATAGTAGTCCAAGCCCAACAAGAACTAAGAAACAAAGGACAAAAGAAAAAGAAAAAGAAAAATAAGAAGAAGAAGGAGAATAGGTGACTTTGATGGCACAATTCATAATGGGGTTGAGGTGGGGATGAATTTGCAGGCGTGTGTGAGAAGAGCGTGATTGTTGATTGACCAAATCCTCACCATGCCTTCTCACACCATCTTCTTCTTTTTCTTCTTTTTCTTCTTGTTGTACATTTCCCCCAGGCTCTGACTAGAGAAATAACAGAGGTAGCAAGTTAAAATGACATGTTTGAATCGACATTTTTCCTTTTTTTTTATTCAAGTATTCGAGATTAGGTTTTTACTTAATAAAATAGCGAACATTGTGGATATATAAAAATCGATCTGTAGACAATCAAAGATAACTTTTGATCATATGGAAAAAAAAAGCTTTATGAAAAAGTGTACGAGTTGCGCTTTTTTTTTTCTTTTTCTTTTTTCCCTTATAACGATGGAATGTTATATTTGTATAATGTAGAGCATTTCAAACTTGTCAAAAGATTCGAATATTGATAACTGGAGTTGTTTGGGGTTTTATTTTCAAGGATGATCATAAAAAGGACTAATATCATTATATTTTAGTGAAATTTATTTTCTCACTTAGGGTCGTCTTATTTGAATGAAAACTATTTCCTGACTTTCTGGTATTTAGATGACAAAAGACTAATTGATTTATGAAATACATGGCATAAAAACAACCAAATTAGACTAAAGAATAAAAAACTTCCTCTTCTGATAAGATGGAAATCATTCTCCAAAACCACCAAACATATAAAAACTAATTATGTTCTTTGAAAATGATTTCCATGAAAGATTATTTTCTTTATCATGAAATTTTCAATGGAGAAAAAAAAAAGGCAACATTTTTTATGTTATACACATTAATGTATGCAAACAAAAGGTACATACTTAAATTTCATCAACTTCATGCAATTTTTTTTATTATAAAGAACTACATGCAAATTGTTGGTAGTAAGGCTACTAGTAACTTTTGCAATCCAAAGGTCTAGACTTAACTGGTTCGCAAAGCTTACACAATAAATCATGGATTTTCAGGTAGCTGAATCTCTGAGCCAGTATTCCTGGATTTTTTTTTTGGGGGGTGGGGGGGGGCGGGGGGGGGGAGGGAATAATAAAGCAAACTAGACTAGTTAGACAGAAATAAAGCATTTTCAAAACAAGATGGGAACTCCTTTTTTTCCATTTGGTTTGTCAAGAACGAAATGATAACTGTACATGCATTGCAAGCATAGCAAACCTTGGGTTTTTTCATTCTCTAATCAATAAAACAAAGAAATAATTATAGCCCAAGTTTAGCTAAACGATGCCCATTTGAGGGGTTTCAACCGGCATCATTAACTCATGGCGAAAAAGTAAGAGAGGAAAGATGCTAATTCTAATGGTTTGCGGACTTTCTTCTCCAAAGACGTGGAAGTTTGGTCTGACGATTCTTTCGTTTATCACACGACAAATCTTGACAAATACCTGGTCAGGTTTTGGGGCACGATAGAATAGGCCCACATGACATGAATGGAGAGAGATGCTACGACGTCCAAGATATGCAAAAGCAGAGATTTTTATTTTCATCATTCGTTTTTGCACTTTCTCACATGCAAAGTTCCTGAGAATGGACGGCTGATGGGGTGAAAAAGTAGAAAAATAGAAAGGAAAAGGAAAAAAAAGATGCAGAGATTTTGATGAAGCTATAGGAAAGGACATTGAATCGTTTTGGTCGATGTGCCGTGCGAGGTTTGATGGATTCTTACGCAGGAAAAGAACGACTCGTGAGAGAGACTGAGAGTGGCCTCTCTTTAATTTGTGTTCATTTGTTTTCTTGCATGCGTTTTTGTCCGAGGCGTGAACGTCTATTTATGAATGCTTCTCTCAATCTCCTAGGGCCGGCGTACGTGACTTCTTGTTTTCTCCTGCCGTAGGCCATAGGATAGAAGTATCCGTCATGGCGATTGGAAAGAGAGGACGTCGTGTGAAGTTGGCTAAGCCTCAACAGGACAATGCGCCTGAGGAAGTATGGTTATGGATCCAACTCCTAGTGAAGGTGTACTTCCTTTTAATCTTTCCAGGGTCGCCTATTGGCATAATGCTTTGTTGCATGCGATGGAATGACGAGACTAGATGATTCAATGAGATTGTTCGGGTGGTTTTAAGAGGCTCGTACATCCAAAATTCAGAGAGAGAGAGAGAGAGAGGAGAGAGAGAGAGAGTTTCACAACCAATTTGACTGCAGATTTTGACAAACTCGACAGTTGATTAATCACATTATTTAGGCGACTCAGTTGCACCGGGTGAAAAGGCTCGGTTACTTAGAAACTTATGGAAAAATCAAGGGAAATTTATTTAAAAAATTATAAACATATTACATTTATATAAGTTCAATCATAAATCTCTCAATTGTAGCAATAGAATCTTAAATAATTTTTTAATTTATTTATTCTGGCCAATTATGGTAGAAAGTTGCTGACGTGGATAATTTTTATAATTTTTCAAAAATGAACTTCTTAAAAAAGTTTGTTTTATTTTATTCTTTCCTTTTTCTTTTCCCTTCTTTTTCTACTAATTGTCGGGCCTCAGTGATGGCCACAAGCAAGGGCTACCCTCACCCAAGGCTAGCAAGCTTAAGCCCTGCTTGCCTTGGGCAAGGCTCACCGGCCTATCCCTATGGCCAGTCACTAGCCACCATTGAAGCCATACGATTAAATTGAGGAAGTAGGAGAAAGAAAGCAAAAGAAAAGAAAAAAAATAGAATATAAATGTAAAAAATTATTTAAAAACACTATAAAAGTCAACGTCAGTATTAGCCACGCACTGTTAGTAACTTTCTCAAAATTGATCAAAATGACTAATTAGCAAATTATCAAAATATTCATGACTCAATTAGAACAATTAAAATGTTTAAAAATAAATTGACACAAATGCAATAGGTTTAAGACTTTTTTAGTAATTTTTCAAAAAAAAATCAAATTTGAACAAATTGATGCTTTATCAACCCCGTCGATTTTCAAATCTAGAGCTAAATGAGTTCATGATTTGCATTGTATTTACCCCATCAAACGGTACATAAACGAGTTGCGGAGCTCCCTATTGAATTAAGAAAGTAATTAGCAAAAATTCAGTATAGTCATCATACAGAATCTCCAGCAAGTCGGGCATAGAAATAACACGTTAAGGGGAACATCCACGAGCCGATCACTCCTCAATTTGTTTTTATTCAATTTTCTTGTAGATCAAGTTATCATCTTTTTATGTTTAAGCACGATGACCATAGGAGGTGATATCTCTCTTCTCACTTCTCTGCTTATATTTACTTCCACCAAATGCTTGACTACATAAAAAACAAGACAACCACTCTAGGTTAATCTCCTATAAAAAATTTTGAGCTTTGAGGAATTTTTTTTACACCTAATATAATCTCCATGATGTGGGAGCAAGAGCATAAACGCGTTGGATCCGAGTTTTGCAAGATATGGTTGATGCATCAAAAGGAAGAGACTTGATCAATTCACAATCCTCAGCTGATATCTTTTACTAGATCCGCATCTAATTATTGAGTCTGCAATGACCACAAGTCTTCTTCTTAAACTAGATGGCCTCAAATTCTAGATCAAAGGTATTTTTGGCCAAATCCCTCCAAAAATTTCTTATTAAAACGGTACGACGTTGCGTCTTAATCCACTAGTATGCCGTAACCACATATTAGGGAGCGCTTGAAATAATTCTATTAATACAGTTATTAGTAGCATTTTCTTAACGGTTTAATTTTTTATCGAAAAAAGAAATGCCTAGAGCTTATATAAAGCGGAGAATCTACAACTCACAGGTCACAACACGAAGGCCTAACGCATAGAAATCACTATCAGATCAAACCTACCAATTGATTAGGACCGTCCATGGCAAGAACAATTTGAATTAGGAGAAGAACGTATCTCCTTTCCATTTCTTTTCCCAATTTTTTTTTCTTTTTCAAGTAAAAGGCGGATGCCGAATTTTTTTAAGAAAACTGAATTATTGAAGAATAATTATCTGTGCTTCAATGTTCGGATGCTTTTCCAATGACCCTTTTCTTCCTCTCTTTTTTTCGCTTTTCATATGAGTCTGTGACACGGTCCTTTCTGAAAACCAGTAGTGCATATATTTACTTGGAATCGTCCATGAATAAGATAAATAAATAAGTTAATAGATAAATAAACAAAATGAAGAAATAAGGTTGTTTACCTTGAAGTAGAGCATGGAGAAAAATGAAACGTTGAAGTTTCATATTCCTTTTATAAACAAGTGCACAGGATGCCAGAGGACAAAATATAAATAAACGAAGAAAATAAAGGGAAGAAAACTAGGATTCCCACACCAAATAATTGAGTGTGCTCATAATATGTATTGATATCTATAAGCACGTAAAAATACACACCTACATACAAATGTTCTCATAATCTGAAAATATCTGAAATGGAAGCAATGTTAGATCAAAGATGATCGATCAAAATATTTGTGGTAAAATAGTTCTTCGATCGCATCATGCAGTCTTGTAAATATTCACTTATTGATGAGTTGACCGACATTACTAGAAATGAGAAATGAACACGAGTTGGTGCTTCAACGTACCTCACGAGTTATGATAATAACTTTTTTCACCATCTCAAATATGACATGGAAGTCTAATCGAATTTATTTGATTAAACAAAGCTAAGCATCTCCTCTCTCGTCAAGAGAAGCTAATATCTCATTGGAACGTGAAGCGGAGTTTCACATATTTAGCCATAATCGGATGAGACAATGGGAATGATCTTAAATACAAAGAACAGATTTCGCTAAGTCCCCACTTTTAATTTCATTACCAAAGTAGAGAGAAAAAATGGAGGAAATTGAAACGTCGCCATCTCTCTCTCTCTCTCTCTCTCTCTCTCTCTCTCTCTCTCTCCTCTCCTCTCTCTCTCTCTCTCTCTCTCTCTCTCTCTCTCTCTCTCTCTCTCTCTTTTTCAAAATCAGTTCTTAGTTTCTTTTCAAATGTGAATGAGACAAAAGATAGTTAAGTCTATTCACAAAATTAATATTCCCATTCATCATTTCCACCATCCAAATGAACAGAAGGATTGCCTCTCCCTGCTGCTATCGGTCCCCAATTGTCTTGAAAAATCTGAGAGAGAGAGACAGACAGACAGACAGAGAGAGATCCTGTAATTAATAGAACATCGGTTCTTTTTAACGTGTCGAAAGGGGTTATTGAAAGGGTCGCGTTGGTCGCGCCTCGTGCCATGTATAGCAGTCAGAAATTCAGAAAAGAAAGGACAAATTGGTAAATGGCCTCAACCATGAGCTCAGACGGTTGGCTTTGAATCGCCATCGCAAACCGCTAGCTCTCATTATCTTTCGGGGATTATATTCCTAGAGATCGCTTTCTCTCTAAGTGTACAAGATGTGTATGTATATCTACACATGACCCCATTGAGTTGCTTAGGCGTCGGAAACAGTCTCCAGTTAATATGACAAATTAAAAAGAAGAATTGACGGTATCCACTCGTCGGGAGCTTACACATGCAACTTCGTGTGCATGATTGCGAGGCATACATGCAATCTTGGGAGCAATTCAACACCTTCCGGTCGTGGATCAGCTTCGTTTCATTTCGCAGCGTCTCTATTCATGCAATTTCTAGGGTTTGAGTGCCTTTACTCAAACTATAGGAACCGCTTTACCAGGATAAGGCAAAGGTATTTCATGGCTCACCGCTGGCATCTTAAAGAAGTGAGATGGAAAATGAACTATGTTGTGTTTCGTAAACTATATTATGTGGTGCTTCCAAGGTTATGCTTGAATTATTTAGTTCGTGAATCTACCTTTTACCAAGTATTAGGATATTTAGTGTGGCCCTATGGGAGGAAATTTCATTAGGTCCAGAAAGAGGCCCCATCTTTTTAGATACTCTTCTCTTTTAATAAGAAAGGAGGTGGTTGGTTACGGTTGTTGTTTAACCACGTAAGTATTGAGATGAGATTTTCATTTAATATTTAACACATTAAAAAATTCTAGAATCATATTAAATTTTTGAATCATATAAAATTTTCGTGTTTAATTACTAATTTCTCTTTTCCTTTTTCCTGTTTCTATTAGGAAGGTCAAAATGACTTTATATTCCGCCTTAAAGTTGAGACGAACCAAACGTTTACCTTCTTCATGTCCTGGGTTGATACGACTTCCATTACTTCGCATCAGAACATGTCCACCAGAGTGAGAACTCTCGACCTAATCTCAGCCAAACAAAATGGAAAGCAAAAGATAAGACTCTTGACCTAATCGGGCAATAAAATGTGGGCTGCCGTGTCCTTGTACTATCTATTTTTCCATAAGGAGACAAAAGAACCCTCGAATCGTGGCTCGAATGGGCCAAATTCAAATCATTTTGCGTGACAGGAGGCGGAGTCATTATTCTCTCCATGGATGGCCCCAGATCGAGCCCCCTTAATTAGGGTTCTTTGTCAGATTCCCCCACGATCAAAAGCAAAGGAAAAAGAAGGAGAAGAAGAAGGCTATAAAGAAGAAAATGCTCGTATTTTGTCAACCTTTTGTGCATGTGGGAACTTATGGCGCGTCCAGTTTGATAATACGGTTATGCCGATGCGAGAGGTGCAGACAGCCCCGCGAACAGTCACTAGTCAGATCACTTTGCATTGTGATCGCTTTGTGATTGGGGGACCACTTATGGATGTATTTATTGCATTATCTTCCTAAGTTCAGATGCCATGCTAACCCATATTTTGCAGAAGAATAGTTTCTTGTCCCTCTTCTCTTCTCTCCTCTTTCTGAGTATGCGCAAAAAGGAGAGAGGTGATGGATTTGTAGGAGATCTCCGGCTAGCTAGGGTTTATACCCGATGATGTGGACCATATAACATGTTGAATCGGATTCTTGTTCTTGCAGGAGGGAAGAATGTATCTAACTTCCCCTAGGCATTCTCGAATGTGTCCTACCTTTGCTGGTGAAATCTGATTTGAGCCTTAACTGCGAGTTCATATATATATGACAAAATAATGCGGTGGTTGCTCCAAATTAAACTAAAAATAATAATCGTTCGGCCGACGCTACGTGGTACTCTCCATAATGACAAGCACGTAAGGGAAATAGTATTGAATCTCTCCAAACTTTGGAAACGGTACAAGTTTACAACTTTCATCCATTACACACTACCTCCTGACAACAATTAATCCTCTATTGTATTTTCCGTTAACATGTGCAATGCACGTGACTATAATGGGTAAATGTACATTTTCAACTTCTTTTCTTGTAGAAGCCTGTCTTAAATCCTTGATTTATTTATGAAATAATGAAATGTAGAAGGAAATAGAGAAAATTAAAAATCATTAACAATTGTAATTAAGGCCTTTGTCCTTTATGCTTAACTGAGTTTCTTTTTCTTAAGATATCGTCTTAGTTCAATTGATATTTTTGTCAATTTTTGGCAGTTTTAAATTTTAATGCTATTATTTAAATTTATATTTTATTATATTAATATTTTCGTGAATTTGTTTCTCTCCACTTTGTTTTTCTTTTCCGTTTTTTTCTGCACAAAAGTCAGGGATCAAAGAGACATTTCTTTAAAAGAATGAGATGAAAATACACATTTACTCCATACAAGTCATGTGTATTGCACATTCTAACTGGAAATATAATGGAAGGTTAACGATTATAACAAAACTAAAGATTATAGGAGTATCTTAAAAGTTTATGGGCAAATATGTGAGTACTAACCCCAAACTTCATGGGACTTTTATGTAACGTACCTATAAATATAGGTGTAAGCTAGATAGAGCATGCAAAAGTAACTTACGTTCCATGTTCATGTTAGGCTTGTTACACACTATGCTAATCGTAGTAGAATTCGAGAAGATGATAGATCTTCTTAAGCACAAAATTTGAGATGTGACTTAGTTTCTTCCTGTTAAATATCCTCTTTTGAATTACAAGATTGTAATCAGAGTCCGCAACATGCCTCCAACAAAGTTAGGTGGATAGCTATGCCATGGCAATCGACAAGATAGCTTCATCTGTTAAAAGAAATCAAACTGGATGCTTGAATTCAAAGGGCAAAGGTCCATGATGAGCTCAAATTTAGCAACTAGACCGACACATTGATATAAATGTAGACCTTGTTGGAAAAAGAAAATATATAGAGATGATGCCAATCTAATCAATGATGCCAGATGAACGCCCTTTTCACGTATCAAGGTCCAGAGTTATGTCCAATTTTGATTGCTACGTAAAAGTTAAAGTAAATAAAAGATATATAAAAAAAACCGTCCAAGACCAACTCCCTTAATCTCTCTTGGTCTCCAACCTATTGCTGCTGATCCCGTGTTTTAAATAGTATATAACTCCAATTACTCTAGTGACTCGACTAATCTCTTGGATTTATGCCCTATCAACATTGCCAATAGAAGGTTATCAAAAAAAAACATTGCCAATAGAATAAAAAAGTAATTCCTGGCCATTGGCATTAAACATACAAAAAAGTTCGACAAAAAAAAGTACAGAGAGAGAGAGAGAGAGAGAGAAGAAGAAGAAGAAGAAGAAGAATCAACTAGAAAGAGGAGCAAGGACTTGGAATGGACCCACGAAAGGCTCCAAAGGTGCTCCCACAATGAATAGGGAGGTGAGTTTCTGCAGTGGTAGCTTGGATTCTTTCGCAGCAGAAATTATACAAAGGAGACCCACAGACGATACACACACTCTGATGTTGCTTCCTTAGCACCACATGGATTGTAACTTCTCTTTCTTTGTATTAAATTAAGTTTCTTCTCCTTCCTGCTGCTCCTTGTGAGCGGCATTATTATGACCCCCACACACAGACGCAGACACACTACACAGATGCCACAGTACTCCTCACTCTACTCAACTCACTCACAAGTCACAATGCTCTCTCATAAATTATCGACACCACCACCCACCCATCATCTCCTTCTGACATTTCAATAAGTATTCAAGCAATCTCTACATGCATGTCCTCTCTCTCTCTCTCTCTCTCTCTCTCTCTCTCTCTCTCTCTCTCTGGCTTCTTGATTTTTGGCTTCTCTTTCTTCCCTCCTTTTGAAATCCAAATTGTCGATTTTTGTTTAGAATGTATACTCGCAAAGGCTGAATTCTGATGAATGTGATTTTGTTATCTAATGGAAAGAAAACTATTCGTAACTTTTTTATTCCTATTGTGGCATTTGACATATTTACTTGGACTGCCAAAGGATGAAATTAAAGTCCATGCAATTACCCTTTTTTTCCCGATAGAAGAACTAATATTTGTACTTTAAAAACAATTGATTAATCAGATTTAGGAGACCATTGGAGCTCGCTGCCCTATGTCTTTGCTTAGTATTTCTAGGTTTTGTTCCCATCAACTCAACCACTATATTTGGTCAAGATCAATTCATGGAAATGTGCTATTTAGCCCCAAAGAAACCAATCATAATACCGGCACGATCTCCAAGCGTTGGAATCAACACCGAAATTGGTTTTCAATGGCTACAATCCACCGTTCCTCGATCAAGATCATATTATTAACCTTTCTCACTTAAAGTTTAGTTCGGATTGCCAAACTTGTACAAGTTAACCTTAAATTTAGCTCTAATCACCACACTTGTGTATTCCCCCGATGTGTACATGATCAGAATTTGCTATGGCGAAAAAAAAAATTATCCAAGGCACAATCTACCGTTTGGGAAAATAAAAGAAACATCCACCATTAAATGTATCAATTAGATATATCTACCACTACCCCCACTTATGGTTACACCTTTACTTAAATTGAATAACTAGTGCACCAAAAGAGCTATTACTCAAATTCATGTGTTATATACCCTTTATATCATGGAAAGGACAAAAGGTATGAGAAGCCTCTTTTGCACAAGAAAGATTTAGAATGGAAGAGATTTGAACATAACATTCTGGTCCTTCTTGCTTCTCATTTACTTTCGGTCAATATATAACCTTTTCTTATTTATTTTTTTGCTGCTTTTTCGGGGGGGGGGTATTTGCCCTTTCCCAAAGGACATAACATTGATCATCTCACCCATCTCTCTACCAAAAGGTAAGTGAGACATTTAAACAAAGGCCTGTGCCTAATGCTGTCCATCCTGCACAATTATTCAAACACTGTCTTGCAGATCCCTCAACTCACATCATCTTTTGATGCTAGCCAATAAAGGATCTTGTCCCCTAAGCTGTCTTATTAAAGAATCTAACACAGGGAATCTCCCCAAATATTTATGGGGCGCTCAAATATCATCTATGTACACTGAACTTTTTGTATTTTTTAGGTATTAGGTGTTGGGATTTGGTTACAATTGCTTTTTGTGTGTGAAACAAAAGGCATAGATAGTGGAGAGACTGTTGGAGATGTGGGGGAGCTGTGGAATTGAGGATGGTGGCATCGTAAATAGAAACGAAGTCCAAGAAAGAAAAAAATGAAAAGGCGTTGGACAAAGTGTGTGGGATGAGAAAAGGGAAACATTAATTAATGGAGAGAGAAATTATTTGTAGGAAAATGTGAAGTGGTTGTGGGAAATGGTTGGATTAAGACTAAAGGCATATCTTCCCTCATCCAAAAAGAAAAAGAAGAAGCTAATGTGTGCCTTCGACCCTAGGAAATGCACCTGATTTCATGATGGTTCTGGAAAATGATGACTCACATCTACAATTCAAAGCTCAATCTGATTAAAAGCAAATGCTGAGTGATTTGATGTATGAACATTGCATCTAAGTAGTTGGCAGCTCACATTATATATTCTTCGATTTGAACCAGATGGTCAGACGGCCCACCTTCTAGTACATGTCTTATTTACAAAGGTTGCGACTTCTAATGTTCAGACTAGGCTGTCAAAGAAAGGAAGAATATTCCATTGTCCAATTGTGCCAAAGAAGAAATTCTAATGTTCAAAAATCACACTTTGGTTAATTATCTAACACTTCTCCTGGATTAAATCTATTGCTTTAAAAAATAAAATATTCCCATAAAGCAACTTCATGTGTTATTGTTATGGACAGAATTGCCGCCGTGCCAGATTCACCTACTTAGCTTACTCTACTTAAGTGAGCAATCAATGCCATGGCCGAGGATTTCTACGAAATTGCTTCTTTACCTTTCAAGCTTAAATAAGTCTGTACTAAATATGAATCACATTTAAAATCTCACGTTTCATGATATATGAAATTCCCGGTCGTCATATCCACCGGGCTACCTCCGCAGGCATATTTATTAATCTTCAGACCTATTGTTTTGACAATTAAATATGCAAATTCAAAATCCATATGATTCTAATAGGTCTTTGTGCATCAAAATCATGAACTTGTGATACACGTCAAGTACCAACCCCCAAAAGTTCTATAAATTTCGTTGTCATAATAGTATCACTTGATCAAATTGGGACCGATCGTTATCCCCTCGTCTTAATGGCCTAACAAATTAGATGCTTTCATTAAATAAATCGAGATTGCCCGTTTGCATCACTAAATAAGATGCTTGTGTGAGTAAATTTGGACCGCACAAGTTACATCCATTGATATCCCTCCGTCTTGTGCCATATTTGAAAACTTTTAAGGGGAAAAAAGAGCCCCCAGCATGATTCTTATGTTGAATTCCCGACACGGACTGATGAGATTATCTTTCCCCTTTGCCCCAGGTTCACACGGCTCATAATGCAATTGCACTCCGTGATGACTGGACGCATCAAATCTTAGATCACCAAATGCGACAAACGCTCTTAATTAGTAATTGATCAAGGGACCAAGTTTAAGAAATATGCAACTTGTTGTTTGGAGTGGCGTGCAGAGATCTCTAGCTAGCTCATGTTCGTGGCCTCTTCCTTGGTCTCCAGATTCAATCGGCGTACGTCCAAAGTGTTTTAGACAGTACTTTGCATGATGTCCACGTTTGCAATGACATAACTTGGGGTCTTTTCTTAACTTCTTTTTTAAATTAAAAAGCTTTCATTAAATACATCGATCTCTGAAAGTGACTTAGAGAGGGATGACCTCCGACCCCGAACTTGTAGTTGACTATTCTGGCTCTGTAATTTATTTTTGCTTGTGTCTCTAGACGAATCATGTAAAGGAATCCTTAATTCATGTTGATGACAATACTACACCAGCATAAATATGGCAATCTAGTCATCGTAAAAATGATATGATGGACGATGCCCACGAGTTACCGAAAGGGGTCAAATTGGTTGTCTAACTTACCATCTCTCTACCTAGAGGTGTGCATGTCAAATCTATCAGAAAATTGTAATTATCAGTATCATTTGATGCGTCAATTTTTTGATCAGATTCTTAGAATACCCTTAACTATACGACCAAGAAAAGTAACAGTTACATGAGAAGCTGAGAATTGTTCAAGGAAAATCTAAAACTTGACTATAGTAGCACGTTTTTTGTGTGTGTAGATAAAACATCGAAATATCTTTCTCTTTTGACATATATTCACATGATTAATCTGTATTGTACATTCAATCAACAAAATTTTTCCCATTAAATATTTCTGTGAACGTGCTTTTTCTTGCTATTTTAAATGTCAATTTCATACACACGCGTAATCGCATGCATACATTCGATCGTATTAAGCAAAGCAAGGCATTCTTAACATTCCAAGATTGAAACAGGGTAATGGTAATTAACTACCTTAACGCTAATTTAAAGAATGCCCGTGATATGTAGGATTTAGATAGAAGCGTCTTTGATAATCGTATTTTTCTCACTCGTACAAATTACTTTAACGAGGTCATCAAGGGAAGCACTACGGTCAACATCACCCAGATCGAAATGAAGTTATTATAATCGAGAAAGCTCAGAACTGCTGCCCCTCCAGTGATGCTTTGACCCAATCCATAATAAGAAATTAGACTAATTTACACCGAGAAATTCGTTGATTAATATTTTCAACAGGCATCTTTATCGAAGAGAACATACCATGTGGGCCGACAAATTATTTCTGTAATTTATTATCTCCACACATATGCATAAATAATTGTTCCAAACCATTCAGAAAATTCGTGATTATGTCTCGTGCCCTAAGCTCCGTGAGCAGACAGCTAGATTTTTCAGGGGAACTTGCAGATGGGTTTTAAAGATAATCATATTGCAATTTTTCTTTGGTTAAATTAAGATGATTTTACACGCGTCTATAACACTGGTTTTGACTTGACTGTTATGCACAAATTCCAAAAGACGCTGGTTGAAATCGTTGAATCCATACCCATGCATTTGCGTATGTCTTTTATTATTGTTTCAAGACGTGATTTTCTTCTGTCCGCTCCATCAGGATATGAAAATTATGTTCTTTTTTCTACAGGTAAATAGAAACTTAGAATGGTTTTGCGGTACAAACGAAAAATAAGAATGTTCTGCTTGGTCAAAAGTGAATTTCAGGAAAGGAATTTCTATGTCGTTTCGTAATCTAAGTTTTTAAACTCACATAAAAGTTCTAGTCAAGTAGTAAGTAGAACATTATCGCGTAAATCTCATTAGAGCACATCTCAGTATATAGTCAATCTTGTTTTGAACTTACCTTATGAATGCATTTATGCGCGTAGGATTTCATTTTGTGCCTTTCCTTACGTGTTAAGTCAAGTCATATTACATATGAAGTTGTCCTACCTCTACCCTTTATGCAATCAAGAACGTGTTACTCCCACCGGGATTGAAGGATTCGCAAGAAATTACTCAATTATAAACTTTTGTATTGGGAGATTGCACTGACTAAACTTAAGACATCACGCTTCTTGATGAAACACATGTTTTTAGCTATTTACCAATTCAGCCAATCCCTTGGAGGTTTAGCTCGTATGCGTCTTCATTTGTTTAATCATACTTTTTTTGCACTCTCAACAATAATTGCGCCCTCGAACTCCCGTTGGTGATTTGTTCACGTAATATCAGCAAAAGATGCAATGGAGCAAGACCAAGAAACGTGTTCTGCTTTGTTACTTTAACAAATAAAAGAGGTAAGACAATCTCAAGAGATCCATTCGCAAAGCTCCATCACATTAATCAACGTTCAACTCCTTTAAGGGTCAGTCTTTGGACCTCGAAACCCTCGTTTTGAATGCTTCTCTCTCTCTCTCTCTCTCTCTCTCATCCATCTCTCCTCTCTCTCTCTCTCTCTCTCTCTCTCTCTCTCTCTCTCTCTCTGTGTTCATCGAATGAGCGACATATGTGAAAGTGAAGTTTTTAAGTGTGCGGCGTTCTAGGCATCTATCACAAGCATACAATTAGCCAAACCAAGTGCAAACAAAGCAAAACGAGGCGATTGCCGCTTGACATGCACCATATGGACACGGCCGTTGTGTGTGAAAGCAATTGCCTATAAATGGAGAAAAAAATATCGATGGGACGAAATTAGGAAGAAAGAGGGAAAGGGAAAGGGAAGGCATGTGTCTTGACCGGGAGAAGAAAACAAGGGTTTGTGAGTTGGAGAATCGTAAAGCCGTGCAGGACCTCTTTTGTGTCGCTTGTGTCAAAGAATATTATCAAAGGATGCAGATTAAGAGTTGATTTTCTTTTCTTTTTTTGGGAGTAGAGATAGCCGACCCTCTTTTTTTATTTTTTATTTTTTATTTTTTTTGTGGGTCCTTAGATAAAAGACAAATTGCATGATGCCATTCCGAGCACTCCCTTTCACATTTTTCTTCTTTTCTTGCCCTATTTTGGTTGCTTCTCTTTTCTCTGTTACATACATTTATACTAAAGTCTAGAAGGCAAATAAAAGAAAAGTCGCTTCTTGGTTTTGGGGAAATCAATCACCAATACCAACTTAACTTTTCTTGTGAGACTCACTCTCTTTCCTTCAGATTTTATTCGCAACGCCTCCTGGTTCTGGCTATGCTCTTTTTCAGGTTCCCAGGCAACTTAATGGCGATTCTTTTGGGGACCAAAATGCACTTGTGGATCCAATTTGTTTCTAGATTATCTTCTTCTTTCTTTTAGATTGATTTATCGGTTGAAATCACGAGTCATTCCTCTTCTTTCTTTGTTAAATGCGATAAGGGGGGAAGATGGATAAATTCTACGAATTGATGGGTGTCTCCCAATATTCCTTATTGGTTAAGGTCCTTTGAAGAATGTTACGCACAAAAAAGCATTTCCATATTTTAATATCTTTCGATATAATGAGTATGACATACTTTACTTATTCTTGAATACGTAGTACTCATAAACCATTAAAACATGTAATGCTTAATAAGCATTCTCAAATTCTCATTAGGGAAACCTTTCTAATAGAGAGTTGAACATCAACCTTCACAGAAAACTAAGTGCCACTCTCTAATTAGCATATGTCATGTCATGGTCCATAACTTACATCGAAATGGTTTAATTTCAAATTATCGAGAAGATAAGAAAAGCAAAAAAAAAATTATCTCTTGATGGAATGCTTTTCCTAAAATGGGCAACATCATCGCAAACTGAATAGTCGCATTTTTCAAATTTTTTATATTCCGTATGCATTTCGATCTCTCGCAGTTTTCCTCAATTTGTCATTGATTGTCAACTTGACTCTTCATGTAAAAATATCTAGGTATAAGTAGACAGCTGATATTTCTCGAATGTAGTTTTTTTACCAATATGTTTATTATTAATCTTATTTATATTACCCTAAATCAGGGGCTCCATCAAGCATTTTGAGAATATATTTCCTTCTAACGGAAAAAGTGACAAAAACAAAATGGTGTTGGTTGATGCTATTCACGGCCTTTTCTAGAAAATGTCAACATAGGCAAGTTGGGGGTAGAGACAGGTGCTTTCTTGCTGTGCACAAATGCAAAATAAAAAAAAACCCTAGACCAAATAGTGCTCTGCAATTTTCTGGGGTGGATAACCATATTGATAATGTCAATCCCTCTGTATTTTGCTTCAATGGAGGTCCACCTCAATAAAAGCAACAAAAAGAAGGAGCCTCCCACAAATTCTCTCGTCCGTTATTACCTGGCGAAAACTTGATTGCCACCCACTTATTTTACCAATGGTTGGGGATTAAAGATCTCGCAATCCCACCAAGTCAAGATTGGTTTTGTTTGTGGATAATAAATGAGAAATTAGGGAATACCCAATTGCTTTTTCTTGTGCTTTGCTTTGTTCAAAAGTTTGAAACCCTAAATTAGGAGCTTTTGAAGGGGACTAAGGTTATTGTTAGGTTTCAGTCATCTGACAAGGTCATAGGAGAAATCTTGATCAGACATTTAATCTTGGGGGGACGGAAAAGAGAGGACTCAACTAACAACCCATGAAATTAGGTCAGAAGGATTGATACAACACACACGCCCACACACGCCTTCTCCATTTTCTAAGATAAGGAACGAATTGAGGGGAAGCATAGCTGTTGGGGATGAGAAGTTTGAATCTTCAAAACCAAGTAAAATTCAAACAACACACCAAAGCATGGATCAAAATAGTGAGAAAGGAAAAGGAAAAGGAGAAACCAGCCAGCTAACATGGATTCCCTTTTTTATTTCCCCTCAAGTAAATGTAAATGGGAAAAGGATCACCTTCGAGAATTTCCAGAATTACAAGTTTCAATCATTTATGAATACACCTTCGAGGAATTTGATTTGTCTAACAGCTCCAAGACAAAGCCACGATATTAGCTTAAATTCTTTTTCGTGGCATAACCTACTGAGGTAGGGCATGTAGTCCTTAGAAATTAGTTTGGTATGTGAAATATTAATAAGACTAGATATAGCAATATATGTGGATCTCTTTTCTATCAAACTCAAAAGATACATGTCAAAGATCATATTGATTAGCTTATAAAATCCATCATCCAAATGAATTCCTTACATAAACCCCTAGCCAAAACCTAATAGGGCTCCAACTCATTTCCCGATCTTTTTAGCAATTTGGCGATTGTTCGCACCAACCCTAATTAGCCAAATACATCAGAAAGAGAAATGAATCCACTTATTTTCCATCCTTCAAGAAACAAGCAAAAAGCTGTGCTAACATAAAAATGTAGATGCGAGATTCTTACATGCAAGTATTGTTGTAGTTTACATTATATAACGACTAGCTGGGTAACATTGTTCAGACACATTTTCCCTCTCAATGGCCATCTCTTTAGTGCCCTCGATTTCGAACAGGCATTTTCCTTCCCCGCCCCGGACTATGGCTTCATTTTTTGAGGCATCCGAGAGTAACTTACGAGTCGAGAAAATTGAATTAAGCCAGTCTTGGAAAAAGGTTTAGGATGGCGTGGGATTGGGGAGAAAGAAAAAGAAAAGTGGGAGTGGAATGTCAAATGGTCCAGACGAGAAACAAACCCTGCGGCAGCGGGAGCGGCAAAAGCAATCCCCCCCACCACCACTCTGCAAAACCCAACACCACCTCCCCACCTCTTTCCCTACTTATTCTGTTCATTTTCAAGAACTCGATGCTTCCCATTTCGTATTTAAGTCGTTTTACTGTTCTACTTTTACCTGCCTCTTTCCTTTCTTTTGATGCCCTTCGCTCTGTTCCGCGCGAGAGAGAGAGAGAGAGAGAGAGAGAGAGAGAGAGAGAAGAGGGAGGAAACGGAGGAGGGTGAAAGTGAAACCCGAGAATTTGGTGAATCAGACTAAAGATTCGATTACTGTGAATTGCGAGACTCCCTCCTCAAGAAGAGGCTGAACACAGGTCAGCAACCCAAGAACAGTTACACGGAAACGTCAGAATACATAATAGGGCCTCTCTCTCTCTCTCTCTCTCTCTCTCTCTTAGTGAGAGACAACAAAGCATAGCAAACAAGGCAAGGAGGTGGAAAAAAGAAACGAAATAAAAGTAGGTGAAAACAAAGTTATTTGGGGGGGTGTTCCTTTTGATGTCAAAGCATAAACCAGAGGAGAGAACAATACTCTCTCTTCTCTCTCTATGTACGGGCATACGTGAGGGCGTGAATTGGGTGGTGATTAATTTCATTTTCATCTCCTCGAAGCTAAAATATTCATTGAAGAGTCCGCCTCCTGTCACGCATAGCACTAGGGGGCATCTTTCTTCTTCCATGTTCATCCTTGCCCTTCTCCTCCTCCTCCTATTCATGCTTCTTATGCCTTAGCCTTTATTGCTTCACATTGTTTGCTGCACCCTCATCTTTTGCCTCTCCTTGTTGGCTCTCTCTCTCTTTCTCTCCCCTCCCCCCCCCCCCCCCCCTCTCCTTTCTCTCTTCCCTCTCATACAAATCATCAAGGCCACCCACCAAATCAAATCAAGCCCACTCTCCAATCTCTCTGCCCCCTCGAACCATCTATTTTCTCTGAGACTCTGCAATGGCCGTTCAAGCTCAATACCCTTCTAATATCCTCCTCCTCAACAGGTTCGTCATCAACCCCATCTCGCTAATAATTCTTCTTCACCAATCCCTCGGCTTCTCTCTCTCTCTCTCTCTCTCTCTCTCTCTCTCTCTCTCTCTCTCTCTCTCTCGTCTTCATCTAGTGTTCTAACCATCCATAGTTTCTCGCCTCTGTTTTTTGGTGATGATGAACAGGAATGCGCCAGAGATAAACGATTGTTCCTTGCAGCCTCAGCCAGGAGGATTCCTAGACCAATCCCACATCCTATTCAACACCGGAGGTGAGTTCCACAAAACTTATCCCCGAAAGAAGGCAACTTGTTTGGGTTGTCTTGAGAATTTACCGGTCCTTGATTGAGGAGATTCTCATAAGTTTGTGGCGAAATGTTGATGCAGCGACAAGCAATAGCCAGAGGAAGAGAGGAAGATCAGAAGTGGTGTCCACCAACTTTGCATCCATGAACAGCAACCAGCATCTATATTCGTTGCAACCTCAGCCTCCTCAGCTCATTGACCTCACTCAGCTCCACAGCCATAACAATAACAACCACCACCACCAATCCAATCTCGTCTCCACCGGTCTCCATTTATCGTTCGGTGAACATCATCATCACAATCATCATCAACAACAGCAGCAGCAGCAACCACAGAATCATCTTGTTTCGAATTCATCCGCAAGCTTGCCTCTGTTGTCTGATGATTTCGCCACTCAATACAAGCAACAGAGGGATGAGATAGACCAATTCCTCCACGCCCAGGTACCATTTTCTTTTTCTTTTTTTTCTTTTTTTTTTAATCTTTGTAGCCCACCCAATCCATCCGCAAGCTTTGCCCCCGTTTTTCATGGCAAACTCTTTTTGATGGTGTGCCCGTATCGTCATTTTGGCAGGGAGAGCAACTGCGGCGCACGTTAGCAGAGAAGAGGCAGAGGCACTACCGTGCGCTGCTGGGCATCGCGGAGGAATCAGTGGCCCGGAAGCTGCGCGAGAAGGACGCCGAGATGGAGAAGGCCACGCGCCGATACGCCGAGCTCGAAGCACGCGCGGCCCAGCTCAGCGTGGAGGCCCAGGTATGGCAGGCCAAGGCCCGGGCCCAGGAGGCGGCCGCGGCGACGCTGCAGGCGCAATTGCAGCAGCTCATAATGAGCGGGCAGGACCGGAGGGGGGCGGCGGCGGCGGCGGAAGACGGGGGCGGGCCAGGGTCCGCCGCGGAGGGCCAGGCGGCGGAGGATGCCGAGTCGGCGTATATCGATCCGGACAGGGTCATGGTCTCGGGGCCGAGCTGCAAGGCATGCGGGAGCCGGGGGGCGACGGTGGTGCTGTTACCGTGCCGGCACTTGTGCGTGTGCGCGGAGTGCAACGCGGTGGTCCAAGCTTGCCCGGTGTGCCTCACCAGAAGGAATTCGAGCGTGGAGGTCTACCTTTCTTGAGGCCCGAACCCGAGCCCGAGCTCGAGCCCAATGCGGGAGGCCCAGGCCCATTGAGACAAGGTCAGAGTGGCCCCCCCAAAAAAGGGGGAAAAGAAAATGAAAGAAAGAGAATATTACTATGGCAAATAATAAAATTCCCCTCGGCCTCCCGTTCAAAAATATAAATTCTCCCTTCTTTCTTTTCTTTTTTTTCCTGTACATGTGGCCACGGCGTTGGGTGGCATTTTCTTCTCTCTCTCTCTCGCTCTCTCTCCCCCCCCCCCCCTTTATTTTGTGGAACCACATAAATTCTTTTATTCTATGAACAGTTCTTCTTGTCATCATCATCATAGCAAAGAGTGCTAATTACATGACGGTCGATGTTTGGGGGGTCACATTGCATGACGCGTCGCATCTTTGAGATGTCGATGTCTCTGCTGATTCGTGGTGTACTAATGTGGGGCCACGTCACGTCTCCTTTGGTTGGTCACATAAGATCGGCCCGAAAGATTGAGGTTATTGCGATGGTCCTCGTTTCGATGGCTTTTTTTCCTATTGTGTCCACTTTGGGACATTTATTATCATTTCAAGAAAGTCTTATGAAAGGGTATCTTAAAAAAAAAAAGAGATTGCTTCGTTGTTGCTTCCAAGGAGTTCTCATAATTTGTGGAAATTTTGAGGGATTTTTTTTCTCTCTTTTTTTGGGTTATTGAGAAGCAAATAGGAAAGATGCGACTCGTGGGGATGATGACCTTGATGAGTGGATCTAGCGATGCCTTTTCTATGAGTCAAGTATTTCGATCTCGTGCCCTGAAATGTATAATGACTCGGACCATGCTTTGTCCTCCCTCGGAATTTTACATAAATCCCAACAATTTCAGTTTGTAATGGTCATGTTCTTGTGGCAAATTGACTTTTCAAATCGAATTTTGCCGCATGTTTTTTGCGTTTATCGGAATTCAAAAGGAAGCAACGATCATAGACCGTAGCCACCATCTCTTTTGAAAACGAAGAGTTAGTGTGTTTTTTTTATTTTTTTTGGAAGACAGTCTTTCATAGTTTACCAATTCCTACTTAGCGAACGTGATTAGGAAAAAGGAAAGGAAAAGAGAAAACTTTTCCCTCGACCAAACTAACCAAACCACCGCCGCTTATCGATAGCACTATCCGTCGACGTCCCCACCGCCACCATCGCCTCGTTGAGTCGGTGAGTTTCATCATCCGATATATACTAGCGCGGCAACCACCGGTGAACCTCCCATCAACCGATCCCCTCCACCGCATCTCATCTCAAAATTCCATTAAAGATAAAGAGAGAAGAATCTCGTGCATGCTCCAAACATTTAAAAGAAGTTAGCTCATAAATTTGCTACTGTTTGTCATCGTTTCTTATGAAGTAAAAAAAAAAAAGAAGCAAATTTTTACTTTCCCCCTAAAACTTAAACTATTTTTCAAATTTTAAGAAATTATTAAAAATTTTAGTTTGAATTTATGTGTCAACATTTACATAGTGTGAAAATATTTAGGTATTTTGGGCATATGATAAAAGAGTGTGATTATTTAACGAAAATGCGTGATTTAGAATATATTTTCTTAAAAATAATCTGTTATATCATATATAAAAATAAATGAACGAAAGATATATTCATCATCCACAAATATATTTAGACCTTAATAATTATCCATAATGAAAACAGTTTTCATTAATCAACTAATTCAAGCAAATATAAATAATCATTTTTAAAATATATATATTTTTGAAGACAAATTGATCCAGATTGTCTGTCGAGAGATTTCAGACTAAGCGAAGGATGAAAATGAAAATATATTTAGACATTTCCATCAAAACACTTTCATATGGAGGACTGAAATAGAGTCACTACGTGAAAATGTACACCATCTTCATCATCATGGGCTATCTCTTTCCTTTCGGCTGGCGGTCTTTAATCGTGGCCCGAATTTACTGTCGACTCTATTTGATGTTGTCAATTAGCTTTACTCAGAGCTGGCCTTCGCACTGCCCTTTTCAGCAAATATAAAGAGGCATAGGATTAAATTTTTGAGTTGACAATACTAAGCCTAACATACAATAATTAAACCGACCGATGATACTATAGTTGCCGGCAATGCATAATGCGTCTATGGTTCTTCCATTTTTCTCTTTTTGCAACTAACTAAGCACGATGATCGAACTACTTATTTATAACTATGGTGAAACCCTACCATGCATCGCATACGACATTTTCATTTTCATAGATAACAATGCTAGGACCAAACGCCTACTATGATTGTGCATTAAAAAGGGTTGAGATGAGATTGCGTGAATAGACTAGAATTTCGGCCAAATGCCTTCTACGCGAAAGTCAAATTTCTGGCTCCTTCATAGACTTAGGGGCATTTATAGCTATACATAAGAAAATAATACCACCTTCTTCTTTTTTATCATTATTATTATCTCAAAGATGATAGTGATTCATTTAGCTTACCAAAAAAGTAGTCCTTTGATCGACAATAATGCTCAGTTCCCACCAAGGAGAAAAGAAGGGGGAATAGGTTCGGTTGGACTTTGGTATAGTGAACCACCAAATGACATTTATAATGCGCTAGACATTTGTAGACTAAGGTGGCATGTAGATAGCCCATGTAGATAGCCCCATGTAGAACATGTCACAGATTCTTCATCATGGGACCAAGAGCTAAAGCGTCAGTAGTGATCGATGACTAGTGACTCAATCGAACAGAATCGCCATCTAACTTTGGGAAGATCAGGGTAATGGATAAGGAATTTTAAGCCCCTCAGTGATCACCTCACCGGCGATCACGGTTTCACCTGTCGAAAAGCAAGAAAAGCACTTGTAACTTTCGCTCCTATTTCTCTCTCTCCCTTTTTTCCTGGGTGTTCTTCTAGGGTTTCTTTTCTCTCGGGCAAATCATCGGTGGAGCAGACATCGGTGGATGGATATCATGGGCACATGTTGATGGACACATGTTGCCGTGTCCGCTTCTTATAATTGCGCAGACTGTGTCACCCCGGTCCACCTCCCTTTCGTGAGAAGTACATGAAACCACTCAGCTGAAAAGTCGTGCGTGCGAGAGCGAGTGGTGGAACTGGTTGTGACAATGATTTGGCTTAATGGGTTGGTGTCGGCTTAGGTATATTATTGGAGTGAAGGTGACAAAAAATATGGGTTATCGAGTTGGTTGGGGGAGTGATGCGTTAGGCTGGGCTGAGACGAGGTAGGGTTTGGATGGAGGGCAACAGCATTTTCTAGGCACGCATTCTTGTTGCATCTAATGACGGATCTTTTTAGTCGTAGCCCGAGGCCGTCCCGTGAAACACTTCCCCTTGCTTGCTAGGGTTCCATCCGAACGTATCGTAAAGTGTTTGGTGTGGCTCGTGTTCATTTCGGGTGACTTGTATAATCGCACGTCGCTTTTTCGATTGGTTGTTTTATGATACTGTGTAGCAAAATTTTACGTTGCTCCGTGTTTAGGTACGATGAAAACATGGGAGGTCGTATTACGTGATGGACAGTACGTGTGACATGAGTAAAATCTCATTAGAAGCCAAACATGGACCGTCAAGCCAACTGTCCCAAACATCGCCATTGACAGAAGCGTCGTGTGGAAGAGGATTCTTTTGACAGTAGATTTGGAGGGAGCTGGTCCGGATGGTACAATGGAGATATGAAGGGTCAAATCTGACGCACGATAAAGGCAAGGCCTACAGGGCATGTCTTGGCTCTCTCTCGTTTTCTTCTCTTTTGTGTTTTCTTTATGCATTTTCTTTTTCATGATGTACTTTTGACTTATTTGGCTGACAAAGTACTGTGACAACCACACAGAGGAGCCATGGACATGTCACTTGATCTTGAAACGCCATCATCTAGGGTGCGTCTAGCATTTCGCAGTCGAAGGAATTTCTTGCCTTGGGGATCCAGAAAACATCCCTAAAAGGACGAGAGAGAGAGAGAGAGAGAGAGAGAGAGAGAGAGAGAGAGAATTCACTTTTTCCTTTTTCATGTCATCTGCTTCCTAACAGATTAGGAGGAGGGTGATCATCAATAGTTGGAACATGATCAAGAAAACCCAAGTCGAGTCATTTTGATTCGATTTTAATTTGAAATATATATATACACAATTCATATATAAAATCTTGATAAATAAGAGGAAAATCAAGGGTTCCACCTCCAGCAATGAGTACAATGTGCAGCAGATTCATGAACAGCCTCGAGTCAGAGAGGGTTTGAACACCCCAACACCCTTAGCAGACACCATGAATTCATGCATTGGGTCTGGGCCTGCCAGAAATGTTTTTTTTTCCCCTCCCTCGAATTAGATGTGGGTGAAGTATTGTGGTCAGATTTCCCACGTAAGCAAATTTCCTTTTTTTCTCTTGAAAAAATTTTGTTATTGATTTTTCAAAACACCCTTTTGGAAATAGTCTGGAGTTTTGCAGATAAAGGACCTGTCTGGCAAAGTTTGATTCTGTCGTCAACAATGATGCAATTCGCGAAGGGTCTTCAGGCTCAGCTTTCTTTCTAGCGAAGCAATGTTCGCGCCAGGTCCCAGAGCGTTGGCATGAAGAGGCAAGATTAGAAAGCCGAGCCTGGGGACATCTGAGAAGATCAATCACCTGCGATGTTTTGGAAAACTCAGGAACGATGGAGGTGGCAAAGGAAGAAATGGGACGTGGCGGATTTGATTCTTCTCCACTGATGAGTTCAATTGTGGGAAATTACAAAGAGTTGTTTATGTCGTATACCCTTTTTTTTCCTCCTTGCCTTTACTTCTGCACTATCCAATTTCCTATTTCTGCAAGTGAATTTGAATTAATCGATTCACCACATTAGTGTTGCTTAAAATGCTATATACAATAATAATCATAAAACCCGGGTTTATATATCTAGATGTTATTCCATTTTTCCCAATGTCGCGTGCATCTTAATTGACACCTTATGAGGAAAAAAAATCAAATTGTCAAAATTTTTAACATTATTTAGAAGAGTTGTCATATCAATGGGCATGTAATGTCACAGCTAATTGGCCAATACATATATATTGTTACAACTTACATTAAGAATGAAAAATTCACAGAAACAAATTAACAGAAAAAGCACTAAAATTAATGAATTCAGCGATAATTGGTCCATCGAGTTTCTTTGAGATTAAGAAGAGGTGCCCTAAAATCGTTCATAAATATCAAAATGTTCACATAAACTCGTTCATGTGAAAGAGAAATTCTTCTCCAAAGAACTTACATGATCGTTTATCAATTTTTCGTGTGAGTAAGGTGGTGAACTGAAAAAAAAAAAGGAAAAAAGAAATATGTATAAAGACAAATAAGAAAAATAGTGCTCAACATATTTCCAAAGCAAAAGTTTATTCGGATCTTTTTGCTAGTACGGTAAGAGAGATTCTTCTCTTAATCATGCTCAATATATAGGGGAAAAATTCACATAAACAAAATCCCTAGAATGAAGAAAAGTCTTATCACAGTTTGATATTTAAGGAAAATAACATGTCGGTTGATGGATGAGTAGATGACATGATAACTCGATTCGAAATGCTATTCTCAATTATTCGATTTATTTTCCCTTCGTTCACTGCCATTTTGCTTCATTTATTTATTTATTTCTTTTCTTTTCTTTTCTTTTCCAGCAGCACTAGATTGAGTGAGTTGTTTTTGTCATCGACATTGTGACAAAAATAATGAAGGGTAGCAAAAGATGCCCTTCCTTGGACGGCTGCTTTCTGGCTCCCACTAGCTCGAGACCCTTTTTCACTAATGGCATGTGCTAAATAAATAGCAAGCTAATGACCCAAATGGATCAATATGAAAAAGCTGCTGAGATTGCCCAACAATGAGCACGATGCTTACTTAAAATTTATAGGGGCGATGCAACTTTGCTCTGCTAGAAATACTACAGCACTCAATGGGCCCTCCCCTTGATTGATTGAACGTGTTCAGCTGCAACAGAGAAAGCTTGAATTTATCATTTTCTTAAGAAATATGTATAAATGAAGAAGGGAAACGTCCTTGATTTTGAAAAATCTTCTTTGACCAAATTGCAATAGATTGTATAAAGACCGATGCTGTTCTTTTTTTCTCTTTTATATGTCAAATTCTTCCTCTTGGTTGGGGTTGGACTAGCGACCGACTTGTCTTGTTCATTTCACGTTCTTCCAAAAATCACTGAGTACTTCTGGTTGATCAATCCATTTTTAACCCCCCCCCCCCACTTGCGTTGTTAATTATCGCCTAATTAGTGGAATTTTTGCTGTAGACCATCATCAAGTGTTAACATGATGTCGACTTAAAAGCGTGCCCGGCTCCCATATTATAATCCAAAAACAGAGAAGGGGGATACAAGAAAGACCAACTCCTTCGTATCGGAATCTTGCATCGTGTGGGAATTTCCTTGTTACTTCGAGCCTGTCTCTATTTGAATTTGACCCGAATGGGCCTCGAACTTTCGTTCAATGTATAATGCGATCCTCGATCTTTCAATTTCTCCATGCGGCCCATAAAATTTAATCAAATGTGCAATGTGATTCTTGCACTTTTGGTACATGTTCAAAAAAATCACTCGAAAATTCAAAGATTATATTGAATATCACCATGAAGTCCATAGACTAATTTAAATATGATTCCAAATTGGGTTAAAGTTCAGGAACCATATTGACTAAATTGAAAGCTCATGGGCTAAATTACATGTCAAACTAAGTTCATGAATTATTTGCGACAATGTCTTTTTAAAAACCAACGCACTCCCCTTTCAGCAGGAAAAAGTAGGGGGGAAATGGAATTTATGGAGGGTTTAGCTACACTCTGGGCTTGAAAGTGACCACTCTGGGCTTAGCAGGAGACATCGGACTAAGGCCCAATGCCAATAGAATGCCTATCGAATTGAGGACTAAGGAGGCCGAGCGATGGCCCATCGTGGCACATGAGTTTTGGGCCGTCGCACGTCCTGTTCCGCTAGATGGAGAACATGGCTCGAGCCATGGGCTGGTCATCATCGCATTCCTCCTCCCATTCTTTCCTCACCTCAACCCGGAAAAATGCATTAGTTCGAACAGAAAACATTAGGAAATGCACGCCCAACTCTGGCAACTGAGTTACCACCGGAGCGACACGTGGCGTAACATGCTAATCGCAAGCGACAGCATATGGCGTACGTGTCGCCAAGCAGTACGAGATCCATACCACGTGTACGATGGCAGATGGTCGATTGCATCGCTTACTTCGCATGAGATGCTTTCTTTAACACCAAGCAACATAAAGGCTTCTTCATTCATCAACGTTCCCCGTGGATAAGTTGTATAGATAGAAATTCATTCCTCAGTGATCGAGCTTCAATCGGTATTGACAACGAAATGTAGGCGTAATTCAACTTTCTACATCACATTCCCTGTATGAATACTATGTGTATATAAATACCCTGACGTTCTTTTGAGTTTAGACTTGCTTTATTATTTCTTCACACGCACTGTTCTTCATAATGTTTTCAAGAAATGACTCCAAAAAAATATCTTCAAATTCATACTTACGTATAAATAACCATATTGACTTTGAGAAGGCCTCAATTCAATACGGAAAACAGAAAAGCGAGGATCTAAAATCGTAAGATTCCAAAGTAGAGATATTTGATTTTGGGTGCAAAAGGAACATTCTTTGAGACTATCCTTTGTTCCTCAAATATTACAAGGAATTATCATGTAATTTTCGAATTATTCACCAGTGACAATGATCCATCGTGAACTTTATAACGTACATTCCACTCCATATTTTTGCCGCATCACTCAAACCATCTCATTCCAAGTTTCTCGCTCGTCTCATTGTGGTGCAATTCCATTTCTCATACTAAACGAGCGGTTGTTATAAACTTGTTCTAAGCAATCGCAACATATTGTATTGGGACGAAGAATTCCACTTTGAAAAGCTAACTTTTTAGGGGAGAGAAGCCAACCTATTATCTCCGTAACCGGCCTCACGTCGCGACTCCCACCCGCCTTGTTACATGACATTTTCCTGTAGAGGCTTCGACCAGCACGAGGTCAAAGAGTGAAATCCACGAACAAGGTCTTCGGAGACGCCACCATGGCGAACTCCAAGCCTACCTCAAAAAGGCCACCAGAAAGTAGATAGGATGATGACGTTTTCTTCACCCACATAATGCGACGGGTCTCGAAGGGCCAACCGCATCGGACGCTGCCCATTAACTCAGTCGTGTGGTCTCTCCCTCGACCGCATTAGCGATGGCCTCCGACCTCGCGCCGATGACGACATCCGTTTGTCCAATCCCAGAAAGATGTCGACCTTTTTCTTGCCTCTTTCTTTCGATTAAAAAGATGTATGAGGAAGACGCATTGCATTGGGTGATCCCACTCCCACACCGTTGCGTTGCTATCTGATGAACTGTCAGCCATTTTGGGGAGGGTGGGCTTCGATGCGCAATCATGCGTCGTGGGCGAACACTTTGCATGCGCTCGTTGCTTTTCCACCGGGTGGGATTTAATTCAATTATTCACCACTTACGCCAAGTGATATAGACAGATATTAGTATTCTTTTTTTTGTGTCGATTTTTACTTTTGCTTTTGTTATTAATCTTGTGTTTTTTATGTGAAAGTTTGGCATGATTTTCGATTGTCTTTTCGGAGGAAGGGTCAGGAAAGGAGGATCCCGGAGTTGCGCAGTAAAATCGATCGGGTGCGTTTGGGAATGATTTTTCGAAATCTTTTGGGCATTTCAAGATCTTTGATTAAATGTTGAAATGTTTGGTAAACGAAATTTTGGAACCCATTGGGAAAATCCCACTACATTTTTAAACTCTTCGTCATCATTTTTTGGAATATTGCGACCCATAATTCATGATATTTTAATTTTAATTTTGCCTTACCAAATTTTTTGCATTCCCCCCACCCCTTCGAAATTGGCACTATTCATGTCACTCCTCTGCTCATCGTCTCTCTCTGAACAAAAGGTGGCCGAGGGTTGCCGGTCACGAGAGGCCAGATGTAAGGGTTGATGCAAGGTATGGACAATCAAGGGTCGCTGAAGGTTGAATGACTCTTGTGCACAATTTCAAGCACTAATCGATGATGTCGAGGATCGCCTAGTCAAGTGCCGCAGAGTTCGAGGCTCATCATCTTCATTAAATGTGGCTGGGTTGGTTGAGATCGCACAATCTTTGTGTCGCCATGCCTACTTGACCTCACTCGAGGTCGATATGCCTTAAAGACGGTTGCTTGAGGTCATGTGACATGAGCAACTGCCATAACCAAACCTTACGAATGACTTAGAAATGGATCTATTGTAATTTCTATTTTTTCCTTCATCATCGTACTTTTTATACAAAGTAGATTCAACTAAAACCCTTTAATCCAAAATGATTTAAATGTATGCGAAAACACTTTTCACAAACTATCCTAAACACACCATAAATCCGCTTGGAAGAGATTGGTTACTCTACAAATATCTTTGTCGTGGGTCACTGATGACTATTGATATTCCATCAATATGGATGTTTCAAAATGAAAAAAGGGGAAAGCAATATGTTTATTCTAAAGAATGGTCAACTTTTGGATGTCATCAACTAGTGATGGATTTGGTCAATAAAAGTAGAGATTGAAGAACTACATGAGCCGTCGATGAATAGAGCAGTCAACAGTTATTTAGGGATGAAGTCATGGACATCGACATACACCTGCCTAGTAGCATTAAATTTTGTAAGTGTTGACAACCTGAAAAATATTGGCAACTAACAAAGTTATCAATAGTGGACAGCTATCAGGGGATGAAATCATCGACATCGACGTGTAACTGCTAAGTTTTCAAATATTTAGGCTTTTTTTTAGATGGAGTAACTTCGTGATGGATAGCGTGATTTCTTGTTGCCATCAGGATTTAATTCTTTCTTTTAATTTAGCAATCGTTTGTACCCTCTATTATAACCATCGATTGTGAGGTTTAAATAGTCACATCATACTCTCTGTATGCCCCCTCAATCAATTGACAAAAAATGTATTATCTTTTAATACTCGTAACTTCAATTATCTTCAAATTATGTACTCTAATCATAATTTAATATATCTCATCGTCAATTTAATTCCAATGTGTCTTCTTAGTCGTAGTTTTCAGATCTTCTTCATCGATTAATTTCAACGCCGTATCTTTATTACGCACTTTGTTGAATGATTCAATATTGACAAAGCATTTTAAACCATAAATTCCATTGAAATATATTTATTCCTTGTGCACTATTGATTGATTCGGCTCCGGTCCGGGATCGCCATAAAAATCGAATTCTGTTAATAAAAATCGAAAAATGAATTTCAATAAAAGATGTCCTATCGTTCTGGCAAAACCCAAGAAAAGCTTTGTAAAGTAGGTTTCTATTTCTCCGGATTCTTTGAGAGAAAGCGAGCAAATGGTTGCTTTGGAATTTGGGTTATGAAAAAAAGACGGACCTTGAGATTAAAGAGCTTTGGAACATTCTTTGAAAAATTCCCAATATTTTCTGCCTAAGTGCTCGGCTTTGATGTCCTCTCATGACGACATGACGTATATTTTTCCTCTCCTGTCGAGGAAGAGAAAATCATACATAGAGGTGTATCGATTTTTAAGTTAGTTGGTTTTCGGTTCCAACCTAGACCCCTCTAGAACCGTGAACCGACTCTATAACTTTCGGTTTGAATTTGTTTCAACCAAGGATCGAATTGGTGGTTCCGATCCAATTTTCCATTCTACTGAGGATCAACCCACATATTATTTTGTACAAAAAAAAAATACAAATTCTTATCACGAAATACAAAAGCGCGCCAGTTTGCTATGAAACATAGTTTGGTCAGGTGGTTACATCATTTGTTTGTGCTCCATATTGATTTTCAAGTCTCCAAGGATGCAAAGTAATTGTATTTTTTTGTTCTAAAAGAAACTTCAAAACCAGTTCAGAATCAGTTCAAATCGAGAACCAACAGGCCAGAATCGAGAACCAAACATGCTTTAAGCCGGTTCCACGTTAGCAGGAATAGAAATCGAATCAATTCTACTCGAAGCCGGCCTTTTTACTAGATCCGTTGCACACCCCAAGATGTCCTGAAAAGTGGTCATTTTTGTTCTCGGTTAGATGGCACTTTAGATGCGATGCGACGCAAAAGTCTAATACGCCCTTCACCCGACATGAAGTCGAATTCCAAAATAGAAAGAGATTAGATCACGATCTAGATTTAATAAACAACTTGGGCGACGGTCACAATAGGCGATCTAAGTGTGCTTACCTCCATTAAATCCTAGTGGCAGCATGGGGCAATCCATGTGGATTTTCCTCACGGAGAAACAGAACCAGAAGCTGGCAACCAAACAGGTAGCTTCACATAGGAAATGTCCATCACTGGGAAGTATTCGCCAGCAAAGCAAAGCCCGTGTTATAAAATAATGCAAAGGTGCATGTTTACCACGAGATTTGGTCCACGGGCATCACCACCACATGTCCTCCTCTTCTCAATCATGCCTGCCCCTCTTTTAACTTTACGAAACAAGAGAGAATCATGCTTTGCTGCTCCTCGGAGGAACGGAGCCTCCGCACATGACGCTGTCTTCCTCTGTACTTTATGTTCGCATCCCAATCAAAGTTTTAGAAAAAGGAAAGAAAGAGAGGAGAGAATATTTCGGGGAAGAAAATGTTTCCATGAGAATATTTACCTAAGGACTATGTTCAATGGCTCCCATTTGGCTCCCATTAGGTTCCCTCCCCCGACGTCACCCGACCACATGCCTTGCCAGCACGTGTGCCGCTCCGCGCTCCACACGTGCCCCACGGAATCTTGATGCCGGCAGCGCGAATCCTCCGAGCCCGATGCCTAAATCTTATGGTTCATTCCTTGAATTGAAGAAAAAGAAACGCAATTTAGTTTTATTTTTCCTGATATCTTGTCCGTCAAGGAGGGCGAAATTGAGAAGTATAATATTCGCTCCGCACTTAAAATTATCGGGGCCATTATAATAGAAGCGAGGCAAGAGCGAGGCGCTTCGAGGAGGCGACACCTTGCCACCTCGACCAGCTACAAAGCCTGCAAAGCGAAGAAAAGAATTCGAGTAAACTACTAAAAGTTTGGGGTGGAGGGGGGTGTAATTGAATAAAAGTAGGGAAAGAAGGGGCCAAAAGTACAAAGAAAGAAAAGAAAAGAAAAGAAGGAGAATCGACCACGACGACCCCCAAATAAAAGGGCCTTGGGAAATCAAGGGCATGCCGGGCGGCAAGAGACACACGTGGAGCCAACTCTGGGTGCTTCTCTCTTTGCTTCCACCAATGCTCCATGGAAAATTATTAAAAATAATAATATTATTATTATTATTAAAAAAATAAGAGAATAATATTAAAAATACCATCGAGAGAAAAATCGAAATAATAGTCATAATGACGATGATAATTAAACACTAGCATGTGCGCAGGTAGGACTAGCCTAGGCATCAAATGATAATTATTGTACTTTGGCATAACGATGGGGTCCTTGGTCCTTGGTTTGGTTCTAAAGCATTATGGTTTTGTGCATGTTGCCATGATGCCTTTATGTGGTTTTTTTTTCGATGTAATTGATTCGCATCGACAAAATATCTTGCAATTCGTCGTTTAAAAAATATCGATCCATGTGATTTATTTAAAGTCCAAAGAATGCCGCTTCGACATGAGGTCATGCGTTCCAGTGGGCATCGACTTTTGTCCAAAGTGGAGATTGATTTCTGGACTGGTCACTGAGTTTATATTGCTTATGCTTTTTTATTATTGAGTTTATATATTTTCTTGCAATTCACTGTGCGAAATCTCGACGGGACCATTTCAGGAACTTCGAGGGAGAAACTAAATCACTGAAATTGTTCGAGAATACTAAAAAATGCCAAGCAATCAAAATGCTAATTTGATATTAACGCTACAGTTTAATAATAAGCTTAATTACCCACTTCAAGATGGGGAAACCCTAAAGTTAGGGATAGGATCATCAATTATGGTGTAAGTCTTGGTCGAATTCAAAAAGTATTATATTGCTTTTATCTCCCGAACTTTTTAAATGATATAATGATGTCTTGATTACGCGTCTCTTGAACATTTTTAATGTCTCGCATTTTGAAAAATTTTCAAGGTTAAACCTCATAAGTAATCATAAAATAAATGAAGGCAAAACTCGTTTCGAGCGCATCAAGTTTGCATCCCATTCCCCAAAAACAGGAGGCTCTAGATAGCTAGTTTTTGGTATTTTATTGCCCATGGTTGACGCCATTATTTCCCCTCAAGATCATCGAGTGCTTTGGACTGACTCGTTCCTTTCTTAAACGCCACACAAAGAACAAGAAAAAATTAGCAATCCCGAGATTTGCACGGTATGATTAGCGTGAAATCAACAGCGTCAGTCAACAACTACAGCATTCATCACGAAGCTTCTCTTGTCTTCCGGTTGCTTCACCCATCCTCGTTAGGAAATCCAATCCCGACGCGAAGGTCACCAAACTTCAGAATCGGGACACATTTATTCCTCTCTAATATTTTACTATTTTGGGTGGTGGGTATTAAAAAAAAAGAAAATAAATCATTTAATTAGCCGGCTAAATTCACAAAGCACCAAGAGAAAAGAATAATGCAAGTTCATATAAATTATTGGGACCGCATCCCCCCCCCCCCCCCCCCCCCACGGGAATGATTGGAACCAAACCCATGGTCGTTCCATCTCTGCTTGAAGAGCAGAAAGAGATGGCAAGACCAAGTTTGAGACGATATAAAAATATATACACTGCTTGTTCCCTTCTGATTAGCAAGAAAGTCAGCTTAATTGGCTCTTAATTCCACCTAACCCCCCTCCCCCCCTGATAAATAAAATAAAGAGAGGAAGAAAGAAATGGCAAGATACCACGGAAGAATCAATCATCGGGGAAACCCTAGTTTCCTTCCAAAACCATGTGCATGAGTACATTGGATCGTCCATGCTTTGAGATGGAAAAGTCGAAACATGGTATGCCGATTGTTTACCACCTTCGTAACATTGCGTGATCGATCCGAACATTTGTCTTGGCATGAATCGAGAGACGTGTGGACATGTGAAGTTGCCGTTTTGGTAAACATGCGTGACCAATCCAAACAAAATTGCTGTTCCTCAATCGGATGACCTTTTTTTGGCACCGGTTGGTATTTCCGGTCAATGCAATCGCCGAATGAATTCGCACATACAAATTGGCACGACATTAAACCGTAGAAAGCTCAACATCGCCTTGATCTACATGGATCTTGAATCGTAGCTCATGGGGCACAAAAATCAAATCACACGAAAACGTCTTGTGACACGTGACGTAATGACGGGCCTAATTAAGGCCCTTGGGGTCGCTGTCGTCCCATCGTCGTCTTCCGTTTCTGTCGTCGTCGCTGGGCATTATTAAGCTTCCGACCTCGTGTATTAAACAACAAAACAGCCTTTGACGCTAACCCGGATGTTAACCCGCGGTTTCCACATTAATCTGGGGGAAGACGAAACGGGAAACCAACGGGTTCGTGTCGAAAGCGATCCTACGACAGCCGACGCGCAGGGGACCGCCGGCCCTCGAGCTTCGTCGTGGCATCCGGTGATCGAGCTCCAGAGACGTGGCGCGGAACGACGGCGAGCCCGAGGTGCAGCGCTGGAGCTCGCGAGAGCGGCACACGTGTGCGCCAGCCCGTGCGTGTGGGGGCCCGACTGTGTCAGTGTCGGATCCTACTACGGTGCTGCCACGCCTGCCCCTGCCCGCAGTTCGAGGGGATCATCATCCTGCGCGCTGCCTGCGCTGCAGGGTTGGGGAAAAGAGTACGGTTTTTTGTCCGGTTCCTTCGAAATTACAAATATGTTTTTCTCTTTTTTTCATTTGGTCGTGGAATACCGAGCAAAAGCGTTCGTTGACGGGAAACGAGAGTGTAACTAGGGAAATGGTTGACTGCCCGGTACGGTAGAGTTTGCACGTAAAGACAAATGGCTTTCCTGAAAAAAAGAATATTTACTACTTATCAATGTAAATGCCGGCGACTGGAAAGGTATGTAAAATCGGAGAGGAAACCGTTCCCTCTATTTTAAGTATAGGTTGTCGATAATACATTTTAAAATTTGCATATTGAGTAGTGCATAAGAAAAGTTCATTTGGTTCTCAGTATTTTTAGTCACAGTAGAATGTGATCCGATAAGAAAATAAATTCAAAAGATTTCATGAAACGAATGGCAAAACTATGAAAAATATTTACTTTCGTGTAAATCGAAAAATTACAAAGAAGAATGAATCTAAACTATTTCTTCATTCTCGTGGAGTTTTATGTGAACAAAGAACTACAAATAAGCCGTGAAGTTTCAAGACGGAATGGATTTTTAAAATTCATTTTCTAGTTTGAATTTTTTGATTTAAATTATAGTTCTTCTACTTAATTTTTTTTAAAATTTTTACAATTATTTTCCTATCTCTTCTATTCCTTTCTCATTCCCTTCCAGTATTGTTGATAACAAAAATTACTGAATAATAAAGTATATGAATATACCTAAAATATGTAATTCGATACTAAAAAATTCTATATTAGATAATAGATAGAAATTCATATATACACATTCCATTATTTTATTTTTGTTATTTTGAAAATTTATTTTTTTTACATCAAAATCCAAATATCATCTTATATTTTTTTTCATATGAGTAGCTTGTTAGAAAAATAGCTTTTATGCTATTGATATGAGAAATGCTATCAACCTTTATTCAACTTCCCTCATGGGATATTTTATCCATGTCGTATCCCCCTAATGTCTAATTTTATCCTATTTTGGACAAGAATTAAATACGAGACTTGATAAAATTTAATTATGTTTTGACTTTTATCTTGGATATTAAAAGTGGCTTGGATGTTTAGGCGAATTCTACTGCAATACATACGGGAATTCTAGAACTCATACTCGATGTACAAATTTTTCTTTTGGCATCCTCACATAAAAAAAATAGGATAAATGATTATTTTTCAATAATTCGCTAAGGCGAATCATTTTTTCCACTCAAACCCATATGAACTTTCCACAATTTTGTTACCTTTTAGAATCACAATAGCTTCTCACCGGGCTTAAACTCTTCGATTTGAGCACAATTAATCACGCGATGCTCTTTGTAGCCGCATTGTAAGTGAAGCTATATTCGATTATAGGCTTTAAATAACTACGCATTACTTTTCAGAGACCCCTTATACACAAACAAACAAACTTTTTATCTCTCAAATCCTACATAATCCAAACTCTTGTCGTTTATTACACTCCAACTATATATCTTTGTGTCCTTAGACTATATTATTTATTAAATCCTAACATAATTCGTGTACATTTGGTTCCGTTCGAAGTGATTAAGTTATCGGATTTTTTTCGTCGATGAAATTTCGACAACACTTGTGTATGTTCGATTGGAGCGAGTTATCAATTTTATTATCCAATTAAAAAGAGAACAAGACCTGTAATTTTTGCTCAGAAATAGTTTAGATTTCAATAAGAGCGTGAGGAGAAGAGGAGCTCCAAGGGGGAGGAGGAACCATTGAAAGGGAAAGCGCCAATGATGGCAGCCCACGCCGTCATCATTCAGCGACCGGGGGGAGGGGGCCCACCGCCCCAGGGGTGGGCCCGGGTTGCGTCGATGGGTTTTGATTGCGAGTGGGCCCCGGCTCCCCTCCCCAAGGCGACAAGTTGAGGGGAGGGGGCGAGGAAAACGACAAAGGGAATCCGGGGAGGAAAAGCGAGGGGAGTGACGTGAACGGGGGAGTTTGTTTTCTTGTTTTCCCCTCCCCCTTTATTTATTTCCTTTTCGATTATTTTTTGTCGTTCCCTTTTTTATTTTTGTTTTGGAGCAAAAGTGAGATTGCGAAACCGGGGATTTTGGGAAAACGGACATGGCAGCGGGTAGCTGTCTTGGAAGCGAAGAGCAAGTGTCGTCTCCTCGGCGAGGCGGAGCGCGTGTGCCTCACCTCCTCTAAAAAAAATTATCGCGTGCCTTGGATATTTTTGGGAGCTCTGCTTAACCTGGTTTTCGGGGAAAAAAAATATCATTTCCTTATCGTAATAAGGAAATCACGTTCTTTAAAAATAAATTACGTCGAAATGATACGAGCTCGAAGACCGTAATTCGGTCGAGTACGATGTAAATATTAGAAACCGTAATTCGGTCGAGTTTAGTTGAAATGATACGAGCTCGAAGCATCGACGGAGGCCACAAATTACGTCGTCTCGATTGAGAAACTCCATCTCGTATGGTCCATCGAGTACGATGAAATCTAGCTCGAATTATCAAATGGGTTCCTGCCAAGATGGGCTAAACTTCTAGAACGATCTTATATTTTCTTCTTGGCGGGGTTCAGTAATGATTGACAATGGCAGAAAAAAAGGGAGAGGTGCCAGAGAGTTCCGGGAACCGGGCAGGGGATAAAAAACGCGGCAGGTGAAGACACTTGGCTCCCCGTCGCGGAGGACGTCCCCTGCTCGCTTGACTTTACAGCTTATGAAACTTTGATTAGACACCCCAAAAGAGTTAAATACAGCCTTCTTTTGGCAATTATTACGAAACATTTACCAAATGACCATATAAGGAAGTTTGTCGTTTCTAATGTATTTTCCCTCGTGCCATGCGCAATAATGCATTTGAAGATCGAAACATTGTTCAACCATGACGGACGCAGTCTCGCGACCCATCATCGATAGAGATCACAAGTGAATAGGGGCGAAAGGGCTCGAGCAAAAATAACGCGGAGAAAGTCCAGGTTGTGACAAAAAATGGATGCACTGAATTTCAATTCAGTGACTTTTGGACCCGGCACTTTTGGAATCCTCTTTTTCGCACGTAGTACAGCGATCTTTGCTAGAATGGATGGCCGAACAAATGGATGGCCGAACACGTGTTTTTCAGTTAAAAGAAAATTTATGATTTTCCGATATATAATTCCGTCGTATGATCAGATTAATTCACATCGAACATAATCAACTAAAGTCGAGAGAGATTAGTATGGGAGGGCTCGGTCTCGAGTGAATGAGCACGGTAATTAAAACGATAAAAAAAAACAACATGGATGATTTTTTAACTTTAATCGAATGGCTTGTGAATTTAAAGTCTCATTTGACATATCATCGCTAAACTTAATATATGTTTAAATTATATTGATATGACGCTGAAGATAAATTATCGATGATACGTGTTATTTTCATATGGTTAAGGAATCGATTTCAATATTTGTAAAAGATTTAGGGATGATATAGAATAAATTAAAAGTTTAAGAGTGTTGTTGCACAGTTGGCCAGAGCTTATGGATCATATTAAAAAATTGAACTTTCTAAATCGTATAATATATCGAGTTAAAGTCTAAAATTAATTTGTGCCGATATTTCTAGTATGAACTAAAGAAAATAGAGGAGAGAGGGGGGGGGGACGGGCGATCGTGACGGCGACGCGCATTGTACGAGCGTGGGGCCAAAGCTCGATTCATTTGAGTTAGACCGGAGCTGTAGGGGAAGACTCGGGGTGGTGGGCCCCTCCTCGAGTGTGGGGGGACCTCCTCGCTGATCTAAGCCGTCCATTGCAAAGCCTGGGGGAGCGAGGCGAGGGCATCCGATTCTCTCCGTTTGCCCCCCAGCTCGACCCTCGAACTACGGGATTGCCACTCCCGATATTTCTCGTGCCGGGGAGTGTCGTGGACGAACCGTTTCTGCCCGAGACGAGAAGATGTCGCCAGCAAAAAGAAAAGGAAGGGGAGCTTTCGATGAAGTATGACTATTCACAAATTAAGGAAAATTAACGAGAGTTCTTTAATTTACGAGTAATTATCGCATCCGTCATCAGCTTTGATAAAAAAAACTTCCACACAAACAATTGGATTGAATAGAGAGTTCTCGAATCGAAAACCGATGAGACCGCTCGTACTAAATTTCCCTTTATAATAGCAACATTGCTCCATTTTCCCGTCAATCTGTAATATTTCCGTCGGAATTCACGAATTTTAACTGTGTTCCAATACGAAATAGATTATTCATTCCACGTGATTCGTTTATAGTCTCTATCACTTTTCTTGAAAAAATAACTTAAAATATTTAATACATTACTTTTGATATTTTGAATTAACAGTCGTACAACCAAATCAATTCACGAGCACGTTGGATTAATTGTAAAATCAACTTCGTAAGCATTGAAAAACTTACTAGACTAACAATTGATATTATTATGACCCGTTCCCAATCAACATTATGGATTGCACTGCAAAATAATGCAATAAGACCTTTTTCTTGTTCTTCTCATTGAGAATTTCTCAAGTGGCAATAACTTTTATTCAACATCTTAAAATAATGCGAAGGTTCACACGGGATTTTTCAATGTTTACTTTCCGATCTTTATATTATGTATTTTGAATTTTTTTTTGGCATCATGTAGGTTTAAATACTATATTGTTTTCGAGCATTGCGTTAGACTCTTTTCAAAAACCTATGAACCATGATTTTTAATCTAAATTTGTGAGATTTAGCGCATTTAAGTAAAGTGCTTAATCACTTAATTTACTTCCCTCGTTGATGCGCTTTTGCTTGTACGAAACGTCTTGGTCAACCGAGCGTTCCTTCGCTTTCCATCGTCTTTCTCCATCCAGTGGCATTCTCACAATTTTGGGCAATTCAAGAGGGTATTTCCGTAAGTGCACCCCGAAACTGAATTATTTGAGCCCGGTGTTAGATGCAGGTATTTTTCAGCCAATTGATTCTCCTCTGCTGCATCTCTTGGAAACCTGCCGTTGTTTTCCTTCCTCTCTTCGTTCTCACCAACCTCTCTTTATAAGCATCTCCTCCTCCGCTGGCTCTTCCCCAACTCCTCCTCTCCTCCCTCTCCACTAAGCGGCGAGATACACTGCACTGCACGAACAAACTGGCTTTAAAGCCCATGGACTCTGCAATTGTGAGAAGACCCTGTTTCATCGAGGAAGACGATGGGCTGGCCTCTCTGGCCGATATGGAAGCTGGGGTCTCCGGGAAGCAATGCAACTCATTCGTGTCTCGACCCCTCTGCTCCGCCAGCAGTGGCTTCAGGAACGTCTCGGCCTACTCTGTCCCATCTCCGAGATCTTCGAGGTTCTACGATGCCAGATTCGAGGATCACCAGCCCCATTTCTTGGAGTCCTGTTTTCTCTGCAAGAAGCCGCTTGGGAATAACAGAGACATCTTCATGTACAGGTCGGTTAAATTTATTTTTCTTTACTTCTTTTTATTCGGTTCTCGCTGTTTTTGCCCTTTTTATGTGCGTTTGTGCTTTGTCTCCTGGTTTATGGAGCTGAAGTAATTGGTCATTTGACCCTCAAAAAGATTTTTCTGCCAGTACTGATTAGTGTTGGAAAAGAAAGTCCTAGATGGATCTGTAGATTATGAAAATTTTCAGAATTTTTATTTCTGACTTAGCTTTTCGACTTCATTACGAGGACACTCGATTTATTCTCATGGGTTCCATCGCCTTCTTTGGGCTGATTTCTTCCTTAAATTTTCCGAACCAGACGGAAAAGCAAAGACTTTTTTTTTCTGTGTTAAGAGCAGAGATTTATTCCGAGAAGAAAAACCAAAATTTTTCTACGTGTGACAGATTATTCACTTCTGAAAATCATATTTGATATTTGATATGGAGGTGGTGTATCTGATATGAGTATGTTCCTTGATGTTCTTGCAGAGGCGACACACCATTTTGCACTGAAGAGTGCAGGCAAGAGCAAATAGAGATGGACGAGGCCAAGGAGAAGAATTGGAACCTCTCTTCGTCCATGAAAGCTCTGAGGAAGAAGAAGGACCAGAGGAAATCGACCTCTCCAACCAAAGCTCAGGGGTACACTTTCCATGCGGGCACCGTCGCTGCTGCTTAGAAATCAAGACGTCACCTTTTTTTAGCTCACTTGATTACTACATATATGAACAAGAAACTATCACACATAAACCAAACCCATGTGGAACAAAGACAAGATATTCGGTTGTGGTACGCGGCTGACAGGGGAGGGCCAAGGAGAGTAAAGCGGGAGGAGGAAATGGACGATGATGACCCAACAAAGCAGTACAAAAAATGGAGATCAGAGAGAGACGAGATGAGAGGAAACAGGACCCATTTTGAGGTTTTTCTTTTCTCGATCGTGGGTGTACAATTTCGAGGGATGATGTGATATACAGAGGTTGAGGGGGGTTGTGTGTGGTGTTATGGGAACGTGCTCGATGAGATGGCTCTGTCTTTGGCTTGTGTTTCTTCTTTTCGGTTCTTGTGTAATTTTTTAGTTTTACTTTACAAGAGAAATGAAGAGGCTCCCAACTTTTAGCTGTCAGTAGAGTTCAGTGGAGTAAAACGAGTTGTCGAATCAACGTTGGGGAGGAGTTCTTCCTCCTGCGAACAGTGAACCTTGCTCTGTCGATCAGAGGGTCTCATCGTTTTCGGCCCTAGTTGTCATTGAAAATATCAGTTCTTTGACTTCCATGGCAGAGGGAGAGAGAGAGAGAAAGAGGAGGACTAGAAGTCATTATGGCGGAGAACCAATAAGCTAAAATCGTCACAATCATTCATTAAGTTGACCTCAAAAGGAGTTATAAAGGGCAAAATGTTTGATATTTAGTATTTATAAGTATAGATGTATGCAAATAAACGTTAACAGATCGTGTATATATATATATTTAAAAAATTTGTATCTTGGAATTGCAATTAAAAAAGAAATTAGTGGTTTTGCGTTTGGGCTCCCAAACAACCAACGAGCCGATTGAGTTGGGGGAGATGACAAGCCTAATCCCGTACGAGGCCCATGTTGGGCTTTGCCTTCGTTTCGTCACCAAAGCTCGTCTGATGCAAAATAGAGTAAGAGCACTCGGGCGTAGGAACTCTTTGTGACTTTGGATGTTGTTGCGATTTTCTTGGTGACCATCCGAAAATGTGTGTATATATTTTGTCCAAAGATGAAAACGAGGGAGCGAATAATATTGTATTTTATTATCAACGAAAATGTCTGGACAGATATTATTCTTGATAATAAAAGAATTTTTTATGGACCGACCGATTATTTTTAGTGAAATACTCCCAAGACATCGATCTTGCTTGAAATAAATGCACTCTCGAAGTCTCTACCATGATTGTTGCGGGACTTTCTTCTGGTTTCGCTCATGATTTTGTCGTGCAAATCGGTGAATTTTCAAGAGGATGGGGACTTTTAACCTATTAGTCAATGCCGTGTTAGAAAAGAAAAATCTGATGAGCTACAGATCCTGAAGATCTAGACCTCGGCGATTTAACGACAGTATAATTTGAAGAAAAACGAATCTCGATTGTTCACAAGTCTTTGTCAGGGATGATGTTTTGTGCAGGAGGATGAATTAGGGTATATGAAGTTTTTAGGACAATGGGTTGTCCCCCTCGAGTGACCATAAAAATTCATAGTATTTTCGTATGCATTGAAATAATTGATATTAGTATTTAAGGATTATGATAAAACCAACGAGGTAATTGAATTTAAATGTCGCGTCCACCGCTTGATAATATACAATAGTGCTTTTCGCCTAAAAGCGTACCATTCTAATCCATGGACATGTAAATTAAAATTGAGCACGCGTTACGTGATGTCCGAAGTCGAATAAATATCTAAAACGAAACAATAGATCGGGAGTGGTCCAAAACGAAAACGATGGTCACTTTTTGAGCGGAGAAAATGAGCGAGGGTAATCATTCAGCGAGTGGCAAGTGGGTGCTTGGCCCGTACTATTTTTTCGTTGTTATTCACAAAAAGTGACTTTAGAATGAGAAAAAAGAAAATTAATATGAGTGTTTTGACCTGTTATATATATATATATATATATATATATATATATATATATATATATAATCCCCACGCGGGTGCTAAGCGCGTGAGCAATTATTTTTCAACTCACCATATCGCGCGCGTTATAATGAATTACTATAAAATTTAATAATGTTTATTCAATGGAGAAATAAAAATGCTCGATGTTATTTTTCTTTTCTTTACCGCTTTATGGATTCTTATCTAGAAAACGAAGCATTTGGCTATCGTTTTGATAACTAGAACCAAACATGTATCCATAATTTTAGAAAAAAACAATGCGAAGGGAGAAAAACGAACGGTGACTCGATGAGCGAGCATTACATAAATAAAATGAAAAAAAACAAACACTACAAAAAAACTGGACTTTGGCTACGGAAATTCGGCCACGACAAAAGAACCGTCGCTAAAGGCGACGAATACAGCGACGATTTTACAAAATAAGTAGCTAATCTGCGACGGTCAATTTTTTATATCGCTAATTACCAACTACATTTTCGATATCGCTCTTTTCCACGGATATTGCGACGGAACAATGTACATCGTCGCTAGTTAGCCACGCAATACTTCAAACCGTCGCCAACCAGCGACGGTTACGTAGTGCGTCGCTAAGTTGCGACGCACCATTGCGACGAATAGTTAGCCGAAGCTAATTTCGCGACATTACTTACTAGTTTGTCGCTAATTTGCCATAAGATATTATGACCGTCGCGGATAACGTAGCAAATTTGCAACAGGTTTGTTTTCGTCGCTAAATTCGGTCGCAGTTTGGCTACGGTCTAGCTAGTCGTCGCTTATTCCGTCGCTGTTTCCCGTATATAAAGCTGCCAAAGCAGATCGCTCGCACATGTTCGGCTCTCTCCTCACCCTTCCTTCCTCCGCCGCGAACCCCAAACCCTAATTAAGGTATGCTTCATTTCTCTTTCAATGCTTGTTGTTTTTTAATCCACACGTACAAAATTACTTTCTCCTTTTAATAGTATTGTGGGGTTGGTATTCCATTGTGCGGGTTGAAGCTACCTAGGTTAATTTTGAGGTTAATGTGTTTCTCCTTTGTATATTGTGTGTGGGCAAGGCTGAATTAGTTTAACAACGTCGATTCACTCAACTCCTCCGTTGAGAACCTCTTATGCGGGGCGCGATTTGGTCTTGCCAAGTCGTGGCCGCGAGTTCTCCCACCCTAGAGGTAGCCCTTGATGGCCATATTGTTGTAATGGTTTTTTCTACATGATTGATTCTTCTTTAAACTTATGCATGCGAACAAACTTATACAGGTACGATGCAAAATGAGAGATCTTGGATGTATAATAAAAACTTGCCTAATAGAGCTGGATTAACCGAGGAGTTTCGGGCCGGTTTGGGACTGTTTTTGGACTTTGCTTGTAGCAAAGTTGAGTTCATGGACGGAAATAAGATAAGATGTTCGTGCAGAAAGTGCAGCAATGGGAAGTTTCAGAACGTTGATACAGTTGGGATGCATCTTTGTAGATTTGGTTTTACCCCTAACTACTATAATTGGACTTGTCATGGGGAACCATTTATACATGATGAGGATGACAGAATAAGTACCCACGGCCTAATTAGGGATCAATCTACATATGAGCAACAATTGAACCCATACCAATGGATGGTCATCAATGCTGGTCAGAATATAGGACGGCAGTCGAACCATGCGAGTTCTAGTTTTAATCCAACATTTGCAGAAGGAGAAGATAGTCATGCATCACAATTGAATGACTATGGATATAGTGGGTCTGATAGGTTACCAAGCAATCAATTTCAAGAAGTTTTGACAGCAGCTGGCGAACCTTTATGGGCTGGGTGTGAGACCCATACTAAGTTATCTTTGACAGCAAGAATGTTAAGCATCAAAGCTGAGCATAATGTGTCCGAAAATTGCTTCAACTCTTTTGTTGATATTATGCGGGAAACGTTGCCACGTGATAATATTATGCCTACTGATTTTTACGATATGAAGAAGCTAGTGCATAACTTAGGTCTTCCATTAGTGAGGATTGACGTTTGTGGTAACGGTTGTATGTTATATTGGAGAGATGATGCAAATGCAGAGTATTGCAAATTTTGCAACACACCGAGGTACAAGGTAAATAGGAGGGATGGCCGTAATCAGAAACGTCGCCCATGTAAGCAATTGTTTCATCTGCCCATAATCCCAAGGCTGCAACGGCTTTATGCCTCTGAAGCCACCGCTAAACACATGACTTGGCATGCAAATCATCAAATAGATGAGGATATAATGTGTCATCCTTCCGATGCAGCCGCATGGAAACATTTTGACAGAACATATCCTGAGTTTGCGTCTGAGAGTCGAAATGTTAGGCTAGGGCTCTGTACCGATGGATTTGCCCCTTTTGGAAAAACAGGAAAAAGTTATTCATGTTGGCCAGTGATATTAACACCTTATAATCTTCCACCAGGTATGTGCATGAAGACCCCTTACATGTTCTTGACCTTGGTCGTGCCTGGACCACAAAACCCGAAAAAGTTGCTAGATGTTTATATGCAACCATTAATTGAAGAGTTACAACTGCTATGGAATGAAGGAATTCCAACGTTTGATGTATCGACTGATCAAAGATTTATTTTGAAGGCTGCCCTTCTTTGGACGATAAATGACTTCTCAGCTTATGGAATGTTATCTGTGTGGAGTACAGCTGGTCTCTTAGGATGTCCAATATGTATGGAGAGATCAAATTCATTCAGGTTAAAACATGGTAAGAAGGCGTGCTATTTTGATTGTCACCGACAGTTTCTGCCACAACATCATGCATTTCGAAGGAATAAGAAAGAGTTCGTCAAGAATAGGATCGAACGAACACCTCCACCATTGAGGTGGACCGGTGAACAAATTTGGGAGCGAGTTCAATACTTCCCAACTGTTGTTGAAAACCCTAATGGCACTACTTATGCGTATGGCAGTCTGCATAAATGGACTAAGCGCAGTATCCTTTGGGATCTACCATATTGGAAGGACCATCTTATTCATCATAATCTTGACGTCATGCACATAGAGAAGAATGTTTTCGATAATGTCTTCAATACGGTGATGGATGTCAACGGAAAAACAAAGGACAACTTGAATGCAAGGAAAGACATGCGCGATATTTGTGATCGGCCAACACTAGACGTCGATCCGTGTAGTAGAGGACCAAAACCGAAAGCTGTTTACACATTGACCAAGGAGTAGAGACGTGTTATTTGTCAATGGTTGAAATCTGTGCGCCTTCCTGATGGCTACGCTTCAAATCTTGGCAGATGTGTCGATTTGAATGAATGTAAGTTGACTGGTCTGAAGAGTCATGATTGTCACATATTGATGGAGCGACTTCTCCCCATAATGGTAAAAGAATTTCTGTCAAGCTTCGTGTGGGGTGCAATTACAGATTTAAGCAATTTCTTCCGTGATATTTCATCGACTATCTTAAAAGCATCACACATGGAAAAGCTAGAACGAGATATTCCAATAATCATGTGCAACTTAGAAAGGATATTTCCTCCATCGTTTTTCGACTCAATGGAGCATCTCGTAGTTCACTTGTCGTATGAGGCAATAGTGGCGGGTCCAGTACAATATCGATGGATGTATCCATTTGAGAGGTGAAAGTGCACTTTCATATATTACGTATATCACGTCCTTACTTTAATATTACCCTATATGTTTTGACCGTATTCTTTTTTTTTTTAATACTAGGTTCTTATTCCATTTGAAGAAAAAAGTTAAAAACAAGGCATGCGTTGAAGCATCAATTTGTAATGCCTACATTGTCGAAGAAGTGACTACATTTGCAAATTATTATTTTGAGCCACACGTGCAGTGCAAGAGGCGTCGGGCAGGACGAAACGATGAGGGTCCCATTGATGAAAATAGCATGTCATTCTCTATTTTCAATTATCTTGGTCGACCATCGGGCGTTAGTCGGCATCGTTACTTAATAGGCGAAGAATGGCAGGTAGCACATACATACATTTTATTGAATTGTCCAGATGTGGACCCATTCTTCGAGTAAGTTAAAATTTCCCACAATTTGAAACAATTGACAGTTTTAATTTCGTTTTGTCGCGCGATATTTTGATTGACCTGTTCATGGTCTTGCACCACAGGATTTTCCAAAGTACAATTTCTGGATTACCACCAAATGAGATTGATGCGTCGATAAATGCCAATTTCGCAGCATGGTTGAAATCATACATGGTAAGTTGCCCTTTTATTATCAATTATGGCCAATTTAGTGTAATTATAAAATTGCCCACCGCGTATGTACGAAAAATAAATAACCGTCGCTCTTACCATCTGTAGGCCCAAAGTAGGGATGCACATGGCCATCCCGACTTCCTATATTATTTGTCAATGGGTCCAAAATCCAGAGTACGAAGTTGGCCAGCATATTTCATAAATGGGTACAATTTTCATACTCAAGAATACGGAAAAGGAAAAGCAACAATGAATAGTGGCATTTGTGTGCAGTCATCCAATGATTCTTGTTCGAGTGATGATTTTTATGGATTGTTGGACGAAATCCCAGAGATAGAGTACCCTGGTCCATCATTAAGCATAGTCTTATTTAAGTGCACCTGGTTCGACCCTGTTAAAGGAATGAGGGTGCATCAGAAGTATAATTTAGTTGAAATAAGTCATAAGAAAAAGTATATGACGTATGAACCATTTATCTTAGCACAGCAAGCAATTCAAGTATACTATGCATCATATCCTAGTTTGAAACGTGACAAAGTTGATTGGTGGGCTGTGTGTAAAATAAAAGCACGAAGAAAAATCGAAGAACACTGGAAGGACGCAGCATATCAACAAGATGAGGTTGGTAACACCATTGACTCTACTGAGGAATATAACATTTCAAGTCTACGAGATCCAAGTGGAGCAATGGTAGATGTTGACGCGACAGAGAGTCGAGCATCGCCACTAGCTGATGACGATTGGGAAGACAGCGATGATGAGGCTTATGATGACAGCGATGAGCGGGCTTATGAAGACAGCGAAGACGATGGTGATGAAGACGACGCTGATCCGATAGATGAGGATGATGAAGCCGTCGATGGTGATCAATATTTTTGACTCTCGTCAGGTGTAGCAATGCTATTTATATGCATATTTGACACATGAAACATTTCTTTAACAAATGTCTAAGATTATATACTTTTCCTACCAATTTTCCAAAAAAGTCGAGCTATTTTTTAACCAAACAAATATGTCTCAAGTGCGACAGACTATTAAAGACCGTCGCGGCGACGGTCCAGAATGAACCGTCGCCACATGGCGACGGCCAACATACAAACGTCGCTGATGGGCGACGCAAAACTTTAGCCCGTCGCAGAAGGGCGACGGTCTAGAATGAACCGTCGCAGAAGGGCGACGGCCAACATACAAACATCGCTGATGGGCGACGCAAAACGTTAGCCCGTCGCAGAAGGGCGACGGCCAACATACAAATGTCGCTGATGGGCGACGCAAAACTTAGACCGTCGCCCGTGAGCGACGGTGAAGAAAGCACCGTCGTTGAATGGCGATGGCATTGTTGTGGCTGTCCCTCAGCGGCGACGGTTTGAGCAAACCGTTGCCAAGATGGGCGACAGCCCATCAACTGTCGTCGCCAAGTGGCGACAGCAAATAAGAGGCCGTCGCTGATTGGCGACATCATTGTTTGTGTCTGTCGCGGTTTGGCGATGGCTAGATTGTGGCCGTCGCCCTTTGAGCGACGGCTTGGTTGTGGCCGTCGCGGTTTGGCGACGGCTTCATTATGACCGTCGCGGAATGAGCGACGGCTTTGCTTTGGCCGTCGCTCATTGGCGACCGTAGTGTAATTGCCGTGGCCATTTGGCGACGGCTTAATTGTGGCCGTCGCGGAATGAGCAACGGCTTTGTTTTGGCCGTCGCTCATTGGCGACCGTAGTGTAATTGCCGTGGCCATTTGGCGACGGCTTAATTGTGGCCGTCGCGGAATGAGCGACGGTCATGTTTTGGCCGTCGCTCATTGGCGACGGCCTTCTTTGGCCGTCGCTCATTGGCGACCGTAGTGTCATTACCGTGGCCATTTCGCGACGGATTTGTTTAGACCGTCGCGAAATGTCGATTATATGTTATATTTTCTTCTCTTCTTCCTTCCGTCTGGCCACCGTGTTCTCAAAATTGCCTGTTAGGGTTTAACAAGGCGTCCGATCGTCTCTTCCACCGCCCTTCCTCTCATCCTCCGATTGTTTCTCCCCCCCCCGGTAATCATCTCCTCCTCCGGTCGTCTATTCCCCCGCCCTTCCTCTCCTCCTCCGGTCGTCTCTTCCCCCGCCCTTCCTCTCCTCCTCCGATTGTTTCTCCCCCCCTAATCTCTTCCCCCGCCCTTCCTCTCCTCCTCCGATTGTTTCTCCCCCCCTGCAAATCATCTCCTCCTCCGGTCGTCTCTTCCCCCGCCCATCCTCTCCTCCTCCGACTGTAGAGGTAAATGGAGTTTTCATTGTAGCCTGCTGCTGGTATTTGCTGTCATGCATATGCATTCTCGTTGCCAAATCATATTTGTCACTGCTTCTTGGATGGTTTTCCTTGTTTGTAAACATAGGCTCTTCCACATTTTCTGTCTTAGCCTTTCTCTGGCTCGTACCATATCGTTTAGCCATGAGAAAATTTTACTTGACGAGTCTTGACAGAAAGCTACATCACTTAATGAATATGTATATTATCTCTAATAGGCATGGGCCGTATGTGGTGCTTATCCTTTTTTATGGCCAACCTGTATATGTCGTTATCATATCTCACTTACAATTTACTATTTCCCCTTCTGAGGAATCTCTTTGATTTTGTGGTAAAGTGTGGAGCAAATTGGAAGCAGAGCTGACTGTCTTTACAATCTTGTCCTCATTTTTCATGTGTAGATCAGATTGGATCCTTGAGCTGCCATTAGTAACCTGATAGACCCAAAATATAATGGAGATGACAATTCCTTGGAAAACAAATGAAACTTGTGGCTTTTAAAGGAACCTGTTTATGGGTTGTCTACATTTAAAAACTTCTCTCTGTTTTGGATATAGAAAGTCCAGATCTGTCGCAAATTTATAGGTTCTGATATATGCATTTGCTCAGTGTGAGGCCTGACATGTGTTTTGTTCTGCAGGACATCCTAGAAAAGATTCAAGTTCTTTCACCTCGAGCTTTGATTGTTGATTCAATTCAGACAGTTTATCTAAAAGGAGTGGCTGGAAGTGCTGGAGGTCTCTCACAGGTAACATCTTTGCAATCTCCCCCCTTGCAAGAGGCAAAAAAATTGGATCCAAATTCAGGAGAATAGTGATTGGGTTTAGGGCACTCTAATCTGTTAAGTCATCTAGTGTCGCCAAAAGTTATTTGGCCTAAAGTTTTTTCACTTCTTTCGTGAGACGGACTGGTATGATTAGCATGTGGTCATCGTAACATATTCAAGTGAGCTTTTCTGGACAATTCTATTGGTTAACCAAGCAACTTTACCCGATGTTTAAGAGTACTGATATTGATTGTTTCATCTTGACCATCTTTATAAATGAACCAAGGGCAAATGTATGATTGATCTTGACATTGATGTGTGGCAGGTGAAAGAATGCACATCAGCATTGCTTCGTTTTGCAAAGAAGACTAATGTTCCCGTTCTATTGGTATTCAAAATTTCTTAGTCTCATCATTTGTTTTGTACGTGGTAATGCACCTATAAATTTGGACTATTCATATGTAATGTTATAAAATCTATGTCAGCCCAATACATCTTTAGTGTCTTGGTTGTATTCAAGTTGCTGTAACAACCAATCCTTTTAGAAGATTTTGCTTATGTGAGTCCACTCTTGTTGATTACTTTATGCCTGTTAGCTTTTTGATGATTCAGTCCAATATATAATGCTGTTTTTACCCTGAGGTGCTTTCATGTTCAGCATTAAGCATGTCTTTATGGCTGTCACTCTGCGTCGAATGTACAGATTTTTTATCGTCGTGTTATTACCCATTCTGTGGATCTTGGTTTTGTGTCAATTACTGCCGATTGTACGATGCTATTTTAGGGAATGGTAAAATTGAACCATTTGTTATTGGTGTACAATTGACAGTTCAGTTGAAAGTTAAGTTGACGCCGGAATCGCTTCAGATTTTTTCCATACCCGACAAAGCTAAAAATGGTAAGCCTATACATTAGGGAGATTCATACATTTGAACGGACAAAGTTATTGAAATATGCATCCCTCTTTTCGTATGCCGATTGCAGAGACGTGGAGGTCGTCGTGTAGTTGGGGGACGTCGTATACAAGGTGGAGTCAGAATAGCCGGGACCCCTTCCCCTTCATCGGGGTCGACACCGACCCTTTGGACATCCCCTGCAATTGCATGTACCCCTCAAACTGGTGGAAGACATGATGCTGGACAGGATACACACATTGACACACCCGCACATGACCGTCAACCTGAACGATTTGATGCTGGACAGCAAGCAACACATAGTGGTACATCCTCCCGTATTGGTCTGCCTGAAATACAAGATGGAGACATTGTCCCACCCTTAGATACAGCTCCACCAGAAAATAGGTCCACGCAAGTTTACCAAAGGAGAATTGAAATGGCTGCACAACCGCCTTCTTCAGCGGAGGAAACGACATTACCACCTGACTCAACGGAACAAAGGAATGAGGCAGATTCAATGGTTGAAGATTCGGAGGGACGAAAGTTCATAGAACCAGTTGGCGATTCGTAAGTCAGCTAATTACCAATTGCTGTTATGTGCTTTGACTATTTTAGGTTTAATATCCACAAGGTCAACTAAAAACAAAGTTTATACATTTGCAGCTTTACAAATCCAACCTATGTTGTTAGGGAACTTAATAAAATCATCAATGATCATTGGAGAGGCCCTTATCTTACGTATAGTAGCGCTCCAGAAGTTGACAAGAATTTGTGGTGGGATGAATTCAAGGTAAATATATATGTATTTTATTTCATAACAAGATAATACATTCAGCCAAAGCATTGTTATTCAGTTTTTGTTTAACTATTGAAGCGGCATTTTTGGTGGGATGAATCGGTCGACAATGAAGTTAGAACGGATTTTTAATAAGAAATCCGCTGATCACATGAGGGATGCGATGAATAAAGCGAAGAAAAAACAAGCCAAGCCACACTTCATATCAACTGAAAATTGGACAGAAATGATGAGTTCTTGGGGAACTGACAAGCATAGGATGTCCAGTGAACGGAATAAACTAAGTCGAGCCTCAAGTTCTACTGCTTGCTCAGCCACATATGCTGGTGGATCAATAAACATCGCGGAGCATCAAAAAAGATTGGTAAGAACCATTTGTTTGTATTATTAGGTAAGATACTTCGATTATATTTCATTCATATTTACATTTTGTAGACCAAGGAATTGGGGAGAGAACCATCAGCTGTTCAAACATTTGAACGGGTGTTCCAAAAAAAAGACAAGGCATGGACTAGCGAGCGATGTAGAGAAGTTAAGGTAGGCATTATCTATTTTTAACATATTGAGGTACATTTCACTCTGATGATCAATAATTTATGCATAATGATTGATTACTATGGATAATGTAGGAAAGATTTGAGGAACTATGCTCCATCCGAAGTGGATCTGGTGATGGTGGCAGTGCGTCTGGGTCACAAGAAGTTGATCAGATCGCATTATGGGTTGAGGCGTCTGGTGGGGTAAAAAGAGGGAGGGTATTTGGGTTGGGATCATTGTCAAGGGAAGCTGTAAGAAAGGTCGGCGGCGGAAGGTCTTCCTCAGGTGCATCTAGGAAAGAAATGGGTAAAAATGTTGCGCAAATGGCAATGGAAATTGATAAGTTGAAAGGTATAATTGTTAAAAAGGATGCAAAAGTCGATAAGCTAGAAAGAAAATTGGAACGGATCTGCAGACGGCTGGAGATCGAGGACGATGACGATGATGAGGAACCTCCCTCTAACCCCAATGGTGAAGAGGACAATGGCGGTGAGAGGTTTGATGATGATGCAGATGCAGAAGATGATGCTGGGAATGGCGGGACCTTATAGTTGCGACGATGAGGTAATATACAATATATCCATTCAATATTATGAACAGCTGATAGTATTATGGAAATTTGAATTGGTTTGTCACTACTTATTCGCGTGGAAATAGGGATATATATGACTGATTATGGCTTTCTGATGTGACGATGGTGCTTAATTGGTGTTTAAACTTTTCAGCCAGCTTCGACAAAATCAACTGGATGAGACCTTAGTTTTGTAGAGTAAGATGATGTTTTCCAAATTATTCATGATGTATATTAAACCGAATAGGTGTGATATTATATGGTGATTTCCTTTTAATATTTCAGAGTGCGATGATGCCAAGCTTGTTGTTTGGAACGTTTAATCAGGTATGGATCACATGTGAAGAAAGGAATTTACTGATGATGTGATGCAATGGATAACAGTTCTATGTTTATGAATGTCATAATTATGTAGTTACCATATTTAGCTAATCTGATCAGTTTTTTTTTTTGTAATGACATGTTGCATGCACAAGATGATAGGTGCTTCAACTGAAGGTAGCAACGACGTTGAGAAGATGATGATGCATAGGCTCTGGGACAAAGCTGGGCACTTTTTGGGTTTTGGCGGCTCCAATTTACTTTCTGTTAAATTGGAGTTGTTGATGTTGTGCTGCAATATGTATATGCAGTTGTTGATAGAATTTCCTGCAATAGAACTTTAGTTTAATATTGTATGGTAATCGAAGAACATGTTATAAGTCGTTGTTTAGTGTATAGAGAAAAGGCACAATGTACGTACATATATTTTTATTAAGTTTAATGTTATTTAGTTATTGCAATGCCTACATATCCAACTCATTACAGGTCCTATTGAGTAGGTGTAAAACGGAATGAACTTCGTAAAATTAATGCCGAGTACCATACATTCCTTCCGGGAAATTGGCGATGGTATAAGCACGGTCGTGGCAGATTGGCTACGAAATACTCAATAACCGTCGCCACTTGCAGCAGCGAGGAAAATGACAAGCATCCCAATTAGCGACGGAGCAACATATGTATACGTCGTCGCAAGAAGTAGGGAACGTGGAATTAATGATGAAACAAATTTGCTACAAATTCTGCCACGACTCCATATTACCGAACCGTAGCTAAACATTTCAACAGTAGCGACGAAATACGAGACCGTCGCCAATTTTATATGCACATAACAATACAAGGTCGAGTGGAATTCAGCGACGAAACCTTGGAATAGACCGTCGCTACAAAGCTACAATCCACGGAAATTCGTAGCTAGGGAGCGACGAATTTTGCGACGAACATCTAGCTACACCACTATGCGACGGCTACTAGCGGTCGCACAGTGGCGACGGTTGACGCTAATATCCGTCGCTGATTTCAGCGATGACGTGTTGGCGACGGTTATTTTGTGGTCGCCAATTTTGTCGCAAAATTGATTTGGCGACGAATTTACCCAAATTTGCCGTCGCCAAATTTGTAGCGAAAAAACAGTTTTTTTGTAGTGAAATGAACGACACTTGTGACTTGAAATATGTAGCATAGGGTTAAGGCACGCGGTACACTACCGTGTGCATAATTAGGTAACTATACAAAGAAAGAAAAAATGAGCACTTAGGTATAGTAGGCGGGTCCAAGATAAGAGGAAAATAGGGTCGATTTAGGATCAGAGAGAGGGAAAGCAAGTCGTTGTTTGAGAAATGGGCAGGCACGCAAGAAAGAAATGAAGGGTGATTTGGAAAAATTTCTGAAAAAATGAGATGAATATGTGCTTTCATTTTGGTAAAAAAATCTTTAAATTAGACATATGGATTTCGTGATGATAATACGATATAAATAGTTATCGGATTTGAACTTGAAATACAATGTCGTTTTTAAATGTGTAATCCGTCCAGTAGAATTCATAAACTTTTGATAAATATTTAATAATTTTTTTTGTACCATATAATTATATTTAATGTCGTGAATGATATCGAATTGATAAAATAATTGTATTCGATACTTTGATATAATGTAGGGCTTAGATTGAATATTTAAGAAAGTTTAGAGATTATATTAAATAAGTTAAAAATTAAATGATAATATTACATAAGTTATTTGATGTTCAAAATTTATATTATCTATGTTAAGTATTTAGGGACGATGTTATATATTAAATGAAACTTGGAGATGAGTCGTGCAATTAGTCGTTTCATGAGGCCCGCGAATGTTCCTTTTCCCGCGGTTCGGTTGGCGCCACGACTAACCTCCCCGCCGCCCCCGGATCGCGTGTAATTTTCCAAAGAAGGACGAAAAGCCGACGTCAGCGTCTATCCACTTCAGCGAACACGGTGGATCTGTCCTCCTTGACAAGCAATCTCCGTCGACCAATACAATCCTCCCGCTCGGCCGCTGCTCCCGACCCACTTCCACGTGGCGAGCTCCCGAGGGGATCCCCACCGTGCAAGCTGACGGGCGCGTCGCAGCTGATCGCGCTCCTCCGCCCTCGCCTATCAGTCCACGTCCACGGAGGCCAGCTGCCGACGTGGCCACCAGGACACGAATCTCTCGCTCTCTTTCTCTCGTTCCTTCTCCGTTTCTGCAGGACTCCACCGCCTTAGACCTCGCTACGCTACTGCTGGCGAATCTGCGACTCGCCTCTGTCTATCCATGTCTGCTCACCCCAATCCTCGCGTTCGAGCTGGTCGATTCAATCGGAGACGGTCGCGGCCCGGGCAGACGCGGGCTCGATTGAGCTGAACAAGAGGGAGAGAAGAGGGAAGAGGAGGACGAGGAGATGTTGGAGGATCAGGTCGCGAACCTCCTTCAGAGGTACTTGGGGAATTACGTGAGAGGGCTCAACAAGGAAGCCCTCAAGATCAGCGTCTGGAAAGGTAACGTTCCTCTCTCTTTGCGTGCGTGCTTTGCTTACTGTTCCGTGCTTCGAGTGCGGTAGCGATCGGTTCCGGTTGTGGGTGTGTGGAAGAGGTAGCGAATTCAATGCACTTGAATTGTCTATTCTCTATTGTCTAACTTTGTGAAGTGTGTTTGGGGCGTGTAGACGTGAAATGTGTACTATTAGGAAATTGGAGATGGTGGGTGCTAGGCGCGTTGGACGAGTTTCCAGTGCCGAAGTTATTGCTCGCAGGCTGTGCGCAAACGGGTAGCGCTTGTCCGTCCAAGTTTTGAGTCATGATGGTTGTGCTCGCTTTTTGTCAGTTTGTGTCTCGAGGTGCTGTATTGTGGCTTATCCAATTACTGAATTTGATTGACCTCTATCTTCGGAGATGGCTTCTGGAGTGGATACTTTGATGCGATTTAAAATGACAGCATTGTGTCTACCACTTGTTGCAACCCTTGCAGGGTTGCTTTTGGTTAGAGTAGTTTTTTTTTTTTTTGGGGGGGTCAAAGCTAGAGCAGTGTTTGCCTATAGCACATTTTTGAGGTGGGGGAACTTTGCAGCTGCATTAGGACCATATGCTCTCTCACCTTCACTTTCGCCTGACATATTTTGAAGTTTTCCTTCTCTTGAAGTGCATGTGTCATCCCTCAAGGTTTTTAATGTCACGAAACAACCCTGCGATGCATGTAGCACATCTTTTTAATTTTTTTCCCCTCACATGTAAGTCTAACTCTACATAAACACCAAGTCTGCTGGATGACTGGAGATATAACACAATATCACGAAACTAACAAAAGTATAGCAAGAGGGAGTGTCAAGGTCTTACTTTGATTCAATAGGAATTAGAGTTCCCCCCCAAAGGCAAAAGAAATGTGGATATACATTTGGAACTTTTTGTCGATAGAATAAGCTATTAGAGAAAGACATGGATTATATTTTGTAATTTAACACTACCCTCCCACAAAGGCAGGTGGAATGACGAAGGCCTTAAGCGTGTGAACTTGATATATTTGGATGAAAAAATTCTTGGGCTTTATTGTATGAACTAAGCAAATGGTTTAAGGAGAGTATGAATAGTCAAACTTTGGACTTTTTGTTTCAATATGATTTTGGAGTTGAGCATGGGACCATCCATTACTGAAAATGGGTGTACAATGCATGTTTTAACATATTGTTGACATTGTTTTAGTACTTTATGTTTATTTGTGCAAAGATTTGACTCGAATCCATGTAGCCAAGTCCCAAAGGAGCAAAAACCACCAACTGTGGTGACCATTTGAGGGGGGATCTTTTTAATGAATTACTTAACATAGCCTCTCATTCAGATGCAAGACTCTTGGGATTCTTCAAATTCCTCCCACTTAAGAAATTGTGTTCAGTGTTGGCTCAAGTTGCGTAACAACACTCCCTCTATTCGATATGTTATTCAATCCATCTCTGCCTTTGGCACCTTATTAAAGCTTGCTGGGAGCACTTTGTCTGAGCTCTCATGGCCTGCGGTCAATCACTCCATCTTCTCACACAAGGCGGTGAACTTTTGGGGAGTGATAGGACTTATTGTCAAAGTATCCATCAAATTTGTTTAATTTGATGGACCTTTGTAGCTCTCCTTCCACCTAATGGCTTAGGGCCTAGTTTTTTACAATTTTGAAAAAGCAAAAAGTAATTCTTCACTTTCCTACCAAATTTTAAAAGGTTATTTATTTTCAGAATGTTACAGAAAAGTTTTATGTGGATGTATGCATCAACATTTGATGTTGTGAAAGTTTCAAGAATTTTGGATTTAATAAAAGGTCAAAGTGCATGAGCTATGTGTGAGATTTTATGGGACCACTGCCAACTGCTCTAAAAGCTTAAGCTGTTAGATGAAGGCTTGATTTAATATTTAATTACTTTAACACTCCTCCTCACGCTTAGTTTGGTCTTCTTGCTTAATATTAAGCATAGAAATATATAATTGAGGAGACAAATAGGGGTCTGTAAAGATTTGAACTCAGGATCCCCTGCTCTGATATCATGTGAAATTTTGTGGGACCACTGCCAATTGTTCTAAAAGCTTAAGCTGTTAGATGAAGGCGTGGTTTAATATTTAATTACTTTAACACTATGATAGTTAGATTGAGCAAAGAATGAAGGGTCAAAGTCAATTCAGGTAGGTTCTTAACTTTTTAGGTTGGACTTTTTAACTTGGTATTGGGTCAAGTTTCGTCCTGTTCTTGTTTTGTATGGGTCCCTGCTGTTTTAGTTTGCTTTGCACGTGAGAGGGAGTGTTGAAGTATCCTCTCATTTGTGGGTGGGAATAAATGGGCCTTCTATACTTCTAGTTTCCTTCTGCATAATGGTTTAAGCTCGTAAAGTACATTGTCTAACGCCTATGAATCACTTAATAGGATTTCTCTTGATAAGGGTGCAAATGTGCTAGGTACAAAGGGATATGTGGCCTGGCCTCAATTGATTGGCCCTGAGTTTTCTGGGCTTGGTTTATAAGGCTGGCCCTAAGAAAGAAGTAAAGGCCCGGAGCAGAGCTTAGTCAGATTAGCCAGATTATTTTGAGCTTTAGCACCGATTTTTCTATCCTTTTCTAATTCCTTTCAAGATTATCATGCGTTATCAAATGTCAAAGCTCTAATATACGATTATCAAGTAAAATGATGTTAATTTACTTAAAATTCATGATTCATGAAAAGAAACAATCTATGTATGTGGTGTCGGGTTACTCATATTGTAAACCTCAATTTGGCAATCATTAATACAATCACTTACCTTTACCCAAAAAAAAAAAACAATCTATGCATCTCAACTATACTAGGGTAATAATTGTTTGTGGCCCATTTGTTGTCTGAGGATTAATTTCATAATTTCTTAAGGCTCTATCGATTTTTATAAATAAAAAATGATTCACCTATAAATTTTCAATTCCTCTAGTTTGAAAGATACTATAAATGTTTTAGGCTGGTCCAGATCAATTTAATCCTGAGCATCTCTGCCCCAAAAACCTGGACCTGCTCGAAAACTAGCCTGGTCGGGCTGGTTTGGTCCAGTCTTTCTGGTCTCTGGGGTGGAATGAACTGTCTGTTCTTCTATCGGTGTGAACGCTTGAGCTTAATGATACCTTGCTGATGCATTTATTTATGGCCTATGCAAACTGCTTGTTTGGAAGTGCTTTTTGAGAGGTGTTGCATATGTATTACTTACTTTTATAGTGATAATAAAAAGTCGCAGCTTTCTAATGTATAGATAAGCTAGATTGCAAGTATACATGTTTATGGTTGGCTTCTTTCAACGAAACTTATCTCTTAGGTTGTTGGAGAGCATTTAGGGACTTCATATCTCTCAAAGAGAGAGAAGAAGTTTGAGTTGCTTGGTAATTATTACAGATCCTTGATGACATCCATCTTATTGTTGACTGCGTAGTAGGTGATTACTCAAACAACAGATAAAACGATTGAGCATTTGCTGACAAATGCCTTGGCCAATGAAGCCATTACGGTTTTTGCTGTTTCTAGTAGCCTATAGTCCCGCAGAATATACTTTGTGAGTGAGCCTGTTCTTGTCATTTCACTGCCCAATTACACAGTTCAAATTAAGCTTTTCAGTGAGGTACATGTTCGGGGTTGAACTTGCGAACTTTAAATTTGTTTGGGGTGGTGATGGTATGCATATTGTTGAGATGATGTTATTATATACAGTAATAATTCTCTTTACAAGTTTGGACATTTAACTGACCAACTTGTGTCTAAATAGGTGATGTGGAGCTAACAAACATGCAGTTGAAGCCAGAGGCACTCAATGCCTTAAAGTTGCCAGTGAAGGTGAAGGCAGGATTTCTTGGTTCCGTGAAACTTAAGGTTTGTGGCTGATTTGGGTCGTAGAATCATAGTCAATAGATAATGTACTATCTGATGTATCATCTCTGGTATGGAGACACGCTTCATACCTCATTCTTTTGTATGTAAACTTTAGTGTTATTAAACATGCTTTCTTAACCTTTCTGCATCTTGCATCTGAGAGAAACTCTACTGGAGAAGAGGAGGTTAAAAATAATGTAGTAGCTCGTGAGAGCCATCAACTTCACTTCACCATTTAAAATGTAATTGCTCATGTGATTGAGCTTGTAGTCTATAAAGAGTTAATCCATTCATAATCTTTATGCCAAATGATAGCTTATCTGGTTTCACTGAATGGAAGTTTTGACTTATTTCTTACTTCAGGCACTAAAGTGGCTATCGGGCAGTCACAATTGTAACAGCAAATCAGTATTACTTTTTTTTTCCTTGGATTTTCCTGGTGTACTCAAACAATTTCTTTGGAACATTATATCAAAAACTCAGAGGATCAATATTATTCTATTCTTGACTTATAGTTGGTCAACTGTTACTTCTAATTTACTTTTAAGTCATCATATCTTTATCCTCATCTATTCTATTGCATGGGAAGTTTTGCAACATTAAATTGGAAAATGTTTCTGCACAGGGTTTTGTGGCTTGTTCACAGTAAAATCTTTGGATCGTCTGCTCTACATTGTGTCAAAAGAGTAATGTATGATTTTTTTTCTACATCAGAGTAGAGTTAGAGGGGCACCAAGGAAAGGTGCCGTTTTTTCTCTTGAAGAAACTGCTTGGGCTTATGATAATAACTAATGACTTCTAAGACAAAGTGCCTAGAAAGTGATGTCTTTTGGTATAAACAAGCAGCAAAATCTGTTTTGATTATTTGCTGTTCTACTATACCTGGTTTAGGATGTCATGGAATGATGTGTACAAAATTAATAGAATGCAAGTCAAAAGCATAAATGATGACCGGCATGCAACCCCAGTGACAGAAGACTATAGGTGTATTCGGCTTTAGGATAATGCTAACTTACTTCCTGCTTAGGTTAGATGGCTACGTATGTGCTCTTCAGACCATGATTTTGGATGCATTGAAAATGTTGGCCTTTATGATTGCCCAATTCTTCCACATTGTCATACAGGTTTGAGTAGCCTGTAATGAACATGGACTTTGCAGCAATTCTCTTTTAGCATGTTCTCCTAGGCCGATCTGAACTTGTGTACATGCCTCAAACATGTGTTTTGGTGCTTTACTCTTACCGCTTTCTGGAGCTAAATAACTATGCAAGAGCTTGTTGACGTATTTCACATTATAGGTTCCTTGGAGCAGGCTTGGCCAAGAGCCAGTATTGGTTTGCCTGGATCGCATCTTTTTATTGGCTGAACCTTCAACACGAGTTGAAGGTTTTAGTGAGGATTCGGTACAAGAAGCTAAGAAAAGCAGAGTCCGGGTAAGACATGGTGAGCCGTACTTTATTAGATGTCTCTGGCAAGTGAAACTGTTATAGCTGTGAGTTAACTCCTCATATGAAAGAAATGAAGCTTCTCATAATGGCATTACTCCCCAGGAGGAAACTGTCACTAGAAATATTCTCTTTTTGGATTAGAACTATGATGAACTTGTTTTCTCTGCGGCCGATAGGCGTTTGTGTGAGGAGTGGAAGACTTTTGGTGCCAAACTTAGTGCTTGAGTGCTCTTGTCAAACCGACGCTTGTTAATGAAATTAAATTAATCATCCTATCTCTTTGGTTTTTATGCACAATGAAGATAATAGGAAGAAAAGACAAGTTTAACTCCTTTTGTCACTGTTACAGGAAATGGAAATGAAGCTGTTGGACAGGGCCCAACAACTGAAATCGGAAGTGGTAAGACACGTGCAGATCATTTCATGAAGTGTATACTGTGAAAACCGTGTCTGTAAACCTCATTATTACCACACTTCCAAAGAAAGTAAGGAGAAAGCTTAGATAGAAGGAAGGCAGCCCAGGCCCTCCAATGCATCATGGCTTCACATAACTAGTCCTGGACCCCATGAGATATTTTAGTAATCAACAGTAATGGGAAGTTCTTATTGTTCATATATGATTGAATTTCACTACATACCTAATGGCAAGGTTGGCACCGTGAAACTGTTATTTGTAGACATATGAATCACATTGTTTATTGGATTACAGGAGGCCCAATGCATTGAAATTATTTTTTTTGGATTTGAATTTAATTGGGAATAGATACTGTCATAAGAGTTGGGTGCTTAAATTGCGACAAAGCATGGCTAATTGATGGATGATAAACTACAGTGGAACTTATCAGGACTGTCATCGATGATTGTGCACGAGACAATTGAGATTTCTCCATCCCTAAAGGACTGCTTCAGTTGGCAGTGGATATCGGCCCAAAGTCCTGGGAAAAACTTTTGGTCATTCTTTTTTCCATCAAGAAAATTTCTTGGATGAGTAATGCACTCGGTCGTATCTCATAAAGCCTCCTAGGGAGAGGTCGAGCATTCTTCTGAGTGAAGACTGTACCTTCAATACTTGGTTTTAGAGAGAGGTCGAGCATTCTTCTGAGTGAACACTGTACCTTCAATCCTTAGTTTTAGCGTGATGACGTGGAGGGAAGAATAGAAAAGGTGCTCCTGAATGAGATGCTCTCTGAATTGAAATGATTGCCCTCCTGCTGTCAATCCTCCTCCTCTATGAGATGGTAAATAAACCACAGTTGCTCATGTAACTCACAGCTGACGTATATACATATATCATATGACAGATTGGTCAAGGGTATAGGTCAGAGCCTTAGGGCATATGGCTTTAGTCTTTAGTTGTCTTAGCAGTATATGTCAACCTTTGTCGTTTAAATCATTGCTAGGCTTTCACTGCTGAGTAAAAAAGTTTTTGTTGATGATCTCTTCTTGGACATGACTACAGTAATATAATGACAATGCCTTATGTATCTCTAGTTCGGCAGAGTCATGATGTGTATTTATTATTTACATTTAACGCTGTCCAACTTTTCTTCTTTTTTCAAGAACAAATCCTGGCTGGGCTCGTTGATAAACACGATAATTGGGAACCTGAAGCTTTCTATATCTAATATACATATCAGATACGAAGATCTGGAAAGGCAAGAACTCTTTTCCTCGTTTCATAATTGTCAGTCATTAATTAGAAAATATTCCTAACTGGTGTTGAACTCTTCTGTTTCAGCAATCCTGACCACCCATTTGCGATGGGCTTAACCTTGGAGAAGTTGATAGCTGTAACTGTCGATGATAATGGGAAGGAGACTTTTATTACCGGGGGTTCACTGGAGCGCATTCAAAAGGTCACCATCATCTCTTGTCACTGCACTTGCAATGTTCTATTGTTGAAATAATTTGGTTTTGGTGGACTCAAGAGTTTCACATGCTTTTGTTGTGGATAATTACAATTGCTAGTTGTGTGATTGCTTGTGGAGCTAATCTGTTGCTTTCAAGTCCTCGAATTTTTGTAGAAAGTGAAAATGGGGAATGGCTCGTTTATCTGTTGAGAGCAGACCAATAATGCATTTTCTTGGTTCTTTGCCTAAAATTAGTTGATGTTTCTGATTTCCTCCTTGTTAATATTCCAGTCGGTCGAGCTTGAGCAAGTAGCGCTTTATCTGGACTCTGGTATTTTTCCCTGGGAGTTGGACAAGCCATGGGAGAATTTGCTTCCTGCAGAGTGGGTCCAGGTACACAGTTACTTCAACTTGCTTATTGTCTGAAACTCATCAAAACTAATGGGACAACCAATTTTTCTAATGGTTCTCTGCGAGGTGTAGGTTTTCAGATTTGGGACTGACAAGGGGAAGCCAGCGGACGGACTCACAAAGAGGCATACGTATATCCTGCAACCCGTGACTGGAAATGCAAAATATGTAAAATTTCGGCCAAATGAACATAATGACCAGCAACCTCTGCAGAAAGCAGCAGTGAACTTGGACGATGTTACTTTGTGTCTTTCAAAGGTTTGTATTGATCATGTTTTGTTCTTACAAGTGACTTTATGGATTGATAAGACAGTCCGTTTCACTCATCATCGCTTTTGCAGGATGGGTACAGGGATATGCTGAAATTAGCTGACAATTTTGCTGCCTTCAACCAACGGCTGAAATATGCCCATTTTCGTCCACTTGTTTCTGTAAAATCTAGTCCAAGTTCTTGGTGGAAGTATGCTTACAGAGCAGTTTTTGATCAGTTGAAAAAGGCCAGGTATGCAAAATTCTGACTTGCCTGTTTGCGTAGTCCTTTCAGAGATTGTTTATAAGAAACTAGAATTATCTGTTGAGACAAGGAGACCTTGGCTTGTAGGGTAAAAACTAGAGGCCACCAAGAATAGCAAAATTTTATGTTTCACTAGTAGAATGTTGCAATTCATTGGAGGGATGTCTTTTCCTTTAAATCCAAATGCAGAATCTTTTTTCATTACTAAATTCGATCTTAGTTCCTTCACTGAGACTAAAATAACATCATGGACTGGCATTCTATCCAAATTTAACAGGAATCACATTGATCATATATATTTTGATTGAGGCTTCCTCTGAAGGCTAGTTCGCTTTAAACATAGCCTTTCCTTTTGGGACTCTTCACATCTACATTTTCTTTAAATTCATGTGCAAGTGCACATGACTGCATTTGGCTGTCTGCAAAGTTTCATTTTTGTTGGGTTTACCGTTTATCGGGATTGAGGCACATGTGTCGGTCCTATTTTGGAACGTAGTTCAGAGACTCAAGATTGATATACTTACATATTATATTGCTGGGAGGACAGATAAATGGAGTAATGGCATGTGATGGTTATAGGAGCTTCTGTAATCAAGGTGAAACAACATTGAGAGAAAATGAAAGAATGGCAAAATTTTGATTTGGTTCTTTCTGATAAACTTCTGACCGCGATTGCTGCGGTTCAACTCATGATTCAAGTTTCGCTTTACTCCTAAAGGGTGAATTTACAGAGTTTTATATTGCAGACTTTTAACTGTTGGGGCTCTTTGTATAACCATGCAAATTTAGTTCATCGTTCAAGGTAACTCTATGAATTTGGACGACTGTATTTGTATTCTCAAACGTCCAGAAAATTGGTTTGAGTTTCTGCAGAAACCAAACAACTGGCCTATAAATACCTCTGATTCAAACATCCGTGCTGTCAAATTATTCACTGTGTTCATTTGGGGAAACAAAATATTCTAGAGATCTGGAAGCCCTTAAGTAAGCATCGTGGTTTGGCTATTTTGCCTTCATATATTTTTCTTTTGAGATATGACTTTAGTAGATCACTTATAAAAATTTTGGTAGTGTCACAACGTATGCAACCCATTAATTTCCTTGTTTCTTTTATTCTTCGTCTACCCTGGAATAATGTGAAGGTGGCAACAATTTATTATCTTTTGTTCATTAAGATGAGTCATCAAAGTGCCTGATTCCATGAATTGCTTTGAAATAGATTATTGAGCTGCGTAATTCTTAGGGAAGTCATGCCTGAGGGGACGACACACAGATGGTAGTTAGGAATGTGATGCTTAGGCTGTTTTCTAGACAGGATAGATGTCTTTATAGAGCCTACCAACAGTGTGCAATCCTCAAAGACAGGATCTTAGCTGCCATTGGGTACGGCAATAGATTTTGGACTTTCCTGAAATGGACTGGAAGCGTTCTGACTCCCTAAAGACTTGTTTACCAAAAGTTAAAGATCATCCTCTTTTTTGTGTTATGGGGCATGTCTGGATCCCTGTGGATATTCTTGGGGAGTTTGGTTAAGCTTAACTGTGTCAATCCTTGAAGACAGAATCTTAGCTTCCATTAAGGTGGAAAATAGACTACAGGAATTTTCTGAAATGGAATGGAAGCATTCTGACTTAATGAGATTTGTTTTTCTTATAGTTGGCCATCCTTCTCTTGTGTATTGTTTGGAGAATGTCCAGAACCCCCTGGATATTCTTGGGCAGTTTAATTCAGCTTACACAGTATATATCAGTGCTGTTGGATACCTTCAAAAGACGCTCTTTGATGCTGTGGACCTTCTGGTTGCCTTTTTGTGTTTGGGCATTCCTTTTCTTAACGTAGAGTCATCTGTTCATTTTAAAATTTCATAATCCTTCCCAATTAATTGATATTATAAATTCTGAGAAAGCGTTGATCTTTGTTGCAGTGGCAAATTGTCATGGGAGCAGGTTCTGAAGCATGCAAAATTAAGAAAAAAATATATCTCTCTTTATGCTCAACTACTAAAAGCTGATCCAAGTCGAGCAATAGCTGATGACAATAAGGAAATTGAAGAGTTAGATCGTGAACTTGACATCGAAGTGATTCTTCAATGGAGGTACAAGGGCTCTCCTCAACTTTCTTCTTGTCCTCTTATGATATGTAAAATGCATTAATTAGGTTGAGTGAGCCTCTAACAGGTTGAGATCTGGTTCGATTCTTCTCCTACTGGAGTAGTAGTCTCCGGAATTCTCCCTTTAATGCTGCATCTTCTAATTTATTTACCTTTTGGTTTCTTTAGTTGTGTGGTTCTTGTCTGATTTTACCTCCAGACGTGCTTCTGTAGTTGCATTTACTAGAGCATAAAGTCGGAGAAAAATGACCTCACCCTTTTCTTAATATAATGTGTAGTAATCGATTAATGCATGTTTTATGTATACACAAACTTGGTTTGTCTTGGTAGAGAATAGTATAATCATGATTTTAACTAGAAAGAGAACTAAATGGAGTTAGTGGAAGGGTGTCTAATGAAAAAGAACTTGAGAGTGATGGCCTCACATGTTCATGCCATGTGACACGATAACATGCACAAATGACACACCTCAGGAGGTGAATGATGAAAGACAACTACAATGACGATAGTACTAAATATAGGGGTATTGCTACGTAGTGCATAACCCGCTTATGCTAAGTTAATATGACTAATGGGTCTTCTCAGTATTCCCAGAATGGGGAATATGCCTTGTGGTGTCTGATGTTGGAACTTCTAAACAATTCTGGCTTCTTCTGTAGGATGTTAGCTCATAAATTTGTAGAGCAGTCGGCTGAAACAGATCTTTACTCGAGGAAGCAGAAGGAAAAGAAGTCATGGTGGTCATTTGGATGGTAAATATCTGTTACTAGAAATATGATGTCTTTTTCTTCTTCGCAAATTTGCATAGATTCATCTAGCTTAATCTTTGCTTATGAAGGAGCAGGCCATCTCTTAAGGATGAAAGTGAAGCATTTCATTTCAGTGAGGAAGACTGGGATCAATTAAATAGGATCATAGGGTATAAGGAAGAAGATGCTGGCCAGTCTATTATCATTGATGAAAAGAAAGATTCTCTTGACACTCTTGTGGAAATTCATATGAAGCATAATGCATCAAAGCTTATGGATGAATCCATGGAGAGCCTTGCTGCATTGTCTTGTGAAAGCCTTAATTGCTCAATCAAACTTTATCCAGAGACTAAAATATTTGATATAAAGTTAGGCTCATACCAATTATCATCACCAAATGGTCTACTGGCTGAAGTAAGATTCTTGTACTTTATGATAAATTTCAAGATAATTTTGAGTAACTCTGTTATTCGTTCTTCAAATATAAGCATTCTTTATTCTCTCTTCTTTCATGCAGAGTGCAACTTCTAGCGACTCTTTAGTTGGTATCTTCTGTTATAAGCCCTTTGATGCTAGAGTGGACTGGAGCATGGTCGCCAAAGCTTCCCCATGTTATGTAACTGTATGTTTAGTTTTGGGCATCCTTTTTTGGAAATTTCTCTTTATTCTCTTTTCTGATTATTCGATTTTTTTCTCCAGTACCTGAAGGATTCTATTGACCAAGTCATTAAATTTTTTGAGAGCAATTCTGGTGTCAGTCAGAAGATAGCTCTGGAAACTGCAGCTGCTGTGCAGGTTTGTTAGGCTTGGAAGTGCTTCTTAGTACTAGTGAATTACGCGTTCCTCATGGGGTGAATATCTGTTTATAATAGTAAATACTGCGGAAGTTGACGCTGGTGCTATTAGAGCTCCCAGGAAGCTTTGAGATTAGTGGAATAACTTTCTAAATATGCTTCTCTTTGAAGAGAGGGCATTGAGAAATCACACCCTAATTGCTGGCGTTGATAGATGTGAAAACAATGGCATTATTGCTTATATTCAATTGAAGTTCTTTACAGGTGCCATCCCATTTAGTAAGTTCAGTTATCTGCCTTGAGTGTTCCTTGGCTTACCCAAAGCAGCTTTATTTGCATATTTGCTTAATTGAGAGAGAATGGAAATTGACATTTGAATTTTGCATCCTTAAAAAAATTGTTGACTCCTCGTTGTGAATTCCATATTGCATTCTATTTAGCTGGTCTGACTGGGATTTTGCATTTGAATGTTGGTTTTACATTGTTTCTTTATATTTTCAGATGACTATTAATGAAGTGAAGCGAACTGCCCAGCAGCAAATGAGCAGAGCACTCAAGGATCATTCAAGGTATGTAAATTTTAAACGGATTATAAATAATGTCGCCACGCTTTTCAGGCATACTTCTGATAAACCATTTCTTTTATACCTTCTGATGGGATTTATAAGCTGCTTTCCCTTATTTGAGTCGGCAATATTGCTAGAATATGAGGAAAAATGTTGAGGTATATACTCATGGACATTGCAGGCATGTATTCTGGCAGTTCAAAGTTTTGGGGAAAAGTCGTTGCTTAAGAAAATTTAAGGTCTCAGGTGAAGAGATTGTAGATATGTTGTGGGACTGACATCATATCATTGTGGCAGGTTCTTGCTGGACTTGGATATTGCTGCTCCTAAGATCACAATCCCTACTGATTTTAGGCCAGATGGCATTCATCCGACAAAGCTTCTTCTTGATCTGGGGAACTTGATTATCCGTACAGGGGTTGGTCTATGAGAAATGATAATTTACTTTGAAGATTATGCTGGCTACAGAGCCCAATCTTACTTGGGAATTCATACAAATGCAGGATGATAATGTCCAGGAGTCAACCGAAGAGACTTTTATGTATTTGCAGTTTAAATTGGTACTAAGTGATGTATCAGCTTTTCTTGTTGATGGCGACTACTTCTGGAGCCAAACCACTCATAGCTCATCAGGACCTACTTACTTAGGGGGTCACACTTTCTTGCCAATCATCGATAGATGTGGCATAATCTTGGCGCTGGAACAGGTAGCGATTGTTGTTGCTGTGGAGAAAGTTTCTTGCTTGTACAGTAGTCATGAAATAAATATATCATTCTAGCCAGTTATTATTGCTAATTCACTGATGAAGGCAATTTTTCCTGACATATTAGAACCGTTTAGAGGATCCATCCTATCCTTCAACAAGAATTGCTCTGCGGTTGCCATCATTGGGGTTTCATTTTTCTCCAGCTCGATATCATAGATTGATGCAGGTTTTGAAGATCTTTCAGAGGGAAGATAGTGATAGTTCAGATTCCATTCGCCCATGGAGTCAAGCTGATTTGGAAGGATGGCTATCTCTCCTTGTGTGGAAGGTTTGTCAAGAATCTCACTTTGAGGAGCTTACATGTCTTTGACATTCTAGTACCTAGGATTTGATAAATTCTTCTTCAGGGAATGGGAAATAGAGAAGCTGTATGGAAAAGAAGGTACCTCTGCTTGGTTGGGCCTTTTCTTTATGTGCTTGACAGGCCTGGGTCTAGATCTTACAAGCAATATATCAGGTCAGATGCCAATTTGTTGTTGTATAAACCATGGGTTGCTGTTTGGTCACAGTCAGGGATCAGCTGTTTCATTAGCTTACTTGTCATTCTGCTCTGTATAGTATCTGTGTTTGTTAATATTTATACTTTATGTATGGACTAAGTTAGATTTTATATAATTCACAAATGCGTATTTAAATGGCTAAATAGACTGACACTCTCCACTTTAATATTTGGCCTAAGGTTAAAGCTCAAAACCTGATTCATAAATGCTGGGTAAATGCGAGGTTTGGAGAGATTTAAGAAGGACCTGCTTTGACATCATGTAGAAATGTTTGGAACATGACTAACTTATCTAAACAATAGGCTTGCTGCCTGATGAAGGTGTGGCTTCATATTTAAATGTCATTGGCTCTTATAACATGACATTCGTGTCATCTTTTTTACATGATAAACTGCCAAGGGAAACAAAGCTAAGCAGATGAAAGTGAGAAAAAAGTCCATCGTAGCTCTGGATTGGTGAAATTGGATGACTTCGTTTGAAGAGCTTGCCTGTTTATTAGTTGTTGCGTTCCCACCAGACTATTTTTAGTAACACGGCCGGTAACTTTCTTTGGCTCCTCAAGTGCAGCATACTCATTCAATGTGATCAGTGTGTGGGCTAAATATTTCCAGTGTATCCATTTTCGCTTATGTATGGGGTGGTCCATTGCAAAGCCAGTGTAGCTGCTTATTGATTGAATGAAACTGAAAAATTTTCTTAGGCAGCTAGTTGGATCCTGGATAATTGTACGGATCTTCTCAAGTATCTTGCACTTCAGAAGTTTTTCATTTGTCATCGACTGGTCACTGTTCTCCAGACATTAAAGAAAATATATTTCTGGTTTCGGATGTCTCAAAAGAGACATACCGACTCATGCTAATTTCTGCATTTGGTGTTGTCAATTTTAATGGTTGATTCATTCTTTTATCGTACTGTGGCAGCTTGCGTGGAAAACAAGTATACCAAGTTCCTGCAGAATTTGTTGGTGATGTGGACCATGTGCTGGCTGTTTCTGAAAATGCACGATCTAATAAAAAGGTATTGCTGGATAACCAAGGAAAATCGTACAAGAGGGCAAGACTGATGTCTAATACATCTATCTCATTTTGTAGGTCGTGGAAGATGCAAATTCCTTAATTATGAGATGCGAAACTGATGAGTTGAGGAAACTCTGGCACAGAAGATTGCAAGGGGCTATTTATCATGCTTCGGTAATTTGGACTGCATTTGATGCTTTTGAACTCATTATTGAGTTTAGAGTGATTCTTTCTCATCCTTATTGGAAAAACCGGGAGCTAGTCATGCTATCTTCTTTCCTGGTAAACATATTGGATCATGCTTGCCATGAAGGGATTTCGTTTAGTTGTATAAAAGAAATTGCAAGTTGCAACAGCTAAAATATAGAGAAGGGAAAAGATAGAAGGTTTGCCAAAGAATTGGACCACTGGCTGATAAGGAAAATCTCTTCGGACTTATTGTTTTTGACAGCTCTGAAATCTCCATCTTCTTGCTTGTATTTAGCCATATAACTGGTTTATGAAAGTGTAGACCCCAATTAGACCCTAATTTTCGGGTGCGGCGACAGTTTGAGTTGAGATAGTTATTATTCTAGGTCTTTGCAATGCATCATGAAAATTACTTACCTTTTGGACCTCAGCATTAGAGCTTTCTCACACTAGCCTTGCAGGGGTCTGTGCCAATTGTTGGTCTATCTGAAAGTTCATCAGAGCCTGAGGACGCCGAGAAAGGAGATTACAACAGCCAAGATACGGGTGTGGAGAAAGTGTTCATTACTGGTATTTTAGATGAACTAAAAATCTGCTTCTATTATAACCATCAGGTAAGCCTACAATTCCCTTTTTCATTGAGACAAACTGTTATCAAACACTTGGATATCTGCCAGACTTGTTGTTTTCTGTAGCGTGCACAGGGCTTTATGAGAGTGCTCATTGCAGAGGAATATTGTTTGTTTGAATTTCGAGCTATTGGTGGGCAGGTAAGCTGATATTATACATAATTTGCCTGAGTAGTGTTCAATTGACTTCTCCTCTGAAGGTATGTGAATTTTCTGAACAGGTTGAGCTGTCAGTTAGAGCGAGTGAAATGTTAATCGGTACTGTCTTGAGATCATTGGAAATTGAGGACTTAGTCTCTAGTAATGGCATCTCCAAACGTCGTTATCTAGCAAGATCTTTCATTGGAAGTGCTGATGAGTTTTCTCCTGTTGATGATTTTAAGAGTCAGAGCATCAATAGCGATGACAGAGCAGCAAGTGAAGAAGATGATAAATTTTATGAGGCACCTGAGAGTTTGGCTGATTCTGTTGATTTGCCAGTGCAGCCATCTCCGAGTGTATCTGACAACCAGAAAGCAGATCTTGCATCAATTTCTCGAACTTCATCCTTGAAACCCCCGAGTTTCATTCGTACTCCTGGTCTTCTCCCTTATGACACCTATAAGACTAAGGGGAGAGATTCTGAATTAAAGGATACGATTAATAGTTTTGTCAAAGCCCAAATCATAGTCCTTGATCGCAACTCTGCTTTGTATAATAACATTGATAAGCAGGTGAGAAATTTATTGTGTCCAATAGTACATTTACTTTCTCTATTTGAAATGTTAAATCTTTTCGTGTTCTTTTGTTTCAGGTCATAGTGACTCTTGCGACACTGTCTTTTTTCTGTCGAAGGCCAACAATTCTTGCCATCATGGAATTTGCTAATGCAATTAACTCTGAAGATGAGAAATGTGAATCTTTCAGTGAGAGTTCTTCGGTAGCTATAATCAAGCATGATACTCATGGAGAGGATGTGGGAAATGATCACCACTTAGAGGCAGTCGAGGAGTCTGTTGTCAAAGGCCTATTAGGAAAGGGGAAGTTAAGGATCATCTTTAGTTTGACATTAAAGATGACTCGAGCTCAGATTTTTTTGATGAATGAAAAGGAGGCTAAGTTTGCTACTTTATTGCAAGATAATTTACTTGCGGACATTAAGGTAGGTTGGTTGTTTTATCCTTGTCAGGACAGCTGTGCATCCTTGGTTCTTTTAGTCCTGTTTGGCCTCAGGGTTTAGTCTTCCTTTCTTGGTTGATAAAATTTTTCTTTTATGTTAAAGGTGTTCCCTTCCTCCTTCCGCATAAAGGCAGCTCTGGGGAACCTACGGATCAGTGATGACAGCCTCCCCAGCAGCCATATGTATTTCTGGATATGTGATATGAGAAATCCTGGAGGCAGTTCATTTGTTGATGTATGTAGTTTTCTTCATTTCCTTAGAGTAGGAGAAATTCCTCTTCAATCTTATACTCCTTTGTGGTGTATGTCTTTTCCTTCATTTCCTTAGTTTTATTTTCTATTGTAATTTCTTCCCTTAATGCTAACTGGAGATCTCTATATTCTGTGATTGGTAGTTGCTTTTTACTTCGTTCAGTGCTGATGATGAAGACTACGAAGGTTATGATTATGCTCTTGTGGGCGAGCTCTCAGAAGTTCGTGTAGTGTATCTTAATCGCTTTATCCAAGAGGTAACTCGTGTTAAAATTACTCGGGATATATATAGTATATACACATACAAATTAAGTTCTTTTATAAGCCATGATAGTTGTTATGCAGATTGTTAGTTATTTTACGGGTCTTGCTCCGGGCAATTCAAAGAATGTTGTAAAGGTGAAGGATCAGGTAACAGACTCTGAGAAGTGGTTTACAACAAGTGAAATTGAGGGGTCACCGGCTGTGAAGTTGGATCTTTCACTTACAAAACCTATAATTTGGATGCCTCGGCAAACAGATAGTGTTGAGTGAGTTGTTTTTTTTGTTCAAACTTGACAGATCTGTTTGCATTCTTTTTGTCAGTTATGTTTCTCATGGCCTTTTACTCCCTATAGCTGAGCGAAAATTGATGATTTGAAATATTATTTACAGTTATTTGAAGCTGGACATCGTCCATATTACTGTCCAGAACAGTTTTCAGTGGCTTTTTGGCAGTAAAAGGGAGATAAGTGCTGTCCATCTGGACATATTGACAATTATGGTATATATCTCTGTTCTTGTGATCGTCCAGCAAGATATTTTCAAAAAATAAACAATCAGGACTCTTTAGTTTATTTGGATGGCTGCACCTGAGATGCAAATAAAAAAAATTATATGCTTCTGAATCAAGGGCTGCTTTGTTTTATTTTTCAAGAGCATTTATTTTTTTTTTTGGTTGCTTTTATGCTTTTGCAGCATTTTCTTTTAAATAACTTTTTGTGTTTTCTCTTTGCTTTATATAGATTGAGGACATCAACTTGAATGTTGGCGTTGGTACTGATTTGGGGGAATCCATAATCCAAGATGTTAAGGGGGTTTCTGTTGTCATCAGGAGGTCACTTCGAGACCTATTGCATCAAGTTCCTGGTTCTGAAATCACCATCAAGGTCATGCATGTTCTTGTTGGGGCTGGGTTCTCAATTAAAGAAACCTCTATTGTTTGTTCCTTATTCACAAATTGTTATTGTTATAATTCTCTGCAGATTGAAGAAATCAAAGCTGCTTTATCAAATAGGGAATACCGGATAATCACTGAATGTGCACAGGCTAATTTTTCTGAAACACCTAATCTTGCACCTTCTTTGAATGATTCTGAGATATCTTCATCTGAGGCAAATGCTCCTGTACCTCAAGTCTCAGATGTTGAATATGCTAACCGGAATGGTGAATCCTGGATAACAACTAAAGTTTCTGTGGCTATTGATTTGGTTGTATTATGCCTACGAACTGGGATCGGGGGAGACACATCCCTGGCTACTGTCGGAGTAAGTTTTTATCAGGATAATGTTCCTAACTGTAAGTTCCTTGAAGATGCTTGTCGTATGAAGAATGTCATTTCATCTGGTGTGCTCAGAATCAGAGTTCTTTATTTTGCATGGGACATCAACCTCAATATGCATGGATTACTGCACTGTATTGTTAGATGCTACTGAACTACGTCATTGTTGTTGCATACCTATTCTTGAATATCTCTAGCTAAAAATAAATACATTTACATTTATGTTTTGCAGGTCAATGGTATGTGGCTTTTATACAAATCTAACAAAGCAGGAGATGGCTTCCTGTCAGCATCACTTGATGGTTTCACTGTGATAGATGATCGTGTTGGTACTGAGGAGGGGTTAAGGTTGGCAATTGGAAAGCCGGAGGACATTAGAAATAGTCCAATAAATGCAGCAATTGAATATAAAAACTGGAGCAGAGATTATGTTGAGGCCATGAATGACAATGATGTCAAAATAGTTCCTACAATGCTCATTCTTGATGCAAAATTTAGTCAATCATCATCGTTTATGTCCCTTTGTGTTCAGAGACCTCAACTGCTTGTTGCCCTTGATTTTTTGCTTGCTGTGGTTGAATTCTTCGTTCCATCCATTGGTGATGTTTTGTCTCATGAAGATGGTGAAAAATCACTAGCCTTGAATATAGTGGATGCAGTTACTCTGGATCAGTCGGTGTACAGGCAACCGTCTGCTGAAATGGCACTCTCCCCTCTAAGACCTTTAATTGTTGATGATGAGAGATACAATCATTTCATTTATGATGGTCAAGGTGGAACGCTATATCTCAAAGATAGATGGGGTACAAATCTCTCTGCTCCTAGCAAGGAGGCAATGATATTTGTGGCAAATGGGAAAAAACTACAATTCAAAAATGTCATTATTAAGGTAATTTCCGCTAACTTGCTTTATTGATCTCGCTCTTTGCAATTTGTTACTGTCTATCAAGAATAATAAGTATCATTTGCTTCTGCAGGACGGAAGGTACTTCGATTCTTGCATTTTGCTAGGTACCAACAGTAGTTACAAAGCTTCGAAGGATGATCACGTTTATTTGGAAGAAATTGATGAGGCTTCTTGTGGACCATATTCAAAGGAAGATCTTAATCAGGACCTCCCTCCAAGTAATGCTGTTGTAAGACCCACTGAGTTAACCATTGAGCTGCAGGTTAAGTATTTATTCAGTTTAAGCTACAGACCTTTACCTTTTCTAATATTTTATAGTTTTTCCTTTTTATTTGACTAAAAATGCTAGTGAAGAGACATATGGAGTTTCAGGGGAGTCGGTAGTGAAAATTTTAGAAAATGATTGCTGCATATACCATGGGGCAGTTTTCTAGGATATGTCCCAAAGTAACGCTGTTTGTGCTGGTTGGAACTTACCCGACTAGGAATTTCGCTACCTTAGGACCGTTATGCTCAACTTAGTGGAGAACATGAATGGAATTTAAAAAGAAATAGCTCAAATGACATCATACGCGAAGCTTCCTAAGCATCACACTAGGGTTTTCTTGATGACCACACTTCACAAAAGAATTGCATCGAACAATTTGAAGCATTGAAAATAATTTTTTTTATCATATGAATATACTCTTTGAAAAAATCCTAATTCTAATAGAAATAACAATCTTTTTCAAAATTTCATACAATTGTTGCCGATTGTTCTAAAAGTTTGAGCTATTGGACAATGGTGCAGTTCAATATATAGATGTTGTGATAGGCTGGCTTTGGCATAAGATTGAAGCATGAAATTGCGGATTTCAAAGAAGAAAAAGGGTTCTATTTCTTTTTCCATATCATACTTACAAAGAACATAAACATATAAATAGGGCCTAGGACAGCTAAAAAATTAGCAAGAAATAGGAACAGATTTTCTAGGTCCTAATGGTTGTGATTTACTATCTAGGATTCAAAACTAAAAGGAAATAAAATAAATGGAAACAAATTTTATCTTGAGATTTTCTTCGAGATCTTTGATATTTTCTTCTAATTTTTTTGACAAAAATATATGACTGGGGAGACAAATAAAGTCCTAGAAAGATTAAACTTAGGACTTTTGCTTTAACACATGAAAACTTCTGTGAGACCAATGCAATTGTTTTAAAAGGTTAAGCGGTTAGGTGATGGTTTATTTTTATATTTAAATGTTGTAACATCTCAAAACAATAGACATAATCAAATTCTTAGTAAGAAAGGAAACATGATATTCTTCTTAGAATAAGGAAAAGCAAATTATAAAATGCTATTGGGACTCATTCTTAATTGACATGACTACTATTTCAACTAGGATAAGAATCCTTTTAGGACTTGTTGGGTTGTGAATTGATGCAAAGTTCTGCCCTAAATTTTCATGAGAACGGCAATATTTGAACAAGTATCAATCTTGTGGGCTGGGTCAAGTATATTCCTAGGAGAAGGGAGAAGCTTGATTACTTGGGTTTATTTATTTATTAGAGAGCAAGATAAAGTAGCATCAGTGGTTGTGAGATGTGTCAAAGTCACATGTATTCCAGTCTTCTGTATAAATAGCCTCGATCAATTCAGCAGTGTGACATGTAAAGAACCCATAAACGGTTACTTAATACTAAAACATTATATTTAAAAAAAGAAAGCGTGAGGAAGAATAAGGATGATTTTATTAAGTTTCATTTTTAGTTTAAGTAGGATTTTTCCTATTTCAATTATGTTTCTTGTGTATAGGTTTTCGATTTCAACCAGGAGTAGAACTCTGAGAGTTTGTATGCAGGATTTTTCTTCTTTCTTTTTCCATAGAGATGAAAACTATTTGGATTTTGCTAATACTTGCTTTGGGACCATGTGATGCATTTCTTCTCTTAGGTGCAAAGCCTAACGATTTATTATTTGTGTGAGACTCATAGTCCTACATTAACATTGCTATTAGAGCCAAATTCGTACTACACTGCGGAGCAACAATCAGTTGAATTCCAAGCCGTTGAATGCTTTGTGTAAAGATCTCGAGCAACAAACACAGACTCGATCAATTACCAGAACAAATAAAAGGCTGTTAAATGCCCTTGGAGTCCAAAAGCCAGTGTTACAAGAATTCATGATTGATGATGAAGAACTTCAATCAAGAGATAATTGATTGCAAGGACACGCTGAGAAGGCTGATAAATCAATGATAAAAGTCATCTCAAACCATGTGTGCTTTTGGTGTGGAGAACTAATGTTGCTAGTCTATGTCCAGTTAAGTGCACGTTGGACAAAACAAGAAGTTCAAGGGTGGCTGTAAATATCACGTAAGCATAATTGAGGATATGGATTTTGTGATATTAGCCGACTTTGTTCATCAAGATTAGTTTGATCATGACTTTTTCACAAAACATGGCTAATTGGACTTCTTTTGGCTTGAGGGACACAACTTATCATGATGTGGATAAAGCTTGAAAATTCAATTGTTGAACACCTAACAATTGAAGGATGAGTTTTCTCTAACCAGGGGAGAATGATGGGGCCAACAAAATCATGCAAGATGGTATTTGTTCAAATGTTGGCATATCTACCAAGTTTTGCTGAAGATGGAGTTCAAAAAATCAAATAAGAGCCCAAAAGGATTAGGGCTCTTCTCATATATCCTAGGGCTTGATTCTTATTAGGAATTTATTGAGTTTCCGTTTTAGTTTAAGCAGCATATCTTGTTTCTTGTTTCAATCATGATTATTGTTTATAGGTTTTCTATTTCAACTAGGAGTGTAACTTTAGAGAGTCTATATATGGGGTTGTAAGTCTTCCATTTCGATAGAGTTGGTGATTATTTTAATCTTGCAAGTATTTCCTTTGGGATTGTATAATGCAATTCTTCTCTTAAGTGTGATTCTTAAGAAACCCTAGGCGGGATAAGAAGTTTTGGGTGTGGAGTCTAGAGATCTTTGTCGTGAAATTTGTCGTCCTACATCCGTGCATCTGGAGCAATATAAGTTATTCTGACTGGGCATTTTCATGACAGTTTTTTTCTCCTATTACCCATTTTATTTATTATGATTAATTTTGGATGAATTCGTTGAACTTTGTGGCTTAATGGAAGGGCCATCTGTAAATTACAAGACGGCCAGAATAGCACTTCAGATTTTGCCTTTACGAATGAGCATATGTATCCTTAGGTTTGAATTAAACTAGTCTGCAGTTTACTTAGGAGAGAACGACTGTGCATTGCTAAGGTGTGAAGGAGAAACCTAGCGATATCCTGGAAAATTCGATCCATAGTCTCACAAAGTCCAATAAACTCATTCGTTCACTGTTATTCTAGCTAAACTATGCTGTGATGTGTGGGCTGATCCAGTTCCTTGGTCATCTTTCACCATCTTATATCTGATAGATGTACTTGTTGCAGGCTATTGGTCCAGAGCTCACCTTCTACAGTGCTTCGAAGGAAGTGGCCGATTCACAATCACTGATATTGTCTAACAAGCTTCTGCATGCCCAATTGGATGTATTCTGCAGGTTAGTGCTTCTGTGTAGAGTTTTCATCATTTGGCATTGTTTTGGATTGGTTTTATTGTGGCTGAATTCATGATGTGCACTTTCTTCAATAGTTCTCGAATGCGCTGATTGGTTGGAATTTATGTGTTGTGTTGTTTAACATTATTCTGTTTTTCAAGTTTATGATCTGGAAAACTCCAGGCTTCTATTTGTCGAATGCAATTAGGATGTTCCTAGTGCATTGTACTTGGGTGTACAAAATCCGTTCAGAGTCTATAACTACTCAGTGATGTTTGAAGGATCTGTTTCTCACTCAATACTTTATATATATTGTTCAAATGCATCCACAGATAAATTAATGTAAGAAAATCTCTTTTCACCTCTATAATAATTCATCTTCTCTAAATCCCGGGTATCTTGTGCTTGGAAAGCTTAAGCATGGTTTGACTTCCGAGTTTGTCATTTTTCATACCCCAGTTGAGATTTGGAAAATAACCAGACGTTTTTCATCTTGATTCATCTTTGTTTCAACACTTCAGAAGCAAAAGTTGTGATCTATAAATAGAATGCTTCCCTGAATTGGTGAAGACTATCTATCTGCCTATTCAATGTTTCTCTATCAATTGCTGAGCTCTACTTTGACTGTGTATGTGTTTTCACGTGCAATTAATGTGATATTTGATGCAGGCTTGTTATGAAGAATGACACCATTGAAATGAGTGCGAATGCATTAGGTTTAACTGTGGAGAGCAATGGGATCAGAATCTTGGAGCCGTTCGATACCACTTTGTATTATTCAAATGCTTCTGGGAAGACTAACATTCAGTTATCTGTTTCAGATATATTTATGAATTTTTCCTTCAGTATCTTGAAGCTCTTCTTAGCTATTGAAGAGGACATATTGGCCTTTCTAAGAATGACATCGAAGAAAATAACTGTTGTCTGCTCTCAGTTTGACAAAGTTGGGACCATAAGAAGTATGTTATTTATATTTGAAACTGTCATTCTTTTATATCTTAGTACTAAATGCTGCTTTGCAAAATTTCGACATAAGATTTTGGTGGAATTAGACAAAGGCCCTTAAACTTTGGGGGAATTATGCGTTTGCTCTTAAACTTTCAAATGCTACACATTACCTGCCAAAACTTTCAATTGGCAATAGCTGTTAACCCTCCATTATATTTTCCATTGGCATGGATGTGTATTTTCATCTCATATTTTTATTGAAATCTCTTTTTTGACCCTTGAATTCTGCAACAAATAAAAAATGAAAGAAATGGAGAAAAATCAATTTGCTAAAATTAATATCAGAAAAGTAAATAACAATGATAATATTAAAAAATATAAATTGTTAAAGTTATATAACGAGTTTCCAATTTTGTTATTGAGAAAATTTCCTTTTCACTTAATACGTTTTTTCCCCTAGAATATCTTACTAGTTTCATTAATATTTCATCGATTTGTAAACTTTTTTGTTTTTTATTATGGTTAATGATTTTTATTCTTTTGATATAATATTTTAGATAATTTATTTTTCTGCATTATTCTTTAATTTTCCTCATTTTCAGAAACCAAGGGTAAAAGACAGATTTTTATTAAAAAATGAGATGCAAAGTGAGAGTTTGGGGGAAAAATGTGCAACTTTTGAAAGTTAAGGAGCAAATATGTACTCCCTTGCAAGTTCAGGAGAGTTTTCTGTACATTTGATGGAGGGATGTTTATAGTATCTCTAAATGCCTCTTGCTTAGCTTCTTGCACGTTAACAGTTTGGTTGACCTTTTCTTTATCCTCAAACTCTATTGCATAGCTCCGACTGTGTATCTCCATTAATAGCTACTTTGACATTCTGTAGGTAATGGCTAAATTAATTTTAACGTATTACCAGACATCAAGGTAGAGTTTACTGGTTTTCACAGAAAACCCACGAAACTTTTCTATTGGTTTTTCAATTTCGTTCTTCCTTCAACCATGTCATGTGACTTTTCTGCCAGCTTGATGTGATGATCCACTGTGCTCATTGTATAGGTGGGTGGCTAGAATGAATAGCTGATTCTGAATCTTGCCTAAAGCTGGAAAGACAATTTAAGCCGTGTAATTTCCATGGAAATTTGCCAGATGTCCTTAGATCTTAAAGATGATTCCACGGCCTTAACTTGTCACAGTTAAAAGTACAGTGAACATATTGGAAGATAGCCTTTAGTAAAGGGACTTAAATGTAATTTATCTTGAAGATATAGTTAATCGAGCGATTGGCTTCCTTTGAGTATTGTAGTGGATGAATTCTTATATTGGCCCTGAAGGATAGAAAAGGAGATAGAATGAATCTCAATTCCTATCTTATAGTCTCCATTCTTCGGTTGATAGGGAAAGAAACGCCGTTCTTGCATCTCAGTATGAGATTCCACATCATTGACTACACTATTTTGGCCAACAGCCAATAATTCTAGACTAATTTGCTTCACCTTGCAGATCCTCAGAAAGACCAAGTGTATGTGTTCTGGAGGCCACGTGCACCGCCTGGTTTTGCTGTCCTTGGTGACTATCTGACGCCAATGTATGTGAGAATACTTCTCCGTCTTGAGAGGAGCATTTCCTCATTCTCGAATATGGGACTTACTACACCTCACTTGACAGGGAAAAGCCACCTACCAAAGGAGTTGTAGCTGTCAATACCAACTTTGCACAAGTAAAAAGTCCTCTTTCTTTCAGACTTGTTTGGCCAACTTTAAGTGCTGGAGTCAGCTCTAAACAATGGTCAAACGGTAATGAGGGGTCACTGGGGAGTATTTTTGACGAGGGAGACACAAGCTGTTGTGTCTGGTTTCCTGAAGCACCTAAAGGTTATGTTGCCCTTGGCTGTGTGGTTTCACAAGGAAGGAAACAGCCTCCACTATCTTCTGTCTCTTGCATCCTGAGTTCGTTGGTCACTCCTTGTCCATTAAGGGATTGCATTACTATAGGATCTGAAAATCTGTAAGTGGATATATTCATTGAGCGCAAATAGATCTACTATTCCTCTTTCTGCTAAAGTCAATTTCTGCTGCTAAGAATTAGTAGTCTGTTTATTTGTTACTGCGCTATCCTGTTTTAAGGATGTACTTTTTAATCATGTTGAAACATAGTCTTACTAGGAATTAGTAAGGTGAGTCTGCTTTGGGTTCCTCTCGATCTACAAATAATTTCTGGCATGTACTGTTTCAATTAAGTCATTAAGTAACAGATATAGCCTTTGGGTATTTTCTCTGTCCCCCTCTCTTAAGATCCTGGAATATTACAAATCATATTTGATTTGTTCCAACTGGAGAATCAATCATTGACCTTGATCTGAAGTCTAATTCATATATTGATTGCAGCTGCTCATCCCCTTTAGCATTCTGGCGTGTTGGAAACTCGGCTGGCACCTTCTTGCCGGCGGATCCTACTACTGGCCTCGTGAATGTAGCATATGAATTGCGTCATTTAATGTTTCCCATTCTTGATTCGCCCCAGGCCTATAAAAGTCCTAGTAACCAAGCTTCTTCTATCCATATTGACACCCCACAACCACAAAGAGCAATAGGGGCGAGCTCTTGCCGCCAATTTGAGGTAATTGCCGATTTTGAGTTAGTATGGTGGAATCAGAGCTCAAATTCAGGAAGGAGACTATCAATATGGCGTCCCGTTGTTCCACAGGGAATGGTTTACTTTGGAGACATTGCTGTGCAAGGGTATGGTGTACCTCATTCTGAATTTTTATGATTTCAATGGTCTGTTAAATATTATATTGCTGTTCATAATTTGCAACAGATATGAGCCTCCAAGCACCTGCACTGTTCTCTATGATAGTGGAGGTGAAGAGCTTTTCAGAGTCCCTTTAGATTTTGAACTGGTTGGTCAGATTAAGAAACAAAAAGGTGTGGAGAGTATCTCCTTTTGGATGCCTCGAGCTCCTCCAGGCTATGTTTCCTTAGGTTGTGTTGCCTGCAAGGGCATGCCTAAGCAATATGATTTCAGTGCATTGAGATGCATTCGCATTGATATGGTCAGTGGGGATCAATTTTCGGAAGAAAGTTTGTGGGATACGTCTGGTACCAAAACTAAGACAGAACCATTCAGCATTTGGGCAGTTGGTGGTGACTTGGGAACCTTTATTGTACGCAGTGGCTTCAAGAAGCCTCCACGAAGATTTGCCTTAAAGGTGGCAGATTTGACAAATGATTTAGATGGTACTGTTATTGATGCAGAAATCAGAACTTTCTCTGCAGCACTCTTTGATGATTATGGTGGGCTGGTGAGATCTCTCATCCAAACCTTCTTTAAGACTGCTTGGCTAACCTAATTGCAATGGCAGCACCGGCATATGAGTCCTGATCATTCTCTAGATACAGGATTTTTCTATAGCAAGGGTCAATATATACAGCGTTGGGGCTCTCATGAGGCATCAATCACCAGGAGCTCCTTGGCTTGAAGTTCAATGAGCCTTGATTTCTACATTAGTTAGATCATTAGGTATACTTAAGGAAAATCCGAAAGACATGCATGCCAATGATTAAAAAAGTTTGAAGGGCAGCTTACTAGCCTAACAATGTACCCAGGGATCCCTCCCTCCGTCCCTCCCTCCTAGGGGTGGCACAACCGAACTGTATACCGGAACCCGAATATGACTTGACCCAATATTGGGTTGGGTAATCACTTAAATTCTTGGGTATTATAATGCTTCTGAGTTGGGTTGACCCCACAAGACACATATGTGTTCATCTTAATCTCAGTCAAGAAGCATGTATATAAACATGACCTGCCTCCGACCGGAATGTTTGGGTTACATTCCTATAGTGTTTCGCGTCAGGTTGGGTCAAGCAAACATTTATAAGTCAGGTCAGATGTCATAGAAGCTGACCGACCCACCCTATCGACACCCCTAGTCCCTCCCCATCCCCTCTTCCTCCCTCCTTCTATCTCTCTCTCTCTCTGTGAAGAACCTTCCTGCATTGTCGGTGTGTGCTTCTGCAATGTTTGCTGCTACTTTTATTTGGTTTGTGTTTGGCTCTCCTGTCTCGTCAATTAAAATATGTACAGATTAAACTCTCTCTGTATAGTCCAAGTTTACTAATTAATAAATTGCTGAGCTTTTGCAGATGGTTCCTCTGTTTAACGTATCTCTAAGTGGATTAGGATTCAGTCTACATGGAAGAGAAGAGCGTATAAATTCCACTGCCAGCTTCTCCCTGAATGTGAGATCATACAATGATAAATATGAAGCGTGGGAGCCACTGGTTGAGCCTGTCGACGGGTTCCTGAGGTTAGCCATCTTGTACTGCATGTAATCATATGTCAGTCACTTTCAAATACTAGTAGGGACCAACCGGTTCAACCTGTTTGACCAAGAGTGGCCTGGCCTTCGGTTAGGTTCATAACCTTACGTTTTGAGGTCAGAATCAGTCATAACCGGCCTAAGCGGTCATACTATTTCGTACAACTGGATCATATCAGCGAATTTTACTGCCTTTAGCCTTTATGAAGAGAAGGTTGCTAAGACAGTTGCTGAGACAGTAATTGGAACACCTGCAACCATAGATAAAACTCAGGCACTCAAGCCACTGGGCCGAGCACCCACATCTGCCTATTGAAGGGCAAATAAGTTATTTAAAACTAAGTTACTCCCTTTTCCGATTCAGTGATGTGTACAAACTATCTTAAAATATTGATTTTTTCACATGATCGTACAGGTCTGCCCCAATAACTTGATGATCTCAATTCTCTTCTTGCTTTTGCTGTGAGCATGAGTTATACATTTGGAGAATAAGAATCAAACAAACAGATTCTTTAGCTAGCTCAGTATAAAGAACTGGACTACTATGATATTCCGAGCAGTAATGGGTAATTGTCTCCCTGACCTGCAACATTATAAGAGTAATTGTCTCTGCTACTGGAGATATGGAAAGGGACAAAGACTTAATATAAATTGGTCCTCTTTCCAGACCATTGAACATCTTACAGCACTTCAGTTCTTCAATTGTGTCCTGGTGCCGAAAGAACATCTTAACCTAAATTGTTTCTTTCCCTTTTTGGGGGAGAACTGGTTCATTTTTGGTTCGACAGTTCTTGGTCCTCTTTTGCGTCATTGTTGTTATTGGAATATTGTCACATTTGTTAGCAATATGATCTTCAGTATTTTTCTTTGAACTAATTCTGCTTTATGGTCTGCTGTAGATACCAATATGATCTGAATGCCCCTGGTGCAGCTTCTCAATTACGCATTACTTCGAGAAGAGATTTGAATCTAAATGTCTCTGTATCCAATGCCAATATGATCATTCAAGCTTACGCAAGCTGGAGCAATCTAAGCCGTGCTCATAAATCCAATAAAGAAATAGTATTCCTCTTTATTAATTTATCTTTTTTATTCTTTCACATATTTAATGGTATAAATGATCTCTCGCTCTTGTTCGGATATAATGGTAACTCCTAAATCTAGAGCTGCTTGGCGTTCCAACCCAGTTCCAACAATGCAATTCTGATGAACCTTCTGACCAGATTGTCTGTTTTCTTTTTCATGGAAGAAGCAGCAGAAAGAAGAAGCAGGGTCTTCAACTTATGGGGGAGGATCCATTATAGGTGTTCATCACAAGAGAGATTACTTCATCATCCCACGCAATAAACTTGGCCAGGATATTCATATTCGTGCTAACGAAATCAGGGGATTTCCAAATATTATTAGGATGCCATCTGGGGATGTGAAGCCACTAAAAGTTCCTGTATTGAAGAATATGTTAGATTCTCATATAAGGGGAAAATTTGGAGGGAAAGTCAGGGCCATGGTGACTGTACTTGTAGCAAATGCGCAGGTTGATGTGTTTTACTGTCTTTGCGGCACGTGTTGCTTTAACCTCGGGTTTAAAATAAGTATTCTTGTCCCATCAATGAGAGAAGAGTTGACTGATTGACTAGATATGATGTTTATCATCTACAAGGGGAACTTGCATCATTAGGAATTTATGATATGGAATATATAGCTGTTAATGATAACAGTGTGGTCAAGGAAAATTTTTTCCTTCCATAGGAGGCAGATGTGCACTAGTTTGATCTGTGCGACCTTGGTAATTGCATGGTAATTGCCTTTGAGTCGTGGAAAACATGAATAGAATGCCTCAACCACCCCACCGATGCTTTTTTGTGTTGAGACTAGTTTGATTTTAGAGTATTCTTCTTTTTCATTGCTTGTAACATACTCTATACTCGCAAGTGTGCTTTTGTTGTGTGGTGTGATCGTTTGCATTATTTGTTCATAACATAACAGTGTTCCTTGGTCCTTGATGAGACACCCATGTTTGTGAAAAGGCCTACCTTGAGTCTGGATGTCTAGAAAACATGAGCCATGCCTACAGTATCTATGAAGCACAGTGAGTAGCTACTAGATTTTCAATGAATCTTCTCAGAATGACTGAAAAGCTATGAAAATTTCTCTGCCATATGGTATTCTGATATGAGAAGAACCAGAATACCTAACTAAAGCGAATGTTTCCATGCACATATTTAGTAAGGTTGCTCATCAAATGGTTCCTCATAAATGGACCAACAGATCTTTTATCTTCCCATGTACAAGGAAGTTATGTAAAATCCATTGTTAAATTTTGATCTTTAGAAATTATGACCTGCAAATAAGCTAGGGGTGCTACATCAAGTCCCATTGGATGTCATATCTAAGAAATTGGGGGGAGACGATTAGATTAAAAAATTATTTTCGTGGCTAGATGTACTTGGAATGCTTAACAACTTCCATAATTGAGCCTAACTTGCAATTATTGGAGATTAAGTTTCTCCGATCTGTAATTAATTCGGAGAAGTCAAATTGTCTGCTTTTGTTGATCAATCTTATGGTGTGAAGTTGATATTTACTTTTGTATTCTAGATTTATTCTATTTGTGAAGGCTTTGTTCTACATGAAACTTATTTTGAAGTTTTGGAAATTAGGGTGTATCTGATGTGCAGATTCCTGTAAATGCACGGGCTTTTTAGCAAGTCAATGAGTGTCATCCTCGATTTATCTCCATCAAAATTCTGTCTATAAAAATGTTGTCCATTGCTCTATGACTTTAAACATGAGGAGTGTTCGTGCCTTTTCTTTTATTTCTTGTGTTTCATGGTTATTCCATATGTATTTGCTGATTCTGTTGCTATTCTACAGATCTTAAGAGTAGAAGGATCGAATTCCAAACAGTATGCAGTGACAATTCGCCTTACACAAGACCAAAGCATGTCAAGTGAATTGTTGCTCAAGCAGCAAAGTGCACGCACACGTGGAATTGGTTCGGAACACTCTTCGTCTGCTAAGCAGGAGCTGGTCAATTGGGGTGAAATGTTCTTTTTCAAAGTCGATTCCCCTGTATGTATAGTCTCCCTTTTGTAATGCTTTAGCTAGGTTGATGTCCATAAGTCGTTTTTCTTTTACTTATAAGAGAATGATCTTCTCAAGAAGATCAATCTCATACTTGCATGGCCAGGAATTTCTCACGTGATAAGTGTGTCTGATCGACCCGTGGACATATATGGCTAAATCAGGAGAAAATTTGGAAGCTTTTCTCTTATTTGCCTAAACACTGGATATCTGGCCTGACCTTCTATGTTAAATTGTCAGTGGCATGGCACTTACTACTTGTGCTGTTATCTTAGTTCCCACTTAAGTTAACTGTATTAGTCTGCTTTCACTGTGGCTTCTACTCCTTTGATACCTTACCGACTCCTTTGATTCTTATTGAATCAGCATAATAGAATTAGATTCTAGTGCTTTACTATAGTAATGAGCAGTGTCTTTTCTAGAGGATATGTATTACTGTCATATTACTTTGGAATTCTGTATCTCCCCTAAAAGATTCTTAAAATGGTGCTATAAGTGCAGTCTTGTTTTAAGGGATCTGATGTGAAGGTCTTGCAATGTTCCCATATATGATTACTATAAGTTGAGCTTTAAAAGATCAATGTTGAGGAGTTTGACGTTATGCACATCGATCAAAATGCTACCATTTATTTTTGAGGACTTGATGCAAAGATAATGGAGACTTTGTGAAATGTTTGATTCCTCATCTAGAGATATGCACTATGACTTTTTTCTGTGATTGGCCAAACTGGTTGCGGGAGTTTCACAAGGGAACTGGAGTGAACAGTGGGAAAGATGATTATCTTCTTTAAAGAGATCCTTGGAACTATTGTGTGAGGTTCGGCATTGGATAGATTTCGAGGTTTTCTTTCACAGAGGCTTGATTTTATATTTCTAGCTATTCCTGGAAAATTCTTCATTTCTGCAAAGATCGAGAACTTCTCAGCGATAGTCTGCCTGAGTCTAGCTTTGAGACCTCTCCATCTGCAGCAGTACTGGGAAAGCTATATCTATGACTTATGAGTTGTAGATGATGTCTTCGTCTTGAACAGAATGGGTAGGAGCAGATATGAATTTCAAATGTGGATGAATAGATGTAGGATCTTGAATTGTCATTTTGATTAGGTCAAGAGTGGGAATGTATTGTTAATTATGCTGAGGTCTGCGAATGAAGAATCTGTTTGAGATCACGACTTTAGTAATGTGGGTGCACTTATCATGAATGATTTCAGATTTGTGCCAATGTCACTCCATTTTCAGAATGCGAGATGCATTTGGATTTTGTCTTCACTAAAGCTGAGTCGGGTTATCTTTAATCAAATCGAATGCTGGGTGGTCGGATAACAGGATGCAGGCAAATAAATTGTAGCTTACTTGAAGATAATAAAGCAGATGGCATGGTTCAAATGGAGGCGCATTTTTTGTTTTGGATAACTAGTGGAGGTTGATTATAAGGAAACCTGGTCGAGGATAAGGCCGAGGAAATATTATGGTAATAGTGACTTGTAGATGGTCTAGTAAGAAGTGTTAAACAGAATTGGAGAGGTGGGTAACATTCCACAGCTTGCCTTTACAGCTAAGTGCTTTTGCCATCAAAACCTATGTGTACTATCATTTGTCAAATGGGAGTGTTAGCATTGAACCTAGTTTCTACTTTTCCAGGCTTATTTGATATTATCAGACCATTAGATTGACTTGCTAAATTTCTATTAATAGTCTACTTTGGCATCTAAATCATAACTTCATTTTAATGTGTTTTACCATAGATTTGAGGGATGTCAGTCCTTTACTTGAAAAGTTGCTTCAAGACTGTACATGGTTATATTGATGCCAACTCATAATTAAATTTTGGTGCAGGACCACTTCAAGGTGGAACTAACTGTCATTGATGCCGGAAACGGTACTATTTGGATTTATATATACTTTCAAATAATTGAGAAGTGAGATTGAACCATATTTTTTTGCTCATTGTGTTTGTCAACTCATACGTACTGTCTCTGTGTTACAGATGACCATGTTTTTATCAACCCTGTAATGTCAAAATTTTAGCTGTAAAAAAGAGATGTTTGGTATCAGAATTGGACATCTGAATCTAGTAGATAGTACTTAAATGCACAGCTATTTAAACTAGCATTACTTTTAGTAGCTGTAGGAAAGAATATTGAATATCAGTAAGTTCGTGCTGTTGTCTGGACTATTATTGTAACACTGTACGCCCTTGGATGTTTAGCATGTGCGAGAGATTTTGTAACTTACTTTCTTTTTGTTACAGGTAATCCCGTTGGATTCTCTTCTTCTCCTTTAAAAGAGGTGGCAAAAAATATCCCTGACAGCTTAAGCCCATCAGCTTATTTGAATAGATTGACATGGATGGATCTATTCTCTGCACAATCAGTGGTAATTTTCTCCTCACATGCTTTGATAGGATTTATTCCAGGTGTCTACTCAGTAAAGTTTCTAGATGTACGTAAGTGGACGATGACACAGGTAGCATTGGGAAGGAGATTCTAAATTTAGTTATTCTCAATTCTTAATGCAGAACTCAATTGAAGAAACAAATGGTCAGAAATTGTGTGGGAGAATAAGGTGTGGCATACTATTGTCACCTGGATATGAGGTGGAGGATCAGGAGAATTCCAGTATTTCTGGCAAAAGATCTGGATTTATCCAAATCAGTCCTTCGAGGGAAGGTCCATGGACTACTGTCAGGCTAAATTATGCAGCACCTGCTGCTTGTTGGCGATTAGGCGATGATGTAATTGCAAGTGAATTAATTTTTAAGGAGGGTGATAGATATGTAGATATAAGGTCACTGGTCACTGTATGTAACAATACAGATATAACAATTGATTTATGCCTCAAGTCCAAAGCTCCAGTTGATAGAACACTTGATGATGCTAGTAAGATTGACGTGCAGCAATTTGAGCATGATAAAACTGAAAAGGACAAGTTTTTCCAGAAACTGGAGATCTCTCTTGGACAACTGAGTCCTGGAGACACTGTCCCTCTCCCTCTCTCTGGATTAATCCACTCAGAATACTTTGTGCTGCAATTAAGGCCTTCTAGAATACTTGATTCCAATGAATACTCCTGGAGTTCTGTGGTGAATAAACCAGAGGAGTCTGGTGAACCAACAGGAATTTCTGAAATACGTGTTTCAGCACTGGCTGAATCCAATGAGCTGTTGTACTGCAACCCTCTAAATGGAACTTCTTCAGATGGATCCCAAAAACTATGGTTCTGTGTAAGCATACAAGCAACAGAGCTTGCCAAAGACATCCATTCAGATCCAATTCAGGATTGGAAGATTGTGATAAAAGCTCCATTGTCTCTAACTAATTTTCTTCCTCTGGCTGCGGAGTTCACTGTCCTGGAAATGCCAGCAGGTGATCATTTCTCTGCTTGCGCAAGAGGGATACTTTGTCCTGGTGAACCTGTAAATGTATACCAGGCGGACATAAGAAACCCATTGTTCCTTTCATTGCTGCCGCAAAGAGGATGGTTACCAGTGCAAGTAAGACATCACCTCAGCCATTGCACATACAAGAAATATCTTTCTTCTTTTATCTCTGAGAATGTGCATGCAAGACTTGTTTAGAATATAACAGACTCTTAGTCCATCCGCTTTTGACACTATATCTGCAGGAAGCTATTCTTCTTTCTAATCCACATGGAGTTCCAGCAAAAACAATGAGCTTAAGAAGTGCTATTAATGGCAGGTCAGTGACAGCAGATTTTGACCTTTTTGTTATGTAATGCTTTTGTGATGGAACCACCTTTTCCTAGGTAGCCTCATGCGTCATAATGTGGTTGTCTGCAGGATAGTGCAAATCATTCTCGAGCAAAATTATGAAAGAGAACAACCGATGCTGTCAAAAGTGATTAGAGTGTATGCTCCTTACTGGTTTGATATTGCTAGATGTCCGCCTTTGACATTGCGATTTATAGACACAGGAGGGAAGAAATCTACCAGGAAATTTGCTCTTCCTTTTCATTCTAAAAAGAGCAATGGAAATCTTCTTGAGGAAATAGCAGAAGAGGAAATTTATGATGGTCACACTATTGCCTCTGCTTTGAATTTCAACATCTCGGGCCTATCAGTGTCTTCTTCTGGTGAAGGGCACTTTGGACCTGTGAAAGATCTCTCTTTGCTTGGGGACATGGTATATCTGACATGCATAGAAACCCTTTTTGTGCTTTTTGGAGATGACTTCCTTGCTTACTTTTCTCTTGGTCCTCAGGATGGATCATTGGATATTAACGCCTATGATGCTGATGGGAAATGTGTGAAGCTTTTTGTTTCTACGAAACCATGCCCCTACCAGTCTATTCCAACTAAGGCAGGAATCTTTTCCTTAATTCTTTGGCGTATTGCATATATTGTTTTCCTTCATATTTTTTATCCCCTTTGCAAGTGGAAGGAGTAAGAAGTGTAATGTTGAATAAGATCTTTTACTATATCTGCATTCTTTTTTTGCAGGTCATCTGCATCCGACCATTTATTACTTTCACAAACAGACTTGGTCAGGATATACTGCTTAAGTTAAGCTGCAGAGATGAAGCAAAGATTCTTCGTGCATGTGATTCTCGAGTCTCCTTCCCTTACCGTGATGGCGATGGACCTAATGAACTCCAGGTTGGGATCTGATTCCAGCCCTTATTGCTGCATAGTTCAGTAGATATTTTCCCAAAGAGGCTGCTAACCTTTGCATGACCCTTATGGTGCAGCTTTCTCACCATAGTGACGCAAAGTACTGATTGCACTTCCCCCTCCCCATTGCTTTAGCTTCATATTATGATGTGGCTTGTCTTAACTCTGGAGTTCATAGTAGATTGAATCAAAAGAGCGAGCAATAGTACCACTTATCAGTTTATGGCCGATGAAAGCATCTTGATGCATGTTCTGTTCTACCTGCCTGCATGTAAAGTCTACTTACTGTAGTCAAGGAGGAGGAATCTCTGTGGATGGAGAGCGTATAAAAATATTATCATGTCATGATAAATAAAGAGATTTTTTGTGACTGGTCAAATAAAATGGAAAAACTGATGGTGCACTAGATATGGTGATGATAAAAGGGCCCCGAGTAATCTTTTAAGAAGAGTCCATGTGCTCAAGTACGAGTGATTTTTGCTTTTACTGATTTATAGTCTCCCATCGTGAGTGAAAACATATAATTCTTTGAGCAAGTGATCAATTTAGTGTTGCTATATTTCTAGGTTCGATTAGGAGATACTGAGTGGTCATATCCAATTCAAATAAAAAAAGAAGATACTATTTCATTGGTTCTGAGGACACAAGCAGGCATTCGGAAGTTCGTGCGGACAGAAATTCGGGGCTATGAGGAGGGATCGCGGTTTATTGTTGTATTCCGCCTTGGATCAGCATTCGGTCCAATCAGGTAGTTTTTCACTATCGGACTTATTCAGATAAACTGATTTTAATATGAAGTCACTCTAGATGTTTTGCTTTGTAAGCACATAGCTTTTGGGAAATGCTATTGGTCTCTTTTGGTTGCACTGTGTTTTTAATTGACCTAAGAAAGCTATTCTTGGCTTAAATAGGATGGAGAACAGGATAGGAGATAAAAAGATCCGCATCCGCCAGGCTGGATTTGACGAGAATTATTGGATTCAGATTGAACCTTTCTCCACAACAAATTTTTCTTGGGAAGATCCCTATGGCCAGAAATTTATTGAAGTTAAAGTGGACGAAAGTTGCAGTGCAGTTTGGAAATTCGATTTGGAGGATTCTGGGCTTCACTTGGTCGAGCAAGGGGAACTGAAGATGAAATTTCATGTCTTTGAGATGGTTGATGTCAAAGTCGGGAGGTTTATAGATGACAAAACATCAAATCTAGATGAAAATATGCTTGTCACATCTACGGGAAATCAAGGAAGTACTCAATTGCCAGCAAAAAAGCGGAATGAAGCGACTCCTCTAGAGCTTATAGTGGAATTGGGAGTTCTAGGAGTTTCTCTCATAGACCATAGGCCAAAAGAGTTATCATACTTGTACTTAGAGAGGGTCTTCATATCGTATTCAACCAGCTATGATGGGGGAACAACAACCAGGTTAGAGAATATTTGTATGTAAGCTGTTTTTTGGTTGTTTCAGAGATGTAGGATTTAGGCGTATTGTGCCCCTTTTCGAAACCGGTGCTTCAGCCTGATGATTACATTACCTGTTGAGAAATAAACAGGAGGTCTTTTAATTCTCTGTGCAGAGATACACTATCTTTTTTTGTTACTAATTGTAGATAGTTTCTTATCAAACTCTTAAGAAACAAGCGTAACTCATAATTGGCAGTGTTTTGGGAAGGCATTGTCTGTTGTGTTGTTGCAACCTTAAAGAATGCATTATGGTACATGTCAAACTGTTATATATGTATATATATATATATATATTTTTTTTTTTCGGGTGAAGTTAAGCACAGTGTTACATGGAAGTCAATTTGGATTTGTGGATGATGATAATGCATGCCGTAACCACTCTCTTTAGAAATTTCAAGGAAGAAGCTTTTTGTTGTGGTATTGTGAATGCAATTTATTTGAAAATAGATGATGCTGATTTTCTTTAAACGAAAGAAAGAGGTAGAAAACATCTGCATCTGATGCTTGCCTCCTGCAGCTTTTCTGAATATTGAAGCATACCTTCCAACTTCGGAAAACTTAATTAGCATATTTTATTTGTGAGGAGGATAATATGATTGAATCTTGATTGTTATATGTTATTCTGCTTTCTTGCAAAATCTTCACTTTTGGGTTAAGGTCCTTAATTGGGGTTTGTCTATCTTCCAGATTCAAGCTCATTCTGGGATACTTGCAGATCGACAACCAGCTCCCTTTAACTCTCATGCCTGTGTTGTTAGCTCCGGAGCAGGCCACTGACTCACATCATCCAGTATTCAAAATGACTGTTACAGTTTGCAATGAGAACCCTGATGGCATCGTGGTCTATCCATGCATATACATATGGGTAAATTTTGAATGCCCTACGCGGTAAAGCACAGTTGAAGCAGATCTTTTCATTCTGATGCCAGTCTAAATTGACATGACAGGTGACAGATAAGTGGTGGAGGCTTGATATCCATGAACCTATCATTTGGGCTTTGGTGGATCTCTACAATAACATCCAGATGGACCGTTTGCCCCAAACTTCTAGCGTCACACAAGTTGATCCAGAGATACAAGTCAAGTATGATTCTCGTGTAGCTATTAATATGGATATCTTGTACAATTGGGATTAGGCTAAATTTAGATGCACAATTGAATGCTACCTCATTTTCTAAATCTGATTATTAAAATTGTCTCCTACAACATTGCATAATCACAAATGACGTCAAAATGCATGTCCTCCATGCTTGTCTTTCTCATTGTTGAAGAGGTGACATTTGCTGGGTCCTTGTGGGGGCATAACATACCAAATTTTGCTAATGTTGACATCCCGTTTGGGGCACTGCCCTGATCAAACTATGTTGTTAAGTTGATGTGGATTCTTCAGTTCGATATCAAACTTGGAAGGATGACTAATGACTGCAATATTGGAAATACAAGGGGACGCAAGAATCTAATATTTGCTTTAATAGAGAATACTTAAAGCTATGCACCTGAAGTGTCATTGCATCTGTGTCGGGATTTTCAACTCCTCCTGTGCTGATTTACCCATTGGCAATCATTATTAAAACGAATTAGCAAACCTCCTGGCTGTCCCATTTGACACAGGAATGCAGATATTTAGTGATTCAAGTCTACGATAATGAGGACTCAGTGAATACTGCTTTCTCTGTCTTTTGTAGTAAAAGTTCACAAAAAGAATGTTTTCAGCAATCAAATACCATCATTCAGGTTTCCAATCACCAATAGACTTTAGCTAAGAAAGCCCTTTGGAACCATGAATGATTTGAGTTTCCTTCAAAATGGCAGCCCTTAAATTTCTGCTTGCTTCTTTCCATCCCCTTGGATCATAGTATGACATTTTCATAGTAAAAATCTCATCATCAGTTAAAGGCCGCAATTAGTCCATGGGTCAAATGAATTGGGACTAGTTATTGTTTTCTATATGGTTTGCCTCTGTATCATTGAGATGCTACGACTTTTCACTGTACATCTTTTTATATTTATGCAGAATCCCATATCCTGTCCCATGAAAAATCCTATTTGTAGGATTCTGGCGAATACTACCTATTGGGGCTGTCAATGTTATAGTATATTTTAGAAACTTACTGCATCAATTTAGCTACATGGTCTCAGTGAAGAATAGCCTCTTTTACGGTGGCATCTCTGTTTTCTCATGCATAGTTGCATATCCCTTTACCTTGTGACAAATTCTTCCTTGGTCGATCCTAAGCTTTTCTAGCATAATACCTACAATTGAGTCTGTTGTGACCTCATATGCATCTCAAAACTTCTCCAATTTGCTCAATATTCCAATAGACCTCTCTTCTCTGCATGATTGGCATTTTCTTGTACTAACATTCAACTAATTTAGATGCATAATTTTTCCCTTGAGAAAGAGGATCCGACTATTCAAATATTACTTTCGCTTATAATGAAGAATGTTCAGAAGAGATACATAATTGTGGTCTGTCTCTTCTACCAGTGTAATAGATATTTCGGAGGTCAGACTAAAGGTGTCGCTGGAGACTGCACCTGCTCAGAGACCTCATGGCGTTCTGGGGGTCTGGAGCCCCGTCCTGTCTGCTGTTGGAAATGCATTTAAAATACAGGTAAGCTTTATGCCTACTAAGAATCTACCCTCATTATTGCATTTCCTGTGCTTTCTCATGAGGTGATACTAGATTGTTGGTTTCTTTCAGTTGCACTTTGGCCTATATAATATCCAGCTTTTTACACATTGTGTTAGTACTTCCACATGTTAATTTTTAGACAGTTAGATGTTGATGAAGTACCAAAATTTTGTCACATAGCGGCACCTCCGTGTGGTAGTGTCCATGGGTCTAAAATTATGAGATTGATCAGGTTTAAAGCTCCATTCTTGTGGTGACACTGAACCAATCCTAACATCGTGCTGTTTTCTCTTTTATTTATTTTCAGTTGCATCTGAGGAGAGTTATGCACAAGGACCGATTCATGCGCAAGAGCTCTATCCTTCCTGCTATTGGAAATCGTATTATGAGGGACTTGATACATAATCCTCTACATTTGTTGTTTTCAGTAGATGTACTTGGGATGGCGAGTTCAACATTGGCTTCTCTCAGTAGAGGATTTGCTGAACTTTCAACTGATGGTCAGTTTCTGCAATTACGTTCAAAGCAGGTAATTACTTCTCACTGATGGTTTATATCAGTTATTTTCCTAAGCTGAGCTCACCTGCACGCTGAATTAGGTACGATCAAGGAGAATCACTGGGGTAGGTGATGGAATTATTCAGGGGACAGAAGCCCTAGCCCAAGGTTTTGCTTTTGGGGTGTCTGGTGTAGTGACAAAGCCTGTGGAGAGTGCAAAGCAGCACGGTCTTCTAGGACTTGCTCATGGGGTCGGACGTGCTTTCCTTGGGATTGTTGTTCAACCAGTCAGTGGAGCATTGGACTTCTTCTCAATGACTGTTGATGGAATAGGTGCGAGCTGTTCCAAATGCTTGGAAGTTCTAAATAGCAAGACTAGCTTCCACAGAATCCGAAATCCTCGAGCTATCCGCACGGATGGCATTCTTAGAAATTATTGTGAGAGAGAGGCACTTGGTCAGGTACAAAACTAATGCCTTCTTTAGTCCTTTAAGCTGTTTTGATTGGAATTGTTGAAGAACAGGCTATATGAACACTTAAGCCCTTCTTTTTTTTTTTTTTTGGTAAGGTATTCTTTTTTATTTTTTAATTCTTACCTTTACCAAAAAAAAACACTTAAGCCTTTTAAGGCAAATGGCTGTTTACTATCAAAGCAAGGTCAAAGGTTCAAATCCGAATGCTTCCCCTTATTGTCATTTTCTCTCGTTTACTGTTTTGTGGTCCAGTCTGCTGTTGTTTGTGTGATGTGCTTTTGTCCATGTGTTGTCTTTAGGTATAAGGTCTGGCTTACACTATAGGTGATGTGTTGAGAAAGATGCTAGAAATTTTTTTTGTGCTATTGTTTAGTGGATATTCAGATAGTTTGTCAGAAAACTATTCAACATCAACGAGAGATTTCAGCTTTGTGACCGTGATATAGGGCAGAACCTGCACAATAAGGCCAAGAAGTTCATGTTTAATTCTGGATCTTCATTTATATTTGTTTCTCATAGAATAATGCAATAATATTGGTTTATCTTTTTGGCAAGAACCTCCTCAAAATATGAATTTTTTTTCAGTGTTTTGGTCAAAATGAATTCAAACCTTCATAAGCTGAGGATAGTTTTTAATTCAGCATGAACATATTGCTAACGTCACATCTCATGCACATTGCCAGTGGGTTTGTAATCTTCAATAACTCTGTCACTATTAAAGCTATCTTTGGTCTCTGTAAATTACCACCAGTAAAAGAAGTCACATGCACTCTAATTGATATCCTTTTTCAATGCACTCTTTTTGGCTCATACGTGATTTTAGATCCTACTGTTTTATAATCCCTTCATAATAACATACATATGTAAAAGTAGTAGTTTTTAACAAGTGTATTCCCAGAAACACAAGACTTCTCAAACAAGTTACGTTCCAGTTGAAATGAAATGAAACGAAATTCTTGTCCCATTCTTTTGATGGGTAAAAGCTAATGTGGGGGCATTTTCTGATGAACGGTCTCAAAGATCACATCAGATTGAACATTGCATTTTGGCCGCTAGTTGTGAAATGTTGAAGATGTCCATGCATCAATAAGCCGGAAAGTGTTCTCCTGATTGCCCACTGAAAGATTTTGCCGCTCTGCTATGTAGACATTCCACCTGTCTAAAATATGTAGGCATTCCATCTGTCTAAAATTTCAGTGCCTGCTTAAATTTTAGTAGTTATGTCTGACATTCTCCGTAGATCTTTTTGAACGCAATTATGTATTATTGTCTAAGAATAAAGCATGATGATTATCTTTTTTATGGACTGGTGAAAAATTATTAACCTTTTTGTTCATATTATGTTTGCAGATGATACTCTACCTTGCAGAAGCTAGTAGGCGCTTTGGATGCACTGAAATTTTTAAGGAACCATCTAAATTTGCCTGGTCAGATTATTATGAAGAACATTTTGTTGTGCCCTACCAAAGGATTGTTTTGGTGACCAACAAGAGGGTCATGCTGCTTCAGGTGAATAAAGAGATCTTAATATACCTTCTTCACCTATTGCAAAATTCGTAGCACTATTGATTGTGTGTGCATATGTAGTGCCTGGATTTCGATAATATGGATAAGAGACCTTGCAAGATCGTGTGGGACGTGTCCTGGCAAGAGCTGATGGCATTGGAGTTGGCAAAAGCAGGATGTAACCGGCCTTCCCACTTAATCCTTCATCTTAAAAATTTTAGAAGATCAGAAAATTTTGTCAGAGTTATTAAATGCGTTACTGAGGTGGAAACTGAGGGAACAGTACCTCAAGCAGTCACAATCTGTTCAGTTGTGCGGAAAATGTGGAAAGCATATCAGTCTGACATGGAATGCCTTGTTCTGAAGGTTTGTATGTGGGATAAGATTGTTTTAATGACTGCTTATTCTTGTAATTCTGAATGAGTTTTCTGCTCATAGGTTCCTTCAAGTCAGAGACATGTATATTTTGCATGGAGTGAAGCTGATGGGAGAGAGACACTTAACCTGAACAAGGCCTTCGTAAGATCGAGAGAGTTTTCCTCTTCCAACTCTGTGTCAGATGATAGGAAATTTGTTAAACATAGTATCAACTTCAGAAAGATCTGGAGCAGCGAACAGGAAACAAAGGGTCGTTGCTCTCTGTGCAAAAAGCAGGTGCTTCGTCAACATCTTACTCTACAGTATTCTATCTACTGGATTTCCTTTTCTTGATAATTTGATGAGTTTGATTGTTACTGAAATTGCAATTTTTTCTTTTATCAGAGTTCGGAACATTCTGGAATCTGTAGCATTTGGAGACCTATTTGTCCAGATGGGTAAGGTTTAAGTTTGATGCGATATCAGTTAGGCTTCTTGATATTTTTTTGGCAGTCACAAAGGGAAGTCCTTCCACCTCGTCTTTTATCACATAGCAGCATATATGGTCTGCAGATCTGGTGATTTGAGAATCATTTAATGGGTGCAGAGTTCCTTGTGCTTGTGCTCTAGCACAAAGTTTGCTTAAACTAAATGTGCCTTGGGGTGTAGAAGGGGAACCGTTAGTGACTTAGGGCCAGTTTGATAGCCCAATTAAATGACGAAAATTGAAAACTCAGCAATTTAGCAAAGCGTGTTTGATAATCCTAATTACCATTGATTTGATGGGTTCAATTAAGTAAAGGATCCGCTTAATATGTTAATTAAGTGTTTACTCAGTTCACTCAATTGGAAAGGCAATGAGAATGAATTATGAGCTTACCAATTGTACCAATAATTATCACAATCCTTTTTTTGGTGAGAAACTCAGTATTTGGTAATCACTTTTCAGCTATCATCAAGCAATTTTTAATTTTATTTACATTACTCAAGATTTCCAGCAATTAAAATCCAGTACTTTAAATTCTCAGCATTTAGTCTTCAGTTTCATCAAACCAGCCCTTAGCATCTAGAACTAGACAGCTGTAATATTAATGAGACAGATTCACCAGAGATGACTTATGAATTAGAAATCATTGCTGGGTGGTGACCATTGACATTGACAGAATGGATGATCATCTCTCATCTTGCGATAGGTGAGTTGGGTACCTTTTGATGGCTTGTTTAATAAAAAGATGATACGGGGATTTGAGATTTTGATAGTCATTGGGAGAGAGGTTTATGGACTGGAGAGTGCACACAGGTTTCGTGCAGCTCATATTATTATCGTTTTCATTCTATATCTATAAAGTTGTCGACACTCTTGATGGATTTTATTTCAAGTCAGTTGAATTTTTCTGTTTATGTGCGACTAGGATCTTCATATCGGTTTAGAGTGCATAAACTATGTTTAGTTGCTGCTAAGGAGGTCCTGGAAGCCATGTTATGCTTAGTTGCTGCTAAGGAGGTCCTGGAAGCCATTAGGCAGATCATTCTGTCCTTTTCTTTCCCCCAGTGCGCTGGGCGGAGAGAGATAGAGACAGAGAGAAAGGTTTAGTTCAGGAATAAATAGAGCTTGCTAGCAGTTCACAGAGAATACTTAGTAAGAGAATTCATGTTTTTCCAGCCCGTATGGGGAGCGGGGGAGAGATGGAGAGACTGGTTATTCTAGACCTTATGATATATAGCTTTCTTTCTTTCTTTCTTTCTTTCTTTTGGGCCAGATGATGTACAGTAATGTAGCTGCAGTTGATTAATGTGTTTCCATTTCAGGTGATGATTGTTACGTTTCTGATATCTTAATAGATTTTGGACCTGTGGCTTGATCATTACGCTTCTGATATCTTAATAGATTTTGGACCTGTGGCTTTTCTGTTGTAGGTATGTTTCTGTCGGAGATATAGCTCGAGTCGGTGACCATCCTCCAAATTGTGCTGCTATTTATAGTAATAGCGACAGACTTTTTGCCCTTCCAATGGGCTATGACCTGGTAAGGAGACTTGTACTTGTGCTCTCTCGAGCAGAAGTGAAATGAGCACCTAGGAACCAATCAAAATATGAACTTGGAGAGGAAAATTAGTGTGTTTTCAAATCTAAAGCAGCTACATGACCGTAAAAAGATCTGAGAGGCTAATTTCCATACCTTGTGGAGTAACTCCTGCCTTTTGGTTGAGTCACAGCGGTCTCAGACTTAACACATCTTGCAAGTTGGGTCATCTAAATCCTTAGAAGTCAGATGTTAACAAGAAAAGGGGGGAGATTGTTAGGAAATATATTGTATATCCATTTAGAGAGAAGTGCACATGGGCAACAGAATGTAAAAATTTAGGTATTCCTCAAATTGTGATAACATCTGGAAAGATATGCTCTGCTCCCGGAAGCCATAAGGTTGATGAAAGTGGAAACTCTGATGCAGTTCAATGCATTGCTTATGTTTGCTGGCATCTTAAATTTTATATTGCTTCAGGTTTTGGGTTCTGATAAAAAATTATGATACAACTATGATTGATTGTTCAGGTATGGAGAAACTGCTTAGATGACTACACAACCCCTGTCTCCATTTGGCATCCTCGAGCGCCCGAGGGATTTGTTTCTCTTGGTTGTGTCGCCATAGCTGATTTCACAGAACCGCGACCAGATTTAGTCTATTGTGTGGCGGAGTCGCTTGCTGAGCAGACGGAATTCGAAGAGCAAAAGATATGGACTGAGCCGGATTCCTATCCTTGGGCATGTCACCTATATCAAATCAAAAGTGACGCTCTCCACTTTGTGGCATTGAGACAAACCAAGGAGGAATCTGACTGGAAGCCTATGCGGGTTCATGACGAGCCAGCGGTGCAATTGCATTCATGACGAGCTCTATATTTAGTGGAAGGGCATTAGTCGTTGAGGAAATTGAAAGGTTGTCTGGTTTTGTTACGACAACTTGTCAGCAAGTCGCAGACTATATGGCTTGGCCGGGAGACTTGCCAGCAAGTTGCAGACTATATGGCTTGGCCGGGAGAGCACAGTTGGTTCGTCCCGTAACATTTGTTACTTCATGATAACAAACAGAAATGGCTACCCTAGTTTTTTGAGCGAGGTGCCTCCTTTACTTAGTAGTTCCATCTACCGGTAACATTTGTTACTTCATGATAACAAACAGAAATGGCTACCCTAGTTTTTTGAGCCCTCCTTTACTTAGTAGTTCCATCTATGTACCATAACTCTGCATTTGTCCACATGTATATGCAATTTTGACAATGGGAAACTTCCCAGTGAGACTTTTTTCCCCCTCTGGTTCAATTCAGATGGTCTTCAGGCTAAGATTGCTTCTTATTTCGGGGAAAATTCTAGTGTTGCCTTTCTTGACCCGAAAAGTGAGGGGTGGGGGTAGCGGATGAGAGCTCTAGAAACTGCGGTAAAGATGAATGGAGAAGAGGCTGCGCAGGCGAACTGGGCCGGGTTTGATTCCGGGCCATTCCCCAATTGTCTTAGCCAGCAGAACGATATGCCCGACGAAAGCATGCGCTACAGTGGTTTTCGTGCTTCTTTTAATGAAATTCATCAATGGAGAGTAAGTGTCCCAAAGTAAATAAGGAAAATAATGTGACTTAATCGCAAATTGGAGGAAACAATGTGATTTAATCGTAAATTGGCCGTTTTGGAAACACGAAGGCATAGTTAAATCATGATAATTGATATGACAGGTAGAAAGACAGGAACGCGATAAACTCTCCGCACCATGTTGTTTAAATACACATCACAAAGAAAGATGACGCAACCCGGAGACTCGTATCTTTGAGGGGAGGAGGGTCTGAAAAATTACAAGCACACATCTCCATCACCCGAGTAGATCTCTCACTCTTTGGGGATCAAAACTAATGACGAAAGAATAGCCAGAATAGCCGAGAGAATTCAAGTGGAAACTCCCAAGAATTTGCTTGTGAATTGGGCAGGCAGGACGTGGGTGGGATGCCTGCGGCGTCACAGCCATCGAACATCTTGGAAGACGAGGAGATGTCCCGCATGGTAATGTAAGTCGGTGACTATCTATCTTCATTTGGGTCCCAAAGTAGTTTCCGAGTAGGAGCAGGAGGTGCCAACCCCGGAATATCACGAATGTCCTTGTTATTCGGGTGGACAAGCTGCAGATGAAGGAACGGGAAGCCACCATATAGTCAATAGCAATTAATTTCCACGCCTACTTAGCTTAAAAGTAAAAGAACAGAAATTGGAAAGTGCTTGAGCTTGTCTAGAAAGAAATGGGGTTCGATCCATAGATGCAATGCCTGAGGGGTGGAGCATTGCACAACAGTTGATTTACTGATGGTGCAATCATATTTTGAACTTGAATGAAGTTTAAAGGGTCGACTTAAGTCACTTGTGAGGATTACATCAATGGAACGATCTACCAACTGCCCTCATGCAAAGGCAACCTCACGCAAAAGGAAGAGTATGTTCATCTTCAGAATAACAAGGAAAGAGCAGAGAACTTACTTTCACAATTATGATGGCTATGACTCCAATGACTATGAGGCCAAGCAACGCCATAATACACTTGTCAGTTGCAACCTAAAGCCCAAACAGAAAAGACCAGAGGAAAATCAAGCTCTCGCAGCTAAGTGGGATAAATCAGTTTTTGGTACTTGGGAGAACAAGGTGTGGAGGAATTTGACCTGCCTACCAATTTCCTTGACCAGCTGGGATGCTTTCTTGATTGAAAAATGAATGGAATCCAGTTCATTTACAATCCTGCTCATTTGCTCAGTCTGAAAACAGGAACAGTTGTTCAATTCAGAGAAAAACTAATTTCTGTACAAAAATCACCATGCTGAAATGTCAAATTTGCTAGTACAAACCTGAGCCTTGAGAGCAGCTGCAGTCTCCGTTCCAACATTGACAGTATCTTGGACAGTCTATCAGGATGAAGACAAAAACTTAATACTTTTCTCATCACATGACTAGGATCATCAACCAAAATGATAACAGCATGTACAAATTTGCTATTTTCCCAAACCAACTGGTCTGATATATCTTATATGTAATAGAAGGAAAAGAGAAAACAAAATGGAAAAAAAAAAAAGGATGTTAGGGAGATCTGGGAAGGTTAGACAGTTCAAGAAGACAATTCAGTCTAATGTTTGAAGAAGCCTAAACAGGTCATAGAGTCCTCATCTAAATAGAAATAGCCCAAAAAGAAAAGGGTTGAGAAACTGATAATGTTGACATCACAACTTAAAAAGCTTCAAGTCCAAGTGCAGTAACAAACCTTCTTGGACCTCTCAATGGCTTGATCTGTCTCATCCATCATCTGGTTTCCATGATTCATTAGCTGTTGATTTGTCATGGCTGAGATAAGATGTAGATAAAACTCAGGGAACCTCCCATCATTGAATAATACCGAAAATAAGAAATGCAGCATAAAACCCAGCAAACTTCCTATTAATGATAAATAAAAATACACAAAAAAGAGTTACAAGTTGGGAAGAGGATTAATTGGACTTCTCTAACATCCAAAAGTTACCAGAGAACCAACCCTCATTTACCAGTAATTTCATTTTTTCTCAAGTCAAAAGGGAATCTCAGCAAGCTCTTCGAAATTTTGAGGCTGTTTGCACACAATCATAGACTTTAATCGGTAAGGAATGGGTAAGTAGAAAGTGCTCCATAATTTACGTATGCAAATCAAAAAATGCTTTTGCAAGAAAAAGTTGTTTTTTTGAACACGAAGAATAGAGCAAATAAAAGCTACCATCACCTAAATATGGCCTTATACAAGCTTATCATATGGACCTATGTCTATAATATTCACAACGTATGTTGTGATATAACTAAGAGAGTCTAATTACGCTCAGATTTTGATTTGCTTTACCACCACAAGAAAACCATTCTCATGAATTTCTTCTCTGTGCTCAACACATTCCAAAGGTATATTTGTTCCATTTAACAAATTTAATCCTCGCTTGATTGCCTACTTCCGAGACATACAGAATTTGGATTTAGGACAGTGCTATTTGCTATCCATGCATTGCAAGAACTAGGGTAATGAAACCTTATTCCAATTGCCAAAGTTGTGGAAGGAGGATCATTTGTTGTTAACTTACTTCAAAACCTTTATATTATAGCCCCTAAAGGGTCTGTCATTGCTTATGATGAGTGAATGCTTTATTAAAATTTGATGCACTCACATGAAGCGAGCAAACCATTGTCCTCAGCAATTCCTTCACTGGGCCCATCAAAGAGATCAACTCGTTTGTTTTCAAGATTTGTTGTATATCTGCACCGGCATTAAATCCGAAGTGAACAAATTCAACATAAGTTATGAAGCTCGTTCGTTTGGACAACACAGACAAAATCAATTAAAGTTGAGATGTACATGTACTGCAGCTAATTGCTAAGCAGGTATGCAGTGAATTAAAAAATAAAATGAAAGATCTTTATGCTAGTTTCAGCAAGAAAGATATTATTCCGGGAGTTACTTGTAGAAGCAGAATTAGGACCCATGAGCATACCTCTTTTTTTGGGCTACAAATGAATTAAGCTCTTTTACCTGCAAAAGTACCCAATAAACAGCACAGTTAATTCTAATTCATTGCAAAGCATAAAGCTCAGTAACATTGTTGATGAAATGTCCTAATAAAAAGCCAACCATTGACTGCTTTTTCTCATTGAGCATTCTGCTAGTTTCTGCATCGTTTCTACCCTCAAGATCCTTTAGTTCTCTGTCGAACTCCTTAATGAGCCTGAAATGATCCCATTAAGCAACATCACATAAAGTACTTGACGAAGGAGAATCAATGCAAAAAAACCATTTGTAGGACGTGTCTGGTCACAGCATTACACTTCCAAGTTAACTAAGAAGAGGGGATGTCCCAGCATGTTTTTAGCAGACATAATCGTACCATGTTTCATTCCAACAGGCGGGTTTAGAAAATTAAGTGAATTGTCTGATGATAGAGCAGAAATTTAAACTTTAAGCTTCTGGCCTGAGTCCTTCCATCAATTTACAAATTAAGGCCAGAGCATTCTTTATAGTTCAATGCTAACTGAAATTAGGCATTCACACTGACAACTATTGTTCTGCAGTTGATCCATTTAGAAATTAGATACCAATCAGATGTCACCTCTTCATCAACATGGACTAGAAGATTCAGACATCCATACTAAGGCTGCTAGCGTCGTGGCTCTCACTAGTTAGTAAACAACAGAGATCTGCTTGAGATTCATAACTTCAGTAAAAACTCTTTGCATTAGCATTAATGAGAGAGAACATAATAGTTGTGCAGTCACCTCTTACACTCGCGCATTTTATCTGTAAGCTCTTCCAGTTGTCTACTCTGCCGGTTGGCATCCTTGATCTTATCCAGTTTCTGGAATCCATTTCTGGGAAAAGAAAAAAGAAACTACTTAGAGTAAACTGGAATAAAGCTAGTAATTGTGAGCAAAGTGTTCATGTTAGCTACTAAGGACAGGAATGAGATAGCACCAACTATAAACTTATCTGTCAAAGCTTATAAAAAAAATGACACCAGGAAGCATATTTAACCACAATAATTTTCTTAATCCATTTCTGCAAGAGAATGAATACAAATAATTTGATCCATGAACCTTACCCAAAAAAAATAATTTGATCCATGTAATCTAACGAACAAAGGACAGTAAACTAAAGCTGAGCTTAAGCCATAGTTAGCTGGAGAATGCTACTCAGAATTACAATCGTATGGCCTCACTATAAAATCCGCAATCAAAGCATTTGAAAGAATCGGTCTTTCACAACGACAGAGCCAGAAGGGTACACTGACTTGGAACACAAACCATGAAGCGGATTAGACAGATTAAAAAATTATATCAAGCTAGAGTTTGAAAAAAAAAATGCCCGTGATCAGTCCTTCAATTTCAAGCGAACTGCCTTCATCTATGAGATATAATTGAAGTTATACCAGGAAAAATCAAAATTCCTTAATCTATGAGACATAATGAAAAGATACCGGGAAAACAAGGAGCTTAACCAGAGCTAAAATGACAAGTGCGAGCCAAAATGCATACAGGATACTACGAATCACGTTGACATAGCAATCTCGCTATTAATCTGGTTTCTACAAGCATATGAAAAAAAGATGAATCACAGCGAACACAATGCCGGTTCATGAGGACAGGATCGACTCCAAACACGCAGTCTGGACGCATAAAACCGTAGAGACAACAAACCAATCTTACGCTAAAGCTCGAAAGATGTCGGAGATCTGTCCGTCGAGTTCCGCGAGCTCCTCGCTGATCGCAGATAAGTCATCCATTCTCGAGGACGTCGAGGAAAGCTGACGCGAATCGCTACAATATTTTGGTTCCGACACCGAATCTCGCTAGAAACTTCCACTCAAAGAAAGCTGGCAGCAACCGTCAAGACCTCGAAAACAACAAAATAACGTCGATAAAAGCCACCGACGGACGCCACGAGCTCGAGAAATGCGGCTCCCGCCTCGCGGCTAGATCATCGCCCGCGGACGATTCCCGCACGTCTCGACGCAGAGGCGGAAGACGGATCGGAGGAATGTGGCGTCAGGGAAGTAGGAGGAGAAAGATCACCGGACGGCGGTCGTCGTCGCCGTCGTGGACGGATCGAACTGACGTTGCTGCTGCTGCGATCGGATCGAGAGCGATGTGGGGTGGGAGGTGGTGGTGTAAACGATGGAGGTGACTGCTGGAGACTCGTAATTACAGCCAATTAGTTCGAGTTTTTCCTTAACAGAGAAAAAGAAATGGGAAAGAGATCTGTTTTTCCGTTTTTCAATAAGAATAGTTCTTTAAGCGACGTCGTGGAGCGTTTAAGCCGCGGGAAATGCGGAGTTTCAAGCTGTTTTGCGCGGGGCCCACCACCACCGGCTTTGCTCCGCCCCCACGCGCTTCTTAAACGCAGGGATCTCTGGCGTTGTGGGCCTGGAATTAACCGATCGTTGATGCGGCCCGCTTTGCGACGGCCCGTTTCGGGAAGTAATACGCTGATGCTTTTTGCCCAGGCGATGCCGTACTGGCCCGAAGCAATGCCAATGCGAATTGGGATTGTTTCGGCTCCTTTACAGCAAATCTCGTTTAGGATGCTGCTCTTCGAAGTCTATTTCTATGACTGTTTAGCAAACTTCATAAAGCCTCCATTTGCACGAGGACCCAGATTTTGTCTCGACGAGATTGATGTTGTGATCAGCATTGTTATGGAACCCACGAGAATCCCTCCTGCTACGCGGTGAACTCGTCTGCAGCGTGTCATAGTTAGGGCGCGGGGATTATTGACCTCTCAAATCATTGAAAGAGACTGAGTTCGAGCTACGCGACATGCCTTAAGGACATTGTGGAGACTTATATGCTTCGGTTGTTTTTGGTCCCACTGCCCCATGATACGTCGAAGTCGCAAGATTGTTAACAGTAAAATTCTGACGTTCAAGGTCTGTTTTCATCTGCAGAAGCTCCTATGTTAGCCAGCGGTGGAGAATGATAAACATAAACCTGTTTCCAAACGGCCGAGGTGCTTGCTCGCCCTCATATGCAGTTCTCTCGTCAAAAGCTACCACACTTCTATTCACATAAAAGCCAAGAAGTTTATTACAGTACATATAAGACCTCATCCTGCTCCTCAACCAGCCATTTTAGCTTTTGATGACTGTATGTGGTTCCAGGAGGGCACCGCCGAAATGAACATCGCTTCAAAAGGGATTACATGCGACTGATGAGCATGAGATAATGCAAATCGCCAAAACTGAGTGTACATCGGAGAGCAAAAGGAGAAGAATGCCTCTTCAACTTCTACCTTACCTATCTCACCGACATCTGTCCAGCACACTTGGATCAGTTGCTTAAGATACAACAACCGGCAACGCCTGATCACTAGGGATATGGTCCTGATACACTCGATTTTGAACTGCTTTCACCGCAGCTACCCTTGCTGCATTGGCCGACTTGTTAGCGAGTGCTATAGCTCTGTGCAGCCGCTCATCCACCTTCCCGACATCATGCGCTCTCTCAGCCACTCGTCGTGCTTCCTGAGGGCATAGGCAGTCAGTGGGAAAACCCATTCCTTAATAAAATAAAGTCGTCTTCTGATGGTATTGCCATGACACAATCACTTCCACAATCAACAGTCCCACTCATACAAAATCCTCAGAAAAAAGTATAGCAACTGAAAATTCATGGGCGCCAATGATTTTTCGTTTCTGCGACAGATAATAAAGGCAGAGGGCCAGTGACGACTTGCCCTAATCCCAACAATGCATATAAAATGAAAATAGTTCCCCATATATGTTGGTAAATTAAGCCAGAGTTGCAAACAGTAACACATCTAAAGAGGAAATTATTACCTGTACTGCATTGAGGACCTTCGAGTGCGTGATGGATGAGTTTGGTCCCCCAACAAAGCTTGGTGAGCCGGGGGAATCGAGAACCCCATTCTGCCAGTGACCACATTGAGTCTCCCCGCTTCGGAAACTATACATGCCAAAACCCTGCCTTCTTCCTTCATGCCAAGCTCCCTCATAACGATGGCCATTTCCAAACAAATACACTCCAAAGCCGTGCGTCTTGTCCGCAAAATATTCCCCCGAGTATGTATCCCCGTTTCTGCAGTTTATAAAGAAAACTCCTTTATGAGTTTAAGTTACCATGACTTTGATATTTTTCGTGAGGATCAAATTTGAGGTACGTATGGCCTAGCAGCAATTGCACAGTAAGAACAGCTTTCTGAAAAAGTAACAATGCTTTAGACTAGATGTGCTCCAACGAAAAGGTCCCCACACTTGAAAATGGAACTTCAGAACAAAGGACTCAGGCAGACAGGACCATTACGCTCTGTCTTGCACGTAAAGCGTCATGCTCCTTGTTTTACGGGACAAGTTTGACAATGAAACAGAAGTACCAAGACTCAGGTCACGCATGAACTATCGCACTCTCTAACCTTTTCATTAGACGAAAGAAGCCACACTATCATTTAAGAGGTCCACATCCAATGTGACCACTAATAGAAACTCCGAAAGCCTGAGACTTTCTGCTTCCTCGAATAGAAAGCCTAGAAAGCCTTCTTTATATGTCAACACAACTTGTTACCAAGACTTCCATTATGAATATCAGCATGAAACAGGATATCAAACACGCGGTCAATGATTGGCATTGGAACTGAGTAAGTAGTAGGCTTCAGTTCTTCTTTCACTCGTCGCCTATCATTGGACAACAGCTCGTGTGTTGACCAAAAGCTACTGCATCCCCTAAACAATACTAAGGAGTCGTGCAATAAATTAATTGCAGACCCGTCATGCAACAAGTTCTGTCTCAGCAAACTTGACAGTGGAAAGAACAAATGCATTTTCAAAATTTTCACAAAAAGACAGATGAAGTGCCTTCTCATGCAAACTAAAAGTGGGGAACATCTATGAAGAAGAGACACAATCGGCATCAATTATAGATATGATAACTGAATGTACTTAGAATCAATTATATCGATATAATATTTTACCTGAAATGGTACCGACCCAGCCCATGCTTGACACCCCATTTGAACTCTCCGACGTACTTGCTCCCGTCCTCACAAGTGTGCTCTCCACAACCATGACACTGCCCATTACACCACTCCCCAGCATAAACATCCCCAGTGTAAAACCTGTACACCCCGACTCCATGCCTCAAACCCTGCCTGTACTGTCCTCTATACCGGCTCCCTTTGGCCCACGTCTCGACGCCATAACCATCATACTTCCCGTCAACCCAGTCCCCCTCGTACCTCCCACTCCTGTAATAGTAATAAACCCCACTACCTGAACACTTCCCTCCGTGGAATTCGCCCTCGTAAACATCCCCATTGCTGTAAACCTGAACCAGTGAACCCGAAGTCGCCCTTTCCTCGGCTTTCGGTTTCGTCCCGATTGACCAGACAACAGGCCGAGCTGGTTTTGAAGCCGAAAACCGAGCAATCTTCGCAGGAAATGATCGTGACAACAGCAACCGTATCGAGGGAAATTTAGGGGCGGCCAAATTGAGTGAAATCAACAGTGCCGCAGAGAAGGAGACCACGGAGATGAGCTCGAGCACGAAAGAACGGTTAGGAATGGAAGCAAAGAAGTAGAGCACCGGCACTAGTATGAGAACCAGAAACCGCAGATGTACGCCGAGCAAACGCACGCGGCATAACTGGTGGCAGAAATTACAAGACAGAAACTTCCTGGTGCAAATTGGGATCGCGAGCGAGCTAAAGCAAGAGAACCTGGTTGTGCCAGAATCCGAAGTGAAAAGACTCTGTTGCTGGGGGCGATTGGCGATGGGCGATTGCGCGCTGGAGTGATAGAAAGCCAGAGGAGATTGGGTCATTATGGGTCGCTTATGGGGTGTCGAAAGATTGGCCTTTTGGCTCGTGGTGGGCCCGTTCTCGCATCCGCCTTCATCGTCGAGACGGGTTTCTGAAGTGGGCGGGATCTGAATGGACAGATGATTCAGTTCATGAGGTGGGTTTGGTGCGAGGTTGGCGATTTCTTGCTGAGGACCCGAATTCTTTTGGTGGGTGCTGCTGAAATCGGAAGAGAGGCTGACGCTTTCTTTCCCGATCAGGAGCCCAGATTTCTTCTGATGCATTAATCAACTGAAGGTTGGTGAGTGCGGGTGCTGAGGAATTTCTCTTCCCTGCTCGGTGCCAATCAACTCCGAGCTCTGTTTTATTGCTCGCTGTTGCATTGGTGACACTAAAGGATCGATCTTTTGTAATCTGCGCGAGGGTGGGGGGGGCGGTGGTGGACAACGCGAGTGAATCTGTGTGAATCGTGTCGTGTGGACGGCTTTGATGTTTCTACGGTTTTGGCAATTGGACGACCGAGTGGGCGTGCTTCTCTGCAGAACAGAAGAAACAAGTGGGTCTGGGGGCTCAGGGGCACGGGAGATAGAGAGATCTCATCTGAGATTGGATTGGATGATGACTAATCTGGAGATGCTTTGACGCAAATGCCCCTTTGCTTCACATAGATACACAAGTATGATACTCCCGTTTTCGTCATCGATGAGCCACGCATGGAACTACTCGCCAAGAGTTTATTAAGTTATAAAAGTTGTTGGATGGTGATTGAAAATTGATAGCCAAATGTCATTAATTTCTTATCAGACGTACGGGATCATTCTTATCGATGGGTTTTCTTGATATCGATAGCAAATTATTCCTTTTATTAACCAACATATTAAAGTTGAATATAATCGATTTGTCTCAATGCGCATTCGTCGATCATTCAGTGAATTACTTCTTTATAGTGTCTAATTCTTTTTTTTTTTAACTCTTCCAACATGGCTTCATTATTTCATCTAGAACTGCATAAGCTAGGTATTCCATTGATGACAATTTGAAAGGATTATGCATTTGAGATGAATATAATGAAAAGTACAAGAAAATAATAAAAAATAAAAAGCTTTGTGTAAATTTGGATAACTGAGTTCTTGCACTTACCATGGTTTAACGACCCCATGGACACGATATTAGTGGTAGCAAGAATAGACATGTGGTTAATTAATTTTTTTATCATTTTGTAAAATGTCGTAATATTATGTATTATCGTTTTAATCCAGTCATTTTAAAGAAAAATATTATGTGTTAGATTTCACCCATCTTTAAAATTCTACCAATAAACCATATAGAATATCATAAATAATTCATGGGAAAACTTAAAAATGAATTGCGCTTTTTGCAAAACCTCCGCATCGATTCACTAACGAAAAAAAGTAAAGTGTGCTCATCAAACCCAGAATATCCACCGAGCGTTGCCAGTAAAGAGGGAAGGTGGCAAAACCTGCAATTTCCGAGTCATGCGAAGGGCACGGGTGTCAATTCACGAGGTGGAGCATGGGAATTAGCCGCCACCAGGCGGTCGCTTCGCCTCTTCTCAGGAAAAAAGAAAAAAGAAAAACCATCGCTCCTGTGGGTGGGGGAAGGAAACGGGAAACGAGGAGCGTACCCCTTCGGGCAACCGGAAGCTCCGGTTTCCCGGTAACGGCAAACCCCCCCCCACTCGGCCCCGTCCACGTGGCGCCCCGCGAGTCGACGGATTCGCCAACTCGCCGGCGCTTTTCGCTCTGCCGCTTTTTGGCAGGCCCGGTCCCCCCGACCTTTTTACCTTCCCATCTTTTCAAGATATTAAAGAAGCGAAACATTTTTATTTTCTCCAAAGTGCACGCTTTTCGGCTCCCAAATTACGTGCGATGCCACTGGGACCTTTTGCATAATTTTGGTCAACATTCACTCACCATCCTACCTAAAAGTCCAATAAAGTAAGATCACAAAATTATATATATATATATATATATATAAAATGAATTCAGGCGATAACACGAGATTTGACAGACATGATCCGACCGTTCGGCAACTTATATACCTAAAAAAAATCACGAGATCAGCAGATGGGGACACTTTGATTACGCGACGATAATAAAGACTAATGAAGAATAATTACATCTTCTTTTGTTTTTTGGTGGCCAGACAGGCTGACCAACAAGCTTTGTTTGTGGACTCGTTTTCGTGGCGTGTTCCTGTCCAGCACTGAATTCTGTGAGCAAAAAAAAAAAAAAATGGTCTGGCTTGCTCCTTCGCCAGAGTTAAAGATCCCGAGTTTAATTCTCAGCTCGCGAGAGGAGTGATTATCGAATCGATTTAGTCTTATACAAGATGATGGGTGATCAATGTTGCTATCAAAATGATTTGGTCTAGAAGTTTGTTTTCTTTTTCATGTTGGTAGTGCGAATTAGTCCGCCCACCGTCCTCTTGTGGACTTGTAATTATTCTTCATTTTTTTAGAGTGAAAAATCGAGAGAAGAAATCGACGAGATAAGTTATTTACGTTGCAATATTCACATCTAAAATTTTTCTTATCGGAGAATGGAATTTGAGAATACAGAGTGTGTCAACTTGCTTCGGAATGCATTTAAGTTTAAGAAAATTTCTTCTTTAACGTAGTTGTGCGTGCATCCGTTGAAAAAGTAGATACGGCGTGGCCCAATCTTGAAGACACTCGCTCAACAACCAAATATGAAAAGATAAAATCATGATTTCGAATAGATTGATTTCTTTTTTTTTTGTTAAATGACGTGTTTGTTTTGCGTAAAATGAATGATTTGAAAAATATTTTTCTCAAGAAAAATAATTTATATCAGGCACGAAATTTTTCTCATTGTGCATGAAAATATATAGACATAATTATTATCAATAATGGAAACAATATTTATCGATTAATTCTTCGAAACGATAAATGTGATCATTCTTAGGAAAATATCTTCCAAGTCATTCATTTTTTGCAAAACAAATGGAGCGTAAATGTCCAATTAATCATTTGTCATTAAATATGATGTAGTACTCGCTAATATGACCTAACATGGCTCTCACTTAGGTTCTTACACCATTGTAATACTAGTTTTCCAATTTCATGGACCACTACATTAGATCAGCAACTTCATTAGGTGGCCTTGCACCATGAAGGCATTAGGCATGCTAGAATGCGTAATATATCTGTCTACAACATGACAATCTTAAAAGATAGCAATGCACAATTGTGGCCATCTTTAGATAATTGACTCTTGGCGCATTTTCAACTTTCGATCTTACCGAGGTTGGGTCAATTTGCCCTTGCCTCGGGCTGGACAGCTTTGAACAAGAACATGAGAAGATAAGAATTGTTTATATCACTGTTGAACATGGATTGGTTTTTCCTCATCAAGCTTCTGAAGGGTGCATCTGAATCAGCAGCAGACCATCTAGGATAATGATAAAGCCGAGTCAAGTCTATGTGGTTGGTTAGTTCTTGTCTGGACCAAATTAACATCTTTTTCATCATGAAATTATAAATTTCCTTCGGAGAATTTTATTGAAGAAAAGGGCTGCATCCTCCACATCTCTGACTCAAATGGATTGGATGGAATGGGTGGCTTCGGGTTTGTTCTTATCCAGCTTATGCATCATGCATCATGCATCTCCTTTTCAAGGCCTTCCGTAACCCACACCCTTTGTCCTCACCTTCCATGTTCCCTGAATCGCTTAATAGGACGAACCAGCCATGTCTTTCATGTATGTTTCGGGTTCTATTACTTAAATTGTATCCATCGACAGACTGGGAAAGGATGTATGAAATGGACAGGTCCTTCGCTAGGTGCTGCTAGCTCGAGTTTTGCATATCCCGTATGTTTGTAAAACTCGACCTTGAATAGAGACGGGGAAATGAAAGGACACGATCGGGAGCGAGAGAGGGAGAGAAGGATTGAAATGAGATCTCGAAAGTAAGAACGTCGGAATATATTCTCCAGCAACGCGACAAAAGCACCTCGTTATGTCGATTTTCGAAACGATATCAAAAGCATAAATTAACCCCCATCGATTTCTTTCATTTGTCGTTTGCCCATCTAAAATATTACCTTGCGTAATATGAAAAATGAAAACGAGAGGAGGCATATCGCATCGTGTGAATTCACGTGATGATTAAACACGCATATCTCAGGGGATATGATGGCATGTTTGAATTACTATCGTTTGGGAAAAAACGGACATGATACTCTAGATGAAGACTTAAGAGGAAGAGTTGGAGTTCCATGTATGCGAAGACAATGACTGGAATGTCCAAATTCACGAAGTCCAAGCCGTCCATTCATCATGGTTCTAGATGAGGCGTATGAAGTAATGTGTGGCGGGTCAACTTGGGCAATAATGTCTGATGTCTAATCCCTATTTTTCTATGATGGGGACATCATGATTGTACATCGGCCGCAATTCAGGCGAATGCAGGCCCTTTCCTCATCCCTCATCAATTATTAAAACGTAAGACGTAAGCTAATTAATTTATCATCAAAAGTCATATCGAGAAGTAGTGGGAGGCCACTAATTTGTGCGAAATTTCTTTCTCTCTCTCTCGCTCTCTCGAGAGACAATATGTAGCACGTAAAAATACGTCTTTCAACGAGGAAAACAGTCAACCCCGAGGTTTTTTCACTTTTTGGCCCAAAAACAATGGAGGAAAGAAAGCAGCAGCTACCCTTAGAGCGGATCTCCAAGTGAGACTCAGGAAGGATGACAGGAAAACACCATATCGAGCCCTCAACACAACATAAAGTCCTCAAGACTTCTTTTTCTAAGGTTACCTTACCAGTACTAGTGATGCCTTTTCATGACTAAGAGAACGCGCGCAACCATAGAATCATATAATTTTGATCTCAACAACATATATCTTGAAAATTTTCAGCTTCCTTTGTCGGAAATTAAAGAATTACGGAATGATACACACAGGAGTACAAGAAGACCGCAACTAGATAGCAGCTAAAAGTAAACCAAAAAAAAAAAGGAAAAGAAAAAAATAAAAGCCAAAGAGGAAGCCATCTCAAGGAGCTAGAAGTGATTCCTCTGATGCAGCGAAACCTAGTTGTGATCCTTGCACAGGTCAATGACAGGTACTTCCTCCTTATGTATGTGAATATAGGTTCCTTGATCAGATATTGAAGAACCCGGATGCGATGTCTCGTCAGATATCAACTTTACATGGACGGTGAGAAAGCATTTGTTCCGAGCAGAATCCATACTCACGATACCCTGTATGAGCAACTCATCATGTCTTGTGGATCTTGAACCCAAAAACTCTAGGAACGTAACTCTGCGATGCACTCTGTGGCTTCAGATGGCCATATGACATCAGAAATAGGTGAGGAAATGTAGTTCCGAAGTACGCACCGTCGATGTCTAAATAGACTTAAGGATGCTTTCAAAGTTGAGAGCAATGGACACACTTCCACATCATAAAACTTGCCGGATCTATCACAGAAATTGCAATGATTGGACCTATCGTACTGATGTTTCTCAAATCAGAAACTGACAAAAAGCATGCGCCAATTTAAGAACAATCAATACTCGTCTTAAATGATCATCATGATCACATGAAGCTCATCAGGTGCAAGTCATACCTTTTATTTTCATATCCTGAGTTAAACAATCTCAAAAAGAATTTCAAGTCTAGGTGGAGTTGCTTCTTTCCCCAGCTCAAAAGAACACATATTCGGAGGAAGAAAAGTCAAAATACTGGAAATACACATGTTAGTCTCAGTATATAAGATTATGATGCATGCTGCTTTTAAGAAATTAAAATGTCCCAGATCATTAAAGGACAACTTAACTTCCTAACCATTTCTCATCACATTCTAAGATGCTGCGCATACAAGCTAAGTATCACATGTAAGATAAGCAGAAAAAAAAATGGTATCATTAAGGATACTCCCTTGGTACTTGGATCGAGGATAATATATGTCCTCACATTTTGGGCAGTATATCTTTACGGTACTTGATCGAGGAATGTCTGATTGCCCAACAGGGAGGCATGGTTGTCCGCAACAATAAACCCTTGGGCATCTACCAAAGTCAATGTTCTTGTACTTCTCCAGCTGATATTAAACAAAATAACACCTCTGTCATCTGTAAAGTTGTGAGAAATTACTAAACAGGTAGTCATGAGCGCATTCTCACCATAGCCGCCATTCCTTTGCTAGTCAGTATGTAGCGGGAGTGAATTAGACCATAGAGCATCTCTGCAGCTGATTCAACTAATTCATTCTGCTCCTCAGTAAACATGTCGCCTACCCATACCAACAAATAGCATCACAAGAACTGAGATGTTAGAACTCAAGATAAAATACAGAAGCAGTCAATCCTTTCACATGCCACATTGCGATTTCTAATTCCAAGCTTAATATAGGAGAATCTTTATGTCCCATGCACATTAAAAAATTGAAAGAAAACCGATCATGAATGGAAAAGCAAGTGGGGAACCCAGGTTTACAAAACACATGTGCTATGAGGTACAGCTCTCATCACTGTTCTAGCACTATGACATCAGTGCTCTTGCTTACCATGAGAGGACTCGACATCCAAAATCAGATCAAGTGCATAATCATAGTAAGGAACTTGACTGCTTAAACCGCACAGGTTGAAATCATCTTGTATGTAATCATCATCAACTTCACAAAAGAATTCGTTTCCTCGAAGATTGCAAAACCATGAGATCCAAGATGAATCATCTGCATCAGAACCGCTCACGTCTGATTCTTCGCTATCTGTTTCAGATTCCTCTACAATGAAAACCCATAGGGACAAATTAGAAAACTCCAGAGTAACAGTTAGCTATATTAAGTAGTGGAAGGCTAAAAATCTACATATTCCCCTAACGAAAGTGATACTCCAGTTCTATAAGATCTAAATAAAGCAAAAGCAGGAGGCAATCAGATAAATTTGACAGCAAGGTCTAAGAAAAGGAAACTGCACAAGGTGCCATGATGCAACTGAGGAAACTGGACAGACCTCAACATGCACAGATAAAATTTGTTTCCACCAGAATCTGAAGCATTTAGTAAAGTATATTTCCTAGAACTAACTCTCCAGCATGTGCTAGAAAAGGTATCTGTGTCATCAAAAAGATTTCCTGCAATAATTTCTTGCTTATATGTTCCTTCCATACCAGATCAAACTGGAGTAGGGTTATATGCATTCGTCGTAGAAGGGGTATTAGTATTGGTCCAAAGGTCAGAGTTGTCATATGAAATGATGTCTCACAAAGCGAAGCACAGAGCCAACTGGCAGAACTCCAATTTATAAGAGGATTTATTCTATGAGTGGAGGTTTCGTCCAAGTCTCACCTATAGACCAGTAATAAACTGCCTCCAGACAGAACCGACACTATTAAAGTTATATCTTATCAATTGATTATGAGTTTGCCTCATACATGTCAACCGTTCTCCCACTATGACTTAAGTTTCTGGATAGGTTCTTAATGTCATCTTCACATTCTACATCTAATGTCAGTCTAATCACAAACGTGAACCGTCAGTCTGATGCTGCAGCGCCACTTGCAAACCTTAAGGTTTGTGGCATTAGAAAAAATATTCAGAGATAGAAGCCGCGACTTCATGCAACTAGCAGAAACAAAGTAACTAGCATCTGTAGTTAAGTAGTGGAAACTGACCCTTCACAGTGAAATAACCATAAAACCAATAGCAGCCCAAGCATGAAAAAGGTGGTTGATCACGACTTCGATAATGAGATTAATATTAAGAGCTTGAGTTCACCTATAAAGGTGATATAGATCCCAACAAGAGTTCACAGAGAGAGGAAGAGCGCTCGCCTGGGCCCAATATTGATGGCAAGAAGAGGTTGCAGCAAGTTATCCTAGGGAGGATATGGACCTAACTTGCCCTAAAGTTCCATTGGAAATCTTGCCCAAGCCAAATCAAGATGAACACGAGCCGGGCAGTGGCGAGTAGAACAGAAATATCACCTTTAGCATTTTTTGTAAAGACCGGTGTATACTTAACAAGCAGTGCCGTATTGACTCTGCTATAGGGTTTTGCTGTGCTTTGAAGGACGGGGATTGGTTGTATACATCATCGAAATTAAGATGGTTGCAATTTAGTTTCTATGCATATACATGGAAAGAGAGTGCAAAAATGGAGAGAGAGAGAGAGAGAGAGAGAGAGAGAGAGAGAGAGCAACAGTGACAGCGAGAGAGAGAGAGAGAGAGAGATGACGATGACAATGACAATGACAATGACGGTGATGGTGACGGAGCCAAATATCTCCAGTTGTTGCCGCTGTGCCAATGGCAGCTCCAAATCTGACCCAGAGTGCTCGAAAGTCGGACAAGACAGACCGAACCTAGTTTTGTCTCTAAATTCAGTATGGCGACATTCTCTGCTTTTTCATGGCCATCCTCTAACATAGACTTGAGGCAACGCTCTCAACTAACCAAGAAAGCAACTTCAAGGAGTAAGGTCATTCAAGTTGTAAAACCAGACAAGCATACCTCCTCAAATCAATGTGATGATAAAGTAACGACCATTCTAAAGATGTGACTAAAAAGAAGCTAAGTTGCAGATAAGGAACACCCATGCACAATTTATAATGAGACACATAGATAAATATTATAATGTCTTAGTTAGATCTTATCAATAGAATACGTACACAACTTCCCTAGCAAACCAGAAGTGCGGTAAAGAAGCGAAGACTTGGTTTAGCTAGTATATACAATCCAATGTACACAAGTACTCTTCCACCATGTAAATCAATGCTGCCGATAACACGCTTAAATTGCTACACCAACATTGGCGGAAATTACTAAGAAGGTATTAGCTGGGTTAATTGGAAAGTCGGAAGAGCAATCGAGAGCTGGAAATCCTGCAGTGCATAAACTTGCCAATGACATAAAAAGGTACAAGATCTTATGAATGGTTGCTTCAAAGCGAGACAGAGAGATCGTCTTAAACAAGGGAGCAAGTAAATGTACACATATGGATCCATCACATTCTCTCCCGTGCTAACATCCCCGGAAAACTCATAATGAATAGTTGACACCTGAAAATCACACTTCATGTCAACGATTCGAGCATCAAAACCTCCGGCGTAATACCAAGATTCGACAGGGGATACAATTAACTCTTCCCCCGATTAAAGAAATCTACACTGCAATCTACTAACATGCTTAATACATCAAGAGCTGAACATCTTAAATCGTTGTAATACCTGAGTAAGTCCAAGCTAATACCGACAGATTTGCATGTTGCTAAAACAACCTACACTTCTAAACAAGCATAGACACGAGAGCGAAAATGACAAACCGCATCCTTTCGAGGATAGAACTGAATCCGAAATGACGCCCACAAGAAGGAACTCACACGAAATACCATCAAATTTAATATGGAGAGAGAGAAAGAGAGAGGGGGGGGGGAGACGGACCATCGGAGTTGGCCTTGAAGCGAGCGGAATCGCGGGGATCGGAGGGAGCCTTGCCGAGGACGACCGCATGCGGGGACTTGTCCTTGCCGTTGACGACGCGGGACGTGGACGGGGAGGTCCGCTCGAAGAGGTGCTTGTCGAGCACGTCGTTGATATTGATCCGCTGCTTCCGATCCGCACCGCCGACCACCACCTCGGACTTGGAGACGCCGCCTCCGCCTCTATCCTTATACATATTCGTCGTCGTCGTCGTCGTCCTCCTCCTCCTCCTTAAGAGCGAGCGCACCTCCTCCGCCGAGATTCTTCTAGGAGAAGGCCAGCATAAGGGGGAGGGCGGAAAAGCCGATAAACCCTAGCTACGTCGGAGATTTGCTTAGGGTTCCGCCGAGGAAGGGAGAGAAGTGGGTGGGCCAAGCAAGCTCATCTCTCGCTCTCGCCCGCTGCCTGTGTAGCTCCGAGAGTGGGGAAACGGGGGAAATCTTCGATGGCTTTTGGAGGAATCAGTAAGAGAGAGAGAGAGAGAGAGAGAGAGAGAGAGGAGAAGGGGGGGCGTGGATGATGTAGGTGCCGATAAATCGGCGAGGGAACAGCTTGAGCACTTGCTTTTGGCCAATGAGGAATCTCTTTTGGACGTTGCATTATGGAATAAAACACACCCCCCCTATTACTATTATTATTGTCGTTAACTCTTTTATTTTCTATGTTGTTGCTGCCTGTTCATTATTTTAAATTTCGCCATGCAAAATCGGCATTAGCACAACTGTTAATGACGGAAGAGTAATTGTTGTTGATTTACAACTCTCGTGCGATGATTGGACGATGTCCCTAATTATTATTTCGACAAGTCGCCGATCGAATCTATCTCTTTCGATCGTCTTATAAGGGATCGATAATTGCATGAATTATGAAAGGAAACATTAAATACTAACGCCGTACGTCTTTTTTTTCCCCGAATTTCATGCAACGTGTCGTGGATTCCATTATTGCAGTACGATCGGTGTTTGTCATTACGTTAATGCGGTCAATATCTTTCTTATTTGAGGCATGTATTTATTAAAGAAATAAAAGTGATAATTTTATCCGATTTCACGTATTATAGTGATATCTCGTGCACCTTAGTATCGTGCTTAAATGCTGTCTTTTGTTTTAGTACTTGAATGTAACGGTGGCTTTACTCTACGTAGAGTTCTACGCAGCTTCTCTGATTGACCTCGTAGAGAATAGGTCATTAAATCGTTAATCCCTCGATTGTTTTCGAATCGGTGGCTTTTGGCAATTACAAAGACACATCGGGGAAGACAACAACGGTCTATCGGAGGCATCTCCGGCGCACCCGATTCGCCTCTGCGTTTGGATGATCATTTTCCAAGACTTCTGTTCCGTCTCAATATGGCGTAATCGTCGGAGGATTAGAGCTTCGTAAAGATTGATTGAGCCGGAAGGGGAGATGCCATGGCAAGCAAAGCGACCCCCCCTCGGATAATTTTTCCATGGGGCTTCTGGTGATGAACAACTCATCCGAAGTGGGACCACGATCACATGCTTTCCACGCGTCGGCGTCTTGTTTATTCGTGAACGGGGGGACGGAGAGGGTTTTGGCGATGCGCGGGGGCGGCGACGGAGGCGCTCGCCAGAGAGAGAGAGATTTCGGGCTGTTCTTCACCGGAGCATCCCCATAAGCCCCTTCCCGATCAACATTTCAGAATGGAAAACCCCAAGAAGAAAAAGAAACAGGGGAATTGAAATTTGAAAGAAGAAAAGAGATCAATCAGAACGCAGAGGTGGTGTGGGGTCCACAGAACAGCAGTCCGAATGTGTGTCGACATTCTCCCGCCACGTCACCGGACAGCGATCACGTGCAGTGCACAGCACAGCAGACACCAATACCACGAGGCACAAGCGGCCAAAACGAGGAGCAGCTGCTTTTTTTCCCAATACGAACTGCGGTCGCTTTCGGTCTTCCCCAGAGCAAGGCTTCGGCCGACTTCAGATTTTTCGCTCGGGGATTCTCCACAAAGGCTCGACCAAAGGGGGCCACATCCGAGCTCTCAACGGCGTCGAAGAACTTCTGCCCACCACATCCCAAAATCAAGCACTGGCTTTTCCACGAGTACGTCGAAAACAAACAAAGAAAGAAGAAGAAGAAGAAAAGAATGGACAGCCGCTTCGGAGATGATTAGAAAGGGAAAGGAACATCCGAGGTAGACCAGAGGATGTGGGTGGAATATGCCGACGTCGCCAGAATGAATCGACCTGAGAAAGGACTTGGGGAGTTGTCAGTGCCGACAAATTTTTTTACGAGGGCACGATACTAAAGAAGCATGCCCAGATGACAACATAACACGGTGGATTCTGATTCGTCTCGATCGTCTGTCACTAGCTTAGGCCCCAGACCAACTCGACAGCAGGCCTCAAATACGAGATACCCTATTGACGGTAGAATCAAACACCAGCTTTATGAGAACTGTCGAACATTCCCTACACAACTGCTAACCGCGAGCATATGCCATCATCTCGGGGATGAATTTGTCGCGAATTACCATCAGATTTCTAGTGCCAATTGCAGATAATTATGGCAGCACATTAGAAAAAATGTTTCGACTACATAGATGCATGGCAAAGCTGGGAAAAAGAAAACGTTTCTCGGGCTAGAAGTTCCAAGAGAACTTCTATTACACATCCGCAAGTTGTGATCCCGGCTTATGGCTGCATTTAAGACGGCCTGAACAAAACTTCCGGCGATGCCTGAGTTAGCAAACCGATATCTTCAGTTACCAGTTTGCCGGATTTACAAGATCTGAAGCTTCTGGGGTTACGAAAATTGGGTGCTGCCAAAGTCAGTATTAGAGATAGAGAGTTGGCTTCAGTTCATATTGTACTTGAACAGAAGAAATTGGGGAAAGGTGTTAAACATGGAAACATACCCCTTTGTGTCCGTTGATCTTCAAGGCAAATCTCCAAAAATTGTCACAATTGCTCGACATGGTTAGTAATCACATCGGGGCAAGAGTTAGCTTGCAGAAGCTCCAAACGATTAAATGGTGGAGCAAACTGCAGTATGTAGTCTTCATCTGAAAGCGCACGATCAAATCATGAGAAGTTCACATCACTACAGATCATAAGTGTTAAAACGACAATCTCACAAATGAGGAACCACTACAAAACTAAGCGATCATTTTACAAAGACAAGGCTTAAGGTAATAAGATATAGATTTCGGAATCTCACTTTCTTTGACTGTTCCATACAGCCAGCAGAGGACTTCATCAGCAAATGCCAGGCACACTCCTCCCTGCCAACCAACTTCATTTTCAATTCAAGCAACGCAAAGCAAAAAAGAATGATCCAAAAAAATTCATTTTGGGCAGCTTAAGTGCAACTTGTATTTCTACTACCTCATGAGGATACTCGTGCTTATGGAAATCAAACAGTAAAAGCAATTCTCATTGAATAAGAAAATGAGATTAACCTCCTCCTCTTGCTCAAGTTCATTTACTGCGGATATAATACCCTCAATACTTGATCCAGCAATAATAAATAACACCGACTTCTTCTTGAAGAAAAGGAATATTCATACAGAGCATGGTTGACATGGATCGGTGAGTTCATGCCATGCAAGGATGTTGTTACTTTAACCTCAAGATGGCTTAAATGTGCATCAGTTGGAAGAGAGCATGCAAAAATGTCAGTGCCATCCTATAAAGAATTGCCATGAGTGTGACTTACCTGCCAGTAGTTCTTCATTTTTACTCTCTGAGTTATGTCTTTGGTTCTTAATCTCTCTGTCCGGACAAGCCGGCCAGCATCATCCCTACAATGACAGCGCCGCCCATCAATTGTTTTCAGGGCTAAAATGTTCAATATAGTGAGATAGACCTACATATGATGCAGAAAATATAATATAATAAGGCAACACCACAACAGAGGAGTGAAGAAGGTCTCTAAATTGGATGTCCTTTAGGAAAGCTAAGGAGGTAAATAGGGTTGTCAGACCTATTCTGAACTAACTACCATGCGATACTCGGTGTTTGAGTACAGATGTGGAGATAGAAATGTCACCTATAAGAAGACAAATGATAAGATCTACCTGAATCCTATAACTAAAAAAGGAACACCGGCCAGGAAGGATTGAATCTGCAACGACAGATAAGTGCTTTGTCAGTAAGCTGGCAGAAATTAAGCGTTACGCACAAGATAGATGAAATAGCAAGGTAATCCACACAGAAAGACTATCAATCCCAAATAAGGAAGCTAAAAGGTCTACTTATATGGTCATCAAATTACAAATAGAGGAATATCCAAAATTACATAGCAACAACTACCAAAAAAAAAAAAAAACGCATGAAGGAAGAACGAACATAAATCTAATTGAAAATAGGAAGCTAACTCACCCAGAACTTAAGAAGCTTCTCTCGCTCATATCTTTCTTCAGTGTGATATTCTAACTGCGGAGTAGGTAAAAATGTCAAGAGGATAAAATAAAGAGAAGGCCACTAATCGTTTGATGCTACAAAAAATAGATAAATTGTAGCAGAATAGACAATTGATGAACTATCTCATTGACCTCACGGCTGGTCTTTAGCTCGATATAAAATCTCCTTCCATCATCAGCTGAATCGCAACAATCCATTTCAGCCCCCATCAGTATCCGATGAGCCCCTAATTTGGTTTTTATCACAGAACAGTATTCAACATTGGCATCAACATGATGTATCCCTTCTCCCACAGCTCTTTGGGGGTCTTCAGTTGCAAGGTTCTCAAAGCTATATCCCCAGTAACATCTAAATACATAAGCAAACGAGTGCCATGAGATCCAATTCCAAAGTCTATTAGATGCCCTTAACATCGACTAGCAAAATATAATCCTACAAAAGAAAAGCACCTATCCATGATTTAAGTGTCATGTCAAAACCATAATGATTACGAAAGACTAGTACCAGCCGAAATGGTTCTCCATAAGTTAAATGCTCACAAGAAGTACGAAAAGTAATAAACAAAGGAGTGACACTTCCAAAAAGAAGCTCCTACAAAAGGGGTCATAGAGATCGTAATCTAATTCCACACCTATGTTGGTTTGCCTAATTAATATCAAATGACTACAAAACATGTAATATAGTTAAGTACTGGACATATATTCATTTAAGTGAAGACTGAAAATGATTTCATTGCTCCAAAATTTCTCCCCTGAGTGGTCACCAAACTTGGACACAACCACCCCTTATTTTCTCCTCTCCCCCCCCCCAAAAAAAAAAAGAAAAAAAGAAAAAAAGAAGAAGATGTCATTAAGACATTTCACAAGTTTCAACTATTAAGATTGGTTTTATCCATCTGACATGCAGCTTTTGGCAGAAACTCACTATACATTCAAGTTCTTGTTCTTACACAGAGAAAACTACCAATAAGATCAGTCCCACTCAAAATGTAATCTAGCCTACATCTTTACATGAGGAAGCTAGTTTAGTACTAGGGAAAAATAAATCATGGAAGTGCAAAAGAGAGTTTTCATATCCATATCCGAGTAAATAGATCAAGTGACAATCATGTACATCCTCGAGTTTATGTATATTAGTACCTTCTGCGATCTAAGTCACTTTGAGGCCTTTCTGGAAGTTTGTGAACATCAAGGTAGACAACCCCATTCCTTTTATGCACCCCCATCTCCCAGGGCTCACTCCTAATATAAGCTGAAGCCAATATCTGCAAGACAAAAATAGCAAACATCGCATAAGACCCTGATTTGATGAAGGCTTTGAAGAATGTCACACGTACTTTCAGTTCCTCAAGATAAGATTGATGTGCATTCCATATAAGAGCTTTTAATGTTCATGAAGGAAAAGGAATAATTACATAGCAAGACAACGAAATGGCTTGACACTCTTTTTGTTTGGTTTAGCAGTAAAATCTGAAAGATGAGGACAAGTCTTATTTTGCATTTCCAGTGTTCAATTTGGTAAATGGGCTGGCACCACAATGTTTCTTATGAATTGATAAAAAAAGTTACATAGCTATAAATTCATAAAAAGGAAAACGTATTACCTTATTGAGGTTGTTCCGGAATGTCTGCAGTCACAATAACCCAAAGGGGAAGAAATTAAACCTAACACTTAAGCAAAATTCTGGTAGATGGAAGTCATATGCAGCATATCGCATACCACAAAATGGATGTTCTGCAGCGGGATTTTTTTGTTCCTTATGCAAGCGAGAAGGTCACCAAAACCCTCGGAACCCAATTCTGTCACAGAGAGAGAGAGAGAGAGAGAGAGAGAGAGAGAGAGAGAGAGAGGCACATGTGAGCATCCTATGCCCACTTCTAAAATTTCTAATGCCAATCTCATCAAGGATTAGGCATTGCAACATTTCATATTTCAAACAAAAAGCAAGCACACCTTTTTTCTCGATAAAAGTTTCAAAACCTTCATTGAGATCCGCTCCCACATCTTCTGTTACGAAACGTTTAAAGAGCCTCTATAATATAAAAATAAAGCCTCAGGTGAGGTACAGCCTGAATTGGGGAAAGGTTATTGACTTAAAGCAGGAAAGGAACCAAAGAAAGGAGCACCGAAGAGCTCACCAAGCTGCGATCATCAAAGTAGACATCTCCACCTTCTGCACGGCTATAGCAAGCAAGTTCACATGGCTGTTGAACAAATCGGTGCACATAATTATAACTCATACCATTCTAGGTCTTCCCAATCCGAAAATATAATTTACGTGCAGCATCTCATTAGAGAAGGAATCATTCGCTAATAAAAGTTAATGAAAATTCCGTAAAGCCCCCTATTAATGTCATCTAAAAAAAATGAAACTAAACATCAGCATGAAAAGAATTACAATGATTCTGTTCCACTATTCGTTCTTCTGGTCATTCCCACATTGCCATATAAGAGGCATAGTGTTCTCAGTCATGAATCCCCACAGATACCATCTAAAGTATGAAAATTGCAATAGTGATGGTGGTCCTTTGTGGCGAACCGATTTATGTATGTGACAAATGAAGTGATAATAACATGGCTAAAACCGATGCAGCCAAAATCCAATCAAAAGCTATCAAATACCTCCTGAAATGCAATGCATCTCCTCGATAATGTTTCTTCGCTCTTGGAAAGCTTAAGTTCAGAAACAAAACGCTCATCGCGATGACCGTTGGAAAACTTTGATCCGTAACCATAGTTTTGCCTTGGCGGATAAGGTCCAGGGCGGGGAAGGATACCTGCTCCTCTACCATTCGGATGCCCACCCTGCCACCGACCACGACCAAAGTTCCCTCTGCCCTGACTGTTATTGGTCCGAATAGGGGGCAGGACTGCCAAGAGAGATACTGATCAGTCTCAAGGATGCAAAATGATGGAATACATACAACGTACCAATATTATTTCTTAGAGATTCTGCGAAGTTACAGCCACAAAGGACCTATTTGTTCAAGTACAATGACTAAAAATGAAAATTGTTAAGTATCACCCCCCCATGCGAAGCCTCTGTTCGGTGATCCTATTGAATACTATTCCAAACTATGGCAACTGAACTGTAGCTTTCTCTCGAATCAACAAAATAAAACGAAACACGTGCACTCAGAGCTCCAATCATACACTATCGAAAACCAGAAAATCCCAGCAACAAGTGGATGAAAGCTGAAGAATCGCAAATAAGAGTATCATACCGGGAATTGAAAAACGACTAGTAGCCGGAGTTTTGCAGTACTCCTCGTTATCAGACCCGAACAGATCGGTCTCCTTCTCTTCCAACTCACTGCGGTGACTGTTCGGCACGCCACTAATATTCTCCATACCCTCTCCGTTCTCATCTTCCCTTCCGCCGCTGCGAGGGCTTCCCCCGTCGCTGCTGCTATCCGCTCCGTCGGAGGAAGATCCGGACGACGACGAGGACGACGCCGCTGAAGAGGAAGAGGACGATGAGGACGACAGTGATGACGATCCGGAAGACGATTGGCGGTTCGCGTTTCGACGCTCGCCGCCGCCGCCGTCGCCGTCGCCGTCGCCGTCGTTGCGATCTTCGCCGTAGTGTTCTCCGAAGACGTCCACGTCCTGCTCAGAGAAATCCATCGTCGAGGTTTTAGTGATGGAGCTTCGGTGACGATGGTGAGCGGAGATGGTCATATACGCATCTCTGAACGCTCCCTGGAGACCGAGTCGGATGACTGAGGTGACTCGTTCGGTAACTCGGCTGCCGTGAGCCTCGTCTCGGTCCATTTGCCATTTTAACTCGGTTCGGTGGAGACCGGTTCGCGGTTCGAGTTTCTCCAGACCGGTCACCAGACCGGTTCAGTTGATCATATCATTTTGAGTGCTATTTTCATGGGTCATCACAGTACAATGCCAACAAGAGCACGGATTAATTGATAACCGTCTCAACGTATCGGTACGAGATAGCAACTTTTCCAGCTGAAGAAGATAATGCAACTTCTATTAAATCTCGATTAGTTGCAGTGAAGCCAAATTCAAGGATTGTGTTCAGCTGTCCAAATATTTTTACTATATAGGAAGATAAATAGAAGATAAGATAAAATTTATAGTATCCTATGCATCATTTGGTAAGTATTTGGAAACAACATGAATGTTGACGTCCGAATCAAATTACCCTTCTCTTAGGTCGTGTGACCATAGCAGCGCAAGATTAGAAAAGCACTAAAAAGTACAGGGCAACGAGTTTTAAAATTTTCAAATTATCGAATCAGTCACGTCATTGCTAAAAGTTTCAACATCTCGACCGACATCAACTCTAAAATGGAGCCCCAGCACCTACCTTGACCCGCCAATTGTTCTCCAAATCTTCCAATGTTTTGCTAATACAATCATGAATAGTCTCGTACTTCATGATCAGGGACTCGTGTTTGCCTCCCTCGTGCAAGAATCCTACTTCGTCTCGCCCACTCCATCCGCTAGCTCAAAGAATACGACCCCGGCATGAGTGCGGCGGAGATGTTACAGCCCAGAGGCCTTCTTGAAGCCCTGCCGCCTCTTTGAGCACGTCACAAGCCGTGGGACCAGGTCGGCGATCCTGGCGAGTTTTCTCCTCACCAGCAAGCAGAATTTCGGCGATCGGATATCTTTATCCGTGTCATATTTGAATTTCGTGTTACTCTAAACGCCGGGTACAAACACTTGCATTATACAGGGGGAGGAAATGAACTCACAAAACTGCCCAGTACGACAGACGAGTTACTTAGCGGGTCATTACATGACACAAAATCCAAATAACCAGTTCTTTCATCAACCCAAAGTACGTGACTCCAGATGTCTAGTTACACTTGCTCTTCCGTACGTCATCTTGTCTTTGCTTTCAAGTTCATACTTACAACTGGTAGCGAAAATTAGACGTGAAGAAAAATGAATAGGTAAGAGGATCGGAAGAAAGTGATGGTTCAAGCATTAGAGATTAGTACTGACCATTTCTAATCAAAGTGTTCGGCGCCAGTAAATTTCTAAAATGAATTATAGTATCTGTTTACCTAGTGAGACAATATATGTTCCTTACTAAATGAGAAAATGGAGATCTACAAAGTTGACAATTTACGGTTCAGTTGTGCATGATGCTAGAAACGATGAGTAATTTCCACTGGCATTAACTTGGAGAGGACAGAAAAGCCAAACAGAAGAATACTCTGGTTAGTGGGCGCGAAGAGATCAATGACTCCAATTTCCAGAAAACTATAGGGAATACAAGTTTGAATGTTTTGACTTCCCAGAACTAGCGCATTACTAAGCATGAAGCCATCTGTTGTCCGTCCGAAAGTGGAAACTAGTCAATCCTTGCCCATTTTCTGAACTCGCGAACATGCTCAAGCCTCTTTCTCTGAGCTTCTGTTCTAGCCTCTGATGCACTTAAATTCCGGTAAAGATTCTTATGAAGCTTTAGAAATTCGTATCTGTACATCCCCTTATCAGCAAACAGCTTATGATCCATCATAAAGCCAATTACCTCCATTACTCTCTCAAAGTAACCGCCTCGAATAAAGTTCAGCACCAGGGATTCACAAAGATCCCTGCTTATCACTAAATTATCCCGCGTCATACTCCTTTTCATGTCCCCCCACAAGAAGGTTATATCGCGGTACATTTGCAAAGATGAATAACCATGCACCAAAATCGCAAAGGTTTGCTCATTGGGCTGGATTTCCATATCTTGCATTCTTCTGTAGGTTTTCAGAGCATCCTCCATCATTTCGGCCTTGCAGAAAAAGTAAACCGAAGTATTAAGCTCGTAAAGCACACATGGAGTGCACTTTTCCTCCTGTTTTATAACTTGAACCAGCATTTTGGTCAGATCAGAATATTCAACAGCAGATGGCGTACTTGAAGTAGGGTCAGTTGTGGCTGCTTTCTGCAGGACACGACTGAAGATGGCTGTCTCATCAAAACAACTACTGAGCACACCACTCTTCTTCATCTGTTTTACCAGTCCATTTGCTTCCTTAAGCTTGCCTCGTTCATAATATACTTCCAGAAGGGCGATATATGCAGAAGAGTTAATTGCAGCCCCAGCAAATTCAAAGTCATCCAGGAGATCGTGAGCAGTCTCCAGCCAACCTACATCTATGCACGCATTGATCACACACAGAAACAGTTCATATCCACCAAATGACCCATTCTGCTCCTGGATACTTAACAAAAGCTTCGCAAGGTCACTGATCCTCCCAATTCTTCTATATCCATATATGAACTTGGCAAGAACTTTGTTGGTGAGGTTGAATTTTCCATTCTTAACCACAATGAGATCTTTCCTTTCTGGTTCAAAGGTGCGATCAATGTCCAGTTGCTCAGGCATAATTCTCATCTTTAGTCCACTCTTGAGATTGGTAGATCCAACTGAGACAAGGTGAGGCCTCTTTTCATCGTTCAAAGGAAGAGCCTTGCGATGTGTATGCAAATCCATGACAAGTTCAGCAGCAGCATCAATATCAGTAAACTTGAAGTGCAAGCTCAGCAAACTATCATAGAAAGACTGATAATGAGGAATAAATGCAACTGGAACGCAGTCAACGTGATTCTTATAGTTCTTAATCTCATCCCTCTGCCCATTCATCTCATAAAGCTGCGCGATGATATTAATCGAGTGTGCATCTGCAACTACTCCTGACCGTGCCATTAACTCGATTATCTCTTGGCCTTTTAATGCTGATCCAAACCTCACACAAGCATCAAGCACTAGAGTAAAGATCATTGTGTCAGACTTCATCTTGTTTTGAAGATTGCTTCCGCGTATGTTTAGATGCTGGTAAGAATCAGATATCTGAAACAGTAGATTGGATGCAAGATATGTCCCAATTTCTGTCTTAACCATATGCAGGAAAACTAAATTCAATAAGTCAATGGGTGGTAGATACTTCTTCTCCAGCAGCAATCTGAGGTTGATCGAGGCAGGAATGGGCATTTTAGCTCTTGCTAGTGAGAGAGCTAACTTGGCTAGAACTTCAACATGGAAAAGGTACGATTTTCTCTTCCAGTGCTTGAAAACCAAATCACAAGCTCTCCGTAGCCATTGTGGGTCAGATGAGTATGAAAGTCCAGTGAGCAATCTATTGATGAGAGAACGATCAGAAATATCACATGACTTTCTATAATCTTTAAATATATCCCAGGCTTCTTCTATTTTGTGATCTTTAAGTGCAACTCCAAGTTTCTCCGGCAAAAGTGCTCGAGTTGAATTTAGCGCTATTTTCTTGTTTTTGCAGAGTATGAACTCTCTACTTTGCCTCCACGATAAAGCTCTCTTCTGACTAACGCAAGGCAAAAATAATCTCAAGAGCTGGCTCCTTCCAGTGCAACAATGCACAACAATTTTTCCTCGGGTTGTTAAAGCCATTCATACTCTAGTCTGCATAACCCTACACTTGCACAAGATAACAAATAGTTTCAGCAAAAAATCTTTGTCTCACATTATGGCTATTGGAGACAACTACATTACTAACCTCCAACTAGACACCCCCATAGTCAACCCTGCTTGACAACCAGGGTTACTGGGCTAATGGTCATGCTTTAAATAAGCCACACCCAGTTGCACCGATTTTAGGAATTCAACTGAGTGTCAAGAAACTTTGGATATATGTCCAGTCTTTGCATTCCAGTAACCAGGGTTACCGGAATTCGACCGATGTATGTCCAATCTATGCAAAGTGAAAAGCTTTAAGCTCACCGAGCAGCACCTTGATCCCAGCAATCAAACAACTTGACGCTACAAAAACCTGTGCATTACAAGGGACAAAACAAGTTTTAAATAATGCAAGAACTCATTAAAAAAATGCTATTACTGACAAAAGCAATGATACTACCAAAGCAAATGAACAAAGAACATTAAACTGAGCATCATACCTCCATATATCACTGTTAATTATCTTCTAGAACTCGTTTTTTGTGATGCATAAATACAAGAACGTGGTCAGTAAAACCGTGCTAAAAAGTAAATAACAGCAGTACAAGGGCATTTAAAGTTTTTAGAAGATGTACCGTCCTGCAATTTAGACAATGAACACATCTAAAATGTCATACGGCATGGTCGTGGGACCGTCAAGAACTTTAAAGCATGCGCTAGAAGTGTGTAAATGATCGCTATGAAGTTGCAATGCGACTTGGGCATTATGTCGAACAAAACGTGCGCATTTTCGAAAAAGCCAAGCTCACCCTCAAAATTGAGAGAGATGGACTAATGCAGGAGCTACAAAGAACATTTGGGATGATCTCATTCAGTCCACGTATTTGAAGATGGAAAAGCAGCAATTGAGCAGAGAACGATAAGGGTGTTCCTGAGGCATGCCTGAGGACATGGGGTTTCCATGGGAAAGGGGGGCAGCCTCGTGGAGAGGTCGTGGTCAGGCCGAGAAATGGTGAACCAATTTGTGCACGCATGGACGCATACTCGATCGAATGGTTCTACTGTCGTCAACACGATACGCAGATGGCTTCAGGTTTCAGCCAGACGTGCTCTGCCATTGAGGAGCACGTCCGGGCGAGTTAAAGCTCAACTCCTCGGCGCTACTCGGGGAGTTGGAAATATTCGACTTAAAGTAGATCGCAAACATCATCAAACGGTCTAATTTCATGAGTAGTCATTTATAGGGATTCTTTCCCTAGCTTAAACTAAAATCTATGGTCAACTTGAGTGGAGCTGGTTGACTGCTTCTCGAGCTGAACATCGAAATTTACATAATTAAATCGAGTCGAGTCAAGCCGAGCCCAACTATTAAAAAGGGTCAACTCAGTCCAATTCCATAGACATTTATAAGTGTTCTTTCTCTGGCTTGAACTAACATTTACGGTTGAATTGAGTCGAGGTGGTCGACTGCTTCTTGAGCTGAATATCGAGCTTTGCATTCAGAGAGCTGAGTCAAGCTAACTTGTTGAGATGGCTAGACTCGACATCGACCAAATTCCACTCTTCAAGTCATCTGGGCCATGAGGCCTACTTTGCTTGAAACGAGAGTGGGCGGGCTTAGGCAAGAGTATCGCGCAGACCAAGCGACTTGACTCGAAAGTTTAGTGATATAGATGCATGACAATTTAGGTACCCTTGGCAGTTCTTACACTAACCAGAACCGAGCAAAATAAGTATCAGCTAAGATCCTAGATAGAGGGAGAACGTCGTCTTATCGACAAATCGATATCAAATTGGATTTTTCCCCCCAAATCAATAGGATTGGTTAACCTCCAAATCTAACTAATCCCAAACCAAACCATGAATGTCACAACTCACAAGCAACTCTTCTCAATAAGTATTGCCGAAGGAGTAATCCTCAACCAGGATTTAGCACTATGAAAGGCTAAAATTGATTTGACAAAACTTCATCCTATGCACAATCATCTATACAGTTGGCAAAGTTCCATTGTCGCAGTAATGCAGATACTTTGGCCTCAAACGAAGTATCTCACATTATCTCAACACAGATGGTAGTGAAATAGGAACATAATTGTCGCTGTTCTCATATAAAGCCTCCTCAGTTAGCAATCTCCTCAACCGCAGAATGGAACACAAAACTAGGAAACGTCGTTGTTATATCCCTGCAAGGAAAAATGTGCTCCAGAGAATGAATTTCAAGTATAACTACATTATATTCACAACCTGGATTTTGCTGACCTCAAATAGGGGAGGTTCATGATCTTGAGAAAGGAAGGATTTCTAGAAACAAAGTTTTGCCATTCGCACTTATCTATCTTTCCATCCTCGTTTACATCAGCTTGGAGAAAAGTCTGCCACAAATAAAAGTACAATAACCGAATTAGCAGAAGAAAACAATTATGTCAACTTGATCCTGCCAGAACTTGTGCTAAAGACCCAGCTTTGGCACTTAACCTAAAGGAATTGGATCTAATGAGAGATGAGAGGTTTTAAATATGGCCTAATGAGTATATCAAGAAAATGATATCTTGTTCCATGGTCATTAAGGTGGATCCAAAGTGAAAAAGAATTCAGGAACACTTGGGGCAAAGAAACAAAAAAGTCGACTCTGGATTTGGATTGCCTAAACCTGCCAACAACAATCATAGCAACGACAGCTCACCTTGTCAAGGATTATCTCAATCGTTTCATCAGCTAAGACCATTTCTGATTCACATAAAAGAGCTATCAACATTTGCTTGACCTGCCAACATCAGATGGGTGCCCTTAACAATAAACTAAAATACACAAACACTTACGAGTATACTATCGAATTCCAATCAGCATATCGGACAAAAAGAATTTTTAATAAATGTCTGTTGAGCTGCAATTCTTCTGTGCTTTAAGAACTCTGGACAGATACTATCATGTGCATCTCATTTAAGTTTTTCCCCTTGAGGCTAGATGAAAGGGAGGGACACGAAAAAAAGTGAAGCATATGTTTGCCCAAGTCCCATTTCCACCATCAACCAATGAAAGCTCATTAACGGGGGACTTTTACAACAACTCTCTCGTAGATGGAAATATGGAGAAACTAACAAGCATATTTTTAACCAAGTTCTCCCCTCCAAAACCAACGAATTAATAGCATGGGAGACTTGAAGGATAAATCTCTAATAGCAGTCTATTAGAATATACATCACAAATGTTGAGTTATGTGAGTTCCTAGGAAGCCTACTCCTCGTTTAATGAAGTAAGAAACCAACGAATAAAATGTGATTAAAGGCAGAATGCATTTAAGGTGAAAAACATTCCTCAGACTGATACCTAAGAAGAAACCGAAGGATAGAAAAGAAGTATCAGATTATCCTCACTTAAGCACAAAAGAAAAAAAAAGTTGATGATTAATCAATTAATCAACTTACCTCATGCCGCGCAATGAATCCCGTGCTATCCAAATCATAAAGCTTAAATGAAACTGCAATGATTCAGATCCATGAAATCAAACACAAATACGAATTACAAAATCATGAATGCTTAGCCGCTGTTTGCAACTGCAGATTTTGGAGGTCCTTGCAGCCAATCACTTACAGTTAATCTTGTCTTCTTGAGGGACATTAGGATGGAAAATGTTGAGAGATCTAACAAAGTCATCAAAGTCAACAAAGCCCTTGTGTTTAACGTCAAAAAGATCAAAAATCTGCGATTCAGAAAACTTCAATCTAAGAATACATCTTATTTTTATAGTTATTCATAACATGAAGTGAGCAGCAAAATCAATTGATACTTAAGCGGTTGATGGAAGATGTGCTAACTACACAGAAGTTATGAGCCTCAACAAAGGGAGCTTCTAAGGATAGTTATTGTGGCACCACATCTCATGCAACTAGCATCATAAGGTCTCTTGGTTTGAAAACAGAAGGGTGCTATAACTACATGAAACCAAAATGGGCAAACATTGGTTACCCGGTTGGCAAAGAGATTCTCCTTTTTTTTGTTCTTGAATAAAGCCAACTGAAACTCTTCCTGCATTAACAACAGAATAATTCAAATTCTCCATAATATCAAATCCAAAACAAGCAAGCAAAACATGTCAAGCATACATGATCTCCTTAAAGCCCACATACACAACTACTATAATAAACGAGATCAATTCTCCACAACACACAACATTTTTTATTGCAAGAGAGAATCTCCTCACGAGGACACAACCAAAGAAACATCTCCTAGATATTTCTGTTGGGTAGGGCTCTATGATGTTCTAATTGGGCTTCCATCAATATATACAACTTTTTGTGATGCCCAGAGACCATCTTTCAGTAATGTTGAACTTGTTGCAAGTGTTGCTGCTGCAAAAGAGCCTGCTTATAAAGGAAAAAAAAAATCGATGCCTATGAAAGAAAATCATGGGGCTGAGGAAACACGGTAGATATTGCTGCAGCTCCGAAGTATATTTCAAGGACACCACTAGGCACCAAGTGAATTAGGCAAGTAAAGATATTTTCTTAGTTGAATTACATCTTTAAGAAAATAAAAAATCTTTCAAGAACACACGCAAGTATGGAAACAAATGGGAATAGGGCCAGAGTAATGAGACTAAAAGACACTACACAAAATGAGGTATGCATAACAGCACCTTGTCAGAAGAATAAGGGTGCATTACCTTATTTATTAGCCCATCATCAACCACAGAGCTGCTGATACTCTTGTACAGCTCAAACAGTGCTTCAACTTCACTGACACTAACTGGCCAATCACAGCATAACATGAGCGGATAAAATCAACTGTGGAGATTAGAGATTCGTGCATGAATGAGAGAGAGAGAGAGAGAGAGAGAGAGAGAGGCTGCAAAGTAGCACTCGGACTCACCATAAATTGTAAGACAGAATATTATCTTCCATTTTTCTGATCAGAATAATTGACATCTCAGATTTGCATATTGTCCATTTCCAGTTCCTTGAGGAATTCAACTTTTTTATGACATGGCCTATTGACACACTTAATAAAAACTATTTACAGAGTCAGGAAGTGTCCCATTGCAGTAAACTATGCACTTCTTCTCTTCACCTGATGGACCACCCATATTTAAGCAGGGACAATCTAATTCAATTACCAATTATCAAACTCCAAATTGAACAACAGCTTATGAAGACCCATTCATTTAAGGTAAACATGTGAGCTGGTACTGGACACAGCTTCATGATTTTCACCCTAGCCACATCTCAAGCTTAAAATGTGAAAGAAGAAAAATCTTTGGGTGGCATTCATGTCATGCGAAAACTGTTATTATCAAAGCCTTAGGAAGTTACTCCACAGGTAACTGAATCAGAATTTTAAATAGAAGTTATCCAGACAAGGCTGAATTGCCTTATCTGCTGACTATTAGCATGCAACTGGTAAAGGACATTGCTTTCTTACAAAGATTTGTCACTGATGTGAGGACTTACAAGCTGTTTGCGAAGCAAGGGTCGCAGGATCTTCATATCCAGGGAAATATTTTCTGTGTGACGACGGTAAACAGCCCATTTACCGAAGAAGAGAGAGGAAGCAGAAAACTAGTAGACACCCAATGAGCTTCACTACAAGATATTATCAAAACCATCTTAACCTTGAAAAGTGCAAACCGAAATGGAAGATCACCATGTGAAACAATAATAAGCAAGTTATTCTCATTCTAAAGTACTACCGCAATGACATATCCCGAATAGATATTACAAGTGAAAATTCAAACTTTCAGATTCGCCAAGCTATAAGTTTCATTTCAATCATTGCCCAAGCCTCTTAACACTACTACATTCTTCACAAAAAGGAAAAAAAAAAAAACTATATGCTGCTGCTGGTCCTATCAAATGATCACGAAGCCTCAATCGACAGACTCGCCGATTTTCAACCAGCGATCATCACTAGGAATCATTTCAATAACCAGGCAGCTTTACGCAAAATTTGCGACTCAGGCGCGTTCTCGCGATGAGCATGAAAACTCTCTCCCTCACGTCATTCATCCCACACAATTAACAACCAAGAGTCAGAAAAGCAAATTTAAGCGCCGGGTCCACGTTCCACATTACTCCGGAGGCACCAGAAATCGAGCGCCAAGCTTTCACAAACTCCGCTCATCCCTTTAGCCATCGATCAAAACAGAACACACGTTCTGATTCAAACATGCAGAACATGAAAAACAAACACGTCATCTGAAAAGAACTGACAGCGAGAAAACAATCTAACGAGAGAGAGAGAAAGAACAAGAACTTTGTCCATGAAACCAGAAATTGAATCTTGGAGCGAAGCTCGTCACTGCAGAGAATTGAAACCGCACGTACCGACAAAGTCGTCGGAATGCCTGGTTGCGACCGAAACCGCTGGACGATTTTATAGAGAGAGAGAGAGAGAGAGAGAGAGAGAAGTTGAAGCTGGTCGGGCTGCTTCTGTTTTATCTGTCGCTTTTGATTGGTGACTACTGGCGAGGGAGGGAAACGAGTGAAGCTCCAGACAGGGAGAGCATCGACGGCCCGTGGCAAAAGTAATCTGATCGGACGGAGGAGAACTGGAGCAGAAGATCCTTCGGCCAGTTGACCAGTGTGAAAATGACACGTGCTGTTAATTTATGGCAAGAAGGATCATGTGAGCGCGGTCGGTCGAATATTCTTATTTCCAGAGTTTATGACAAAGAATTGGCGACATGTTCCATGATATTAATTTTAAACGGGATGTGAATAGTAAATTCGTGTTGTGCCTTTTTTGGAAAACTTTAGTGATTTTTTTTTTACTTTTTAACTCTACATTTTACTACTTTTCACTCGATATAAATAACTAGTTTGTTTTGGATATTACTGAAATTGCTATATAAAGTGAATTTAAATAATGAATAGGTGATAAGGCATTTTGAGAGATTTTTAATTGTTTTGAATTTTCTATTTTTCAATTCAATACTTAGCTCATATTTTCATCATTGGTTGTTTGGTTGGAATTTCTCTCACAACAAGATATCTTTTATTGGATAACTTTTAGAAACAAGTTTTGCGCCGACTTCAAATATGAAATATCACATGCAAAAGAGGGAATCAACCACTTCAATCCCAACATAACTCTACAAATGCACACTACGCCATTTATAATAATTTATATCGAAATGAAATCAACGGTGCAATATTTATAATAATGATACATTGCCAGAGTTCAATTAACGAATAGACAATGCGAGTTTATAAAATAAAAGTCCAATATAAGAAAGTAAGGATAACTGGAAGATAGTGATCCTAAATCATGATCCTTCACATAGAAATAATCATCCGAACCTCATTTCCATAGCGAATGTAGATACTCGCAAAATCTCTTCTTGCCAAAATTCGAGGTTGATTTTATGTTTTTGCGCTTTCCTTGATTATAGTAGAGAGTGGCATGTTTCTTAAGATGGAACACCCTCAAACTTTATGTCCTTTGTGGCAAACAATGAATAATTTATTTCAATTTCCATCACTAACCTCACCCAATACTGCAAAGCACCAAAAGCAGGTACTTTTGGATGAACTATTGATGGCAAAGTTGATCTCATCATTTCCATTTTCCTTTGTATTATCTATGCTTAGGTTTTAAGTGTTGGCATTGGGAAATCCCATCGTTTGCGGGATATGTTTACCCTTTTGATAAACACAACTAATGTATGTAATGGTCACCTCTAGCTTGGCACGAGTTTGGCTTTGTTCCGAAATTGGCTCGTGATGTTTTACGGACTTCGATTCGTGCAGCAAAAGTTAGGTCCGAACACGAGCTTGATGGGCTTGTCTTTGGCTTTCCGCTTGCATAATGATCACCTCTAGTTGCAAGACACGTTTACATATCGGGTTTGAGAGAGGCCAGCCGAACCTTTTGATATAGTCGACACAACACAATTAGCGGGGACTTAGCCTAGCAAAGCACAAGCACAAGCTTAAATTTTTTGCTTTCAGATTTGATCCATAAGCAGGCAAGATTAGGCAACAAGGTTAGGCCTAGCTTTTTTTCTGGATCACTACAAAGAGAGAAGGAAAAAGAAAAAAAGAAACGTAGATTACATCGAGCCAGTGGCACCAAATCAAGGACACCTTGGGGCTTGTCACCGTGGATCCTTCATCCAATCCAATCACTGGCACTTTGTGCTCGGACTCGTGTCAAGTCTACTATTAATCCACCGACCATGAAATTGGCAAGCTTTAGAAAAGTGTAATAACCCTAGTCCAGAATTCTAGTCATACACTACAAAAAAAAAAAAAGTCGTTACTAAAATGATTTGAGACGAAATTAGTGACGAAAATATTTTTGTCGCTAAAATTGACGACGGAAAATTAGCGATTTCGTTGCTAATCAAAACTCGTTGCCAATTAGCGACGAGTTGAAAATCGTCGCTAAAGCCGTCACTAAATATTCGTCACAAAAGTGGTCGAAAATTTGCCATGAACATGTGGCGTTGCAAAATTCGTCGCCAAATTTATTGATAACCATTAAGTAGTGTGCCGGAATACCCGTCGAAAAATTGCTACGAAAGTACATATCCGTCACTAATTAGCCACGAAATTACTAATATCCGTCGTTAATTAGCTACGGCTAGGCATATACCGTTGCTAATTAGCTACAATATGTGTATTAGGATCCGTCGCTGATTTGTGACGGAATTGAGCATGTCCTTCGCTGATTAGCGACGGATAAGTAGTTCCGTCGCTAATTAGCGACGGTTAGGCATGGTCCGTACGTCGGAAAAAGAAATAAGCTGGAAAATTCATCGCTAATTATTAACCGTTCTATGCAAAATTCGTCCCTAATTTACCTTGATTTTTTTGGTTGTTGAAGTTTAATTTGTAATGAAATTTGTCGCAATGTTACCAATATAAATTTTGTCTTTCTTTTTGTCGAACATTGTTTCGAAACGAATGTAATGATACAAAGATTGATTAATTGTTCGCAGACGAATTATTTATGGACGATTTATAATTTAAATCTAATTAACTAGAAAAATGGATTTCTAACATTAATATAATAGAACCGGATAAGATATGATAAAAAAGAATTAAGGATATTGTTATATGGTACCTACTGTTTGGTAAGTGCAGATTTAAAGTCAGATAAGCACAAACAAGGAGTGGTTGAGATTTGAGTCTCTTTTGCAGAATTTTTTTTAGAGTAAATGACACACACGAGAGACGCGTAAAGAATGGTTGATATTCAAGGGACGAGGCTCTCTCTCCCCCACATGAGACCACTATCCTCACACTTAGCCTCTATCTAGTTTATTGCTAACAGTTGCCTCTATCTGGCTCTATTTTACCTCCTTTTCAGGAGGTTAGTTTATTCGGGTTATTTCCCAGATTATCCTGTTCTCGATTGTTACTAAATTCAAGATAGGATAAAATATTTCATGTCCTAACTTTTATTTGGATGATTGAATGCAGCCTATAGGATTAGCATAGTAGAGCCCAATTAACCCTCTAATGGGCCCATTGGCACTAGCTTGAAGATAAATTGTTTAAATCCTTTGCATAGTTGCTCTAGGTAGCTCCTCAGTGTCAATTTCTCTTTTATCCTCTGCAATAACCTCCTGGACCTCCAAAGACTAATCGTGTTGCCCCAATTCTTCGATGATAAAACTGATGATTCCTCAGAGCGTAGACATTAGATTTATCCACCACCTCTCTGTTGATCCCCGAATGAGACAAGAGGGTCTCCCATCCGCTCGAACCCCAATTGAGCCGTCGGAAGAATGTCCGGTGCGCAACGTCGCGGTTGTCGTCGGGCTTGCGGCCGCTTCCCATCGGAGGACAAACTCCATCACTTCCGGCGAAGCCATCTGCTCCCCAAGCTACGCGTAGCGTGCCCTTTCGCAAATTCAAGAACAATTCCTTCGGCCAGTAGCCCACTTTAATTGGTGGATCGGACGCACTTCACCACCAATTTTGCAGAAGCTTGGTCCTGGTTGGAAGCCAACCTTGTTACTGAAGGCCAAACGACCTTTACAATTTATTGATACGCATGCATCTGGAATTATTGGTAAAATGTGAAATGATTTTATCATTGTTGCATCTTAAAATTATCGTTCCAAATAATCGTCGAGAATTTGTTTTTCTCCTCAAGAACAAAAGGTGCGAATCAAAATTACCTATTGAATTTGGAGTGGGAGCTCATAAAAATGATGCTCTAGTTCAATTGCTCACGTAAAGAACTAATTAATCATTTCATACGTGAATGATCTTGCGAGAGCATCGCCGTACAATAGGGGACAAACCTAGCAACAACTATAGTTGTTGGGGACATGATTTTTTTTTTTTTGTACTTGGGTCATGCACAGAAATATGAGTTAGATCCCGTTCATCATCAAATGCAAACAGCTCCGCGTCGGGGGCCCCCGACCCGAGCTTAGTTCCGCAACCCACGTCTTACTTGGCCCATGCGATTAGTAAAATAATACGTAGATATAACGATCGTCTACGGATGGACTTTTTTTCATCATACAAATAGTGACAATGATAAATTTCCTGTATAAAGAAAGTCGCACGCCTCCGCCCATGCATGGCTAACTCCAAATAGCCTATACATACAGTGTATAAAATTTCTACTATGATGGGTGAGCTTGGGTTGCCAAACTAGGTTTAATTGTTTGGGAATGATCGTCTAAATTAAAGAAACCTAATTTTTTTTTCCAGAAATTATATCGCTTGGCTAGTGAGGCCAAAATCAAAATACATGATGATCAGTCTAAACAAATAGATCGTCACGCCAATCATATCTATCAAATTTAGAATATAGATATCTATATATGGGAATTTGAAAATATTATCATACATAATCTAGAACTATAGTTGACTAATGTGACCCGAATGGGGATAATCTATTTCCTTCGTACTAGCACCGTCCATGTTATAGTCCATCAGCAATGTGCCATTCATGTAATATAATTCCACCGACTCATTAAGGCACGCTTCTTGAACTTTCGTTCTAGTTCATTTAATAGTCGAGGATTAGATCAACTTGTTGCCCAAACCTACTTACGTCCAAAAAGATGTGCGTAAGTTCTCTCTATCTAGTGGGCTTGTTGTTAACTTGTTCCGTTGGAGATAAATGTAATTAATTCAACATTTTATTTTGTTTAATGTATCACTAACTGTGGCGGCGGTCATGTCACTTTCTTGCTGCCCTAATCCTTACCATGAATGAATTAACAAGAGTATGGCCAGGTAATTCGAAACCGAACCTATCCACATGTAAGTTCATGGATTGGCTTTCGTTTTTGCGTGAACTGATGCTGATGTATCGGCGGCATTCATATATGACGCCGATAACATTACGCTACGCTCGTTACTTGTGCCCTTTCTATGCATTGATTGAATAAATAATCATAAAACAATTTCCTTAATGTTCGCAAAGAAAAGAAGAAAAATGATGTGGAAGTTCATGTTGCCTTGTTTCCTTTGTTTCGTTTCCGAGCTGCGGTTTTTTGGCTCTAGAAAGGGGGTCTCCAAGAGCTCGAAATTTCAATACTCCCTCGGTGACAACAAACATCGTCAAATTGATGAAATTAAGTCGGAATAAAGCTAATCTTGATAAGATCATAGGTTATAGCTAGTCACGTAATCTGTGCTTTGCGAGGACATATTATTCGGGGTAAGTATGATTTTGTCCGTGCCGTGCTTGTATCGATATTGCCACGTTCATTTACACATGTATTGGGTGGATTAAGCCTAAGATTATCAGGATCATTCCTGTTCTGCTTGCTGCATTAGGACTCCTACCCTGTCCGCAGAATCTTGCTATTCATTAGATCATGACGATGACGCTTGATCAAACTCCAATTAACTCTAATGGGAAGATGACAAAACTCAAGCAACCTTCATCCCCGGCATCCACCGACCTAAGAGATTAATAACTTTCCGTCTCCTTAAATACGTTTCCTTATTGAATTAACAAATCTACCTCATGGTCCCGTTCATTCCCTTTCGGCGATTCTTGGATTAAAAGTCAAAGTATGTAGGACCAAGAATGGTCGTTAAAGTTGATCTGATCACTTTCTCAATTGGTCAAGAGTCAAGACCAGAAACACCTTCTCCGCCCGGCTTTCGTTGCTCATTGCCGAGGCCAAGTCGTCGGACCGTATTTAGTCAAAGGGCCAATTAAGAGACGTATACGCGTACGTGCGACGGCAAATCCGGAGAGATCGTCCCGTCGTAATAAAGCTTCTCGATTCAGAATTCGACACGCATCTCTCGAGAAAAACAACAGTTTAGGAATTTGGAGAGAGGGATGGCTCACGTTACAAAGGTCGAGCTCCACGTATTTTCTCGTACAAGCAGGCGGGGGAAAACCAGGATTATCCCAACTGTCCTGATCAAACGTCCTGGCACTGAATGATTCGCCAGCATTTCCCCCATCGCGCCGTTAATAACTGTGGCTCTCGTTAACTAACTAAGAACTACTGGTCATTGGCCCTGGGACCCGCGGAGCGCACTCCCTTGTCCGGCCGTGGTTTTCATCTTCGTCGGAAGCTTTTGCTTACTTTGCCCGATTCAGACACTACAGCGACCCGACTGTGGAAAAGTCCACAGAAAGCTCACGCGTGTCAGAAAATGGAAAGGAAATGGGGGCTGGATTTTTGTCCCGTCGGTGTCAGTCTCTTTAACAGAAAGGCTACCTTTTGGACCGACCCTTTATTCCGCGTACGTGTGTCTGGTAGTGTCTCAATTCTCTCTCAAACTGGATGCGACATTTCAAAACAGTCGGAAATGTATTTTGATCTTCATTGAAGAATCGTGGGTTCAGTTCAATTGGGTGCTAAGTACTCGGTTCCCTCTTGCTGGAGTGGTGAAGCCTGGGTGTTCCTGAGGGAGTTTGTGCTCCTTGTTCTGAGTTTTAAGGCTTTTGGTGCCTGGTTTTGATTTGGGAAAATGGAGGAGAGGTACGAGCCATTGAAGCAGTTGGGCTCTGGGAATTTTGGGGTGGCTAGGTTGGTGAGAGATAAGAAGACTAAGGAGCTTGTTGCTGTCAAATACATCGAAAGAGGAAAAAAGGTAATCCTTTGCCTTTTTTTTTTTTCCGTAGATTTTTCTTTAATCCCAGTTTGCTCAGGACTTAAGATGCACTGAGAACAGTATCAGTTTGTTTGACTGATCTGTGCAGTGGTAGAAGGTCAGGATGTCAATTTAAAGTTTGAATGTGTTAATTCTAGAAGCACCTCTTTTGTCTCGGACAATGGTTGTCCATGTATCTGTTGTTGGTCAGAGAAAATGGCGAAACGTCAACAGGCTTTCATTTGTTATGATTAAAACCCCAACAGAATCTTTATCTGTTATGTTTTGTGTAGCCTTTCTGTGCTGCGTAGCCTTTGAATTGCTTCAATATTGCAGGCCATTGTATCTGCTGTTTTTATACATCTTAGTGGTTATGGTTAAGTCTATTAATATCTTTAGCTAGTAATATCTCTTGATGGATTTGATGCTGTTAAGATAGGAGGGATATTACCTTCTATCTATTGGATAAAAGGCGGGGAAGATAAAATCTGAGCTGGTAATGGGTATCTTTCATTTGTTTTGATATTTTTTGGAAAATTTTGGCCACTTTTTCGACAGAGAGGGAGCTACATTTGGAATTCGTACATCCTCACATCTTATTTCTTGTCTTAGTAGCTTCGTGCTTTGATATGGTTTTAGCCTCTTCATTGTCTTGGTATAGTTACAGTGTCATGTTGTTGTTGTGCACGTGTATTGCCTCATTCTGATGCTCTGCATTATTGTTTCAGATTGATGAGAATGTTCAGAGAGAAATCATTAACCACAGGTCACTGAGGCACCCGAATATTGTTAGGTTCAAGGAGGTATGGTGCTAGTTTCATGTCTTTCACCATATGATGGACAGATCAATGAAAATTTTGTGGAACTTAAAATGGTGAAAGCATGTCTAGCTAGTCTCGACTGAATCTATAGTTTTTAAATCTATTTGTTTCAGTTTGTCTTTGCTCGTCTAACATACTGAGCAGTTATCTCAGCATTAACATTAACCTATGCAATAGTTTTAGTGGAACTTGAATGGCGCATTAGATGCATACTGCGTCGTGCATTGTAAAACCTTAGTCCCATAATTTCCCACTTTAAAGTCTTATGAGGTCTATAGAATTGCAAAACTTATCGCATTGCACGGTTGGTGAGATATTATCACCTTCCATAGGATAAGAAATCCAATGTGACCTAGTGAATTTTGTGCTGCTTCTGTTAAACTGTGTAAAGCAGGTACACTTCCTAATTCTTGCAGCTGCCCTGCAGGTTCTGTTGACCCCGACACACCTTGCAATAGTCATGGAATATGCAGCTGGAGGTGAGCTTTTTGAGAGAATATGCAGTGCCGGTCGGTTTAGTGAAGATGAGGTTTGTGTTTTGTGCTTTCTATAGAATTATATCAACATTCATCTCCTTGCATAACATTACTGTTGGAATGGGCTAGACTTTCCTTAATCAACATCCCTTTGCAACAGGCTAGGTTTTTCTTTCAGCAGCTTATATCAGGAGTCAGCTACTGCCACTCCATGGTGAGGTTTTCGATTGATATGTACATTACATCTTAATTGGCAACGAATTTCCTCCGTATATCATCCTCCTTTCCTGTTCAGGAAATTTGTCACAGAGATCTGAAGCTGGAAAATACTCTTTTGGATGGAAGTCCGACTCCACGTCTTAAAATATGCGACTTTGGTTACTCCAAGGTCAGTGATATTCCAGTGGACACAAGGCTTAGGCTCGAGAATTCGTCAAACGATTTTATTTCTTGTCTTATTAGCATTGTTGTCAAGTTGATCTTCAAATGTCCATTCTGCTTGATTTTGTAATTGCAGTCAGCTTTGTTGCATTCACAACCAAAGTCAACAGTTGGAACACCCGCCTATATTGCTCCAGAGGTGCTGTCTCGGAAGGAGTATGATGGAAAGGTATTTGGGTCATGGAAGTTCTGCTCTTACTTGGCCACAGATCCTAGCTTACTCATGGAAGTAGATTTCCTTCACATGAACGAATTTGCAATGAATTAGCTTTATACTTGGCTTGCAGATTGCAGATGTATGGTCATGCGGTGTAACACTATATGTGATGTTAGTTGGAGGATACCCATTTGAGGATCATCATGATCCTAGAAATTTCCGCAAGACCATTGGGGTAAGTTTCCCTGTGTGATGAGACAAAAAAAAGCAAGAGTGGAGGTGAACAAGAGAAAAATGGGTTTTCTTCATCCTTTCCTCCACATGTATAGATTCTCTCTTGTGTGCATCATATGGTCTGTGGGATGAGAACTTAAGCTCTTGTTTGTGACAGAGGATTATGAGTGTTCAATATTCTATACCGGACTACATTCGTGTGTCTAAAGAGTGCAGGCATCTCCTTTCTCGTATCTTTGTGGCAGATCCTGCGAAGGTAACTCTGTGCTTCTATTTACCATTTTCTCAATGAATTGGGAATATAATCATCTTAGCACATCACCTGCCATTCAAATCACAGTCTTGTGCTTATAAATTGGTATTTCTTTCTCTATAAAAATGCTGAAGTCACGTTGATACTTCTGGCAACACGAACGATGTGAGGAAATTTCTCCATCATGATGGTAGTACCCACGGAGTAACTTCTAACATAGTATCCATCAACGCTTGAAACTTGACTGAAACGAAATATCCATGTGGATTGTCGACAATCTTTTATACTGTTATGAAAATAAAGCCGTCTTTTTTGCTTTTCTGCATTTTTCGTCCAAAAGAGGATCACTATCCCAGAGATAAAGAAGCATCCGTGGTTTCTGAAGAATCTGCCAAAAGAACTCATTGAAGGTGAGAGAACCAACTATGAGACCGAACGGGACCAGCCTCTTCAGAGTGTCGAAGAAGTGATGCGGATTATTCAAGAGGCCAGGACTGCTGGGGAAAGATCTAAAGTTGGTCAAGGTGTCGCCGGTCCTTCAGACCCTGATGAAGATGCTGATTTGGATTCTGAAGTCGATAATAGTGGTGACTTCGTTGCGGCAATATAATACAGAGCTCTACCAAAAAACTGTTCTACTATAATAAATTCCTCTAAGGTCTTCGAAGGCATTGCTATTGTTTGGTACAGATTGTACAGTCATAGTGCGGACTATATTATCATGTTCTGTTTCTTGCCACATACTTCAATCTGTAGCGTGTGGGAAGCTCACATATTGGTGGCTGAACATTGTTTCGGATTGAGTGCACTGAAAATCGAAAGTTGTGTTGTCCTTGACTTGATTTTGTGGTTCATATATATAGATGTGCATACTGGATCTCTGTGGGCAACCATCTCACTACCCCCACAAAGATCTACAGCCTTTACATTCCCATTTGAATAATTAAGGAGGAAGAACAAGGGGTTGCACAAAATTGAGTCCTAAGCAATGGAAAGTCACTGATCCGGATGATTGAGCAGCAATATTTGACACAGAGTGGAGTTTGCAAGACAATTTCAAGGTCTACCCAGTCAAGAATACAAGGACAAAAGCAAAGATTTGGGACGTCGACTCTTGGTGTTTAGATCTTTGACGGTACTCACCGAGATAATACAAAGCGTGCTCATCAATCATTCGCATGCGCTGGGTGCGGAATGTCCGAGCAAGCACGAAGATGAGGAAGAGAATTGAGGACCGAAGAAATATATCAGTCAGCCCTGTCGAAAGATTCTCTCGCACGTCGCACCGCCTCCAGCCACCGTTTTGACCGCCTTAATGTGTCTGCATTGATCTTCACAAGTTAACTTCTAATTGCAACTGCATGGGTTCACGGTCCTATAAATTCTGCACTGCGCAAGGGGACTTTGTATCAATACAGTAAGCACCCAAAATAGAGAAGTAAGGAAAATGGAAGGCCTAAAAAGCGAGAGGATATGGGCATTGGTGATGGTTCTGGGTTTAGCCCTGGTGGCTCTGAGCGAGGTAAGGGCGGTGCACGGGGCCTGGCTGAGCCCAACCCAGTGCAAGGAGGAGAGGTGGCTCGCCATCAACAATTGCAAACCGATAGTGTTCAGGCAACCCCTGCCGCGGGGGTGCTGCGAGCGCATGAGGCTGAGCCACTACCTGTGCGTGTGCCCGATATTCACCCCCTGCGTGGCCAATCTCATCATTGTGAACAAGGCCATCGAGCTCTTCTAGAGCTGCGGGAGGATCCCTCACCATTTTCAGTTTTCCTATTGCCGAGTCCACGACGTCGTCGGACTGTATTTATTGTAGACCCAGTAAAGGGACTTATCTTACGTGACCGATAGAAGAAAAAGAGTACGTGTGCGACGGCACCGTCGTAATAAAGCCTTTCGATTCAAAATTTGACATGCATCTCTCAAGAAAAAAGTTTAGGAATTTGGATAAATAGATGGCACAAGGTCCAAACGCCGAATTCCTGAGATGGGAAAAAATCAAAATTATCTTAAGAGATAAAACACAAATGATTCTTAAGTTTTGATTAATTGTGTAACGTGGTTCATAAATTTTCAATTTATTCAACGTGATCCCTAGCTTTCGATTTGTTCAATATGATCGTCGTTTGATAAATATTCAAATTAGTCTCGACATTATATAAAAATATTCAATATGATAATTTCATTACTTTATGTATTTATATCGAATATTTTGATATAGTTCATTGACTAATTTGTACAACTGAACAAATTGAAAGTTTCGGGACCATACTGTATATTAAGTAAAATTCATGGGTCATATTGTAAAATTAAAAAATTTATAAATCACATTATATATTTGATCAAAAGTAAGAGATAATTTTACCTTATAAAACGTAGGAGAGGGAAAGGAAGGTATTCATGATTCGTGAACATTCTCCCCGGGGCCGTAAACAACTCTAGCTCTCGTTTTCTAACTAAAAACTACCGGTAGTTGGCCCCCAATCTCCTCCGTGTTCACTTACTTTGCCAAATTCAGACGGTACAGCCACCCGACTGAGGAGAAGTCCACAAAAGCTCAGAGTGTCAGAAAATGGAAAGGAAATCCGGCGGTGTACTTCTCTTTTACGGAAAGGCCTCGTTTTGAAGGGACCCCTTAATCTGCGTACTGCGTCTGGTGGTATCTCAATACTCTCTCGAACTGAATGCGACTGTGATGGGTTCGAACCCCCACTCCCCCAATAAAAAAAGTTGGAAATGCATTTTGATCTCCGTTGAAGAATCGTGGGTCCAGTCCAATTGGATGCTAAGTACTCTGTTCCCTCTTGCTGGAGTGGTGAAACTTGGGTGTTCCTGAGGGAGTGTGTGCTGCTTGTTTTGCATTTTAAGGCTTTGTTTGGTGTCTGGGTTTGACTTGGGAAAATGGAGGAGAGATACGAGCCATTGACGGAGTTGGGTTCTGGGAAATTTGGAGTGGCTAGGTTGGTGAGAGACAAGGAGACTAAGAAGCTCGTTGCTGTCAAATTCATTGAAAGAGGACAAAAGGTCATTTTTTGCTTTTTTTTTTTCCTTTTGGTAGATTTTTCTTTACTCCCAGTTTGCTCAGGACTTGAGATGCACTGAGAACAGTATCAGTTTGTTTTGACTGATCTGTACAGTGGTAGAAGGTCAGGATGTCAATATAAAGTTTGAAGGTGTTAATTCTAGAAGCACCTCGTTTTTCGCAGACAATGGTTGTCCATCCATCTACTGATGTTCGGAGAAGATGGCGAAACACCAACAGACTTTCGGTTGTTATGATTAAAACCGCAACAGAATCTTTATCTGTAATGTGTTACGTAGCCTTCCTGTGCTGGTAATATCTCTTGATGGATTTGATGCTTTAGAATTTAAGATAGGAGGGATACTACCTTCAGTCTATCGGATAAAAGGTGGGGAAGATAAATTATGAGCTGTGAACGGGTACCTTTCAACTGTTCTGATATTTTTTGGAGATTTTTGGACACTTTTTCCACATAGAGGGAGCTACATTTGGAATCAATTCATCCTCAAGTTTCCTTTCATGTATTATTATCTTCGTACTTTGATATGGTTTTTAGCCTCTTTATTATCTTGGGATAGTTACAGTGTCATTCTTGTTGTTGTGCATGTATATTGCCTCATTCTGATACTGTGCATTGTTGTTTCAGGTTAATGAGAATGTTGAGAAGGAAATCATTAACCACAGATTGATGAGGCACCCAAATATTGTTAGGTTCAAGGAGGTATGGCACTAGTTTCATGTCTTTCATCATATGATTGACAGATTAATGAAAATTTTATGGAACTTAAAATGGTGAAAGCATGTCTAGCTAGTCTCTCCTGAATCTATAGTTTGTAAATATATTTGTTTCAGTTTGTCTTTGCTTGTATAACGTACTGAGCAATCGTCTCAGCATTAACATAAACCTAAGCTATAGTTTTAGTGGAACTTGAATAGCACATTAGATGCAAACTGCGTTGTGCATTGTAAAACCTTAGTCCCATAATTTCCCACCTTAAAATTTTATGAGGTCTATAGAATTGCTCACATTGAGCAGTTGGTGAAACATTATCACCTTCCATAGGATAAAAGATTTAACGTGACCTAGTGAATTTTGTGCTGCTCCTGTTAAGCTGTGTAAAGCAGGTACACCTTCTAATTCTTTCAGCTGCACTGCAAGTTGTGTTGACCCCGACATACCTCGCGATAGTCATGGAATATGCCACTGGAGGTAACCTTTATGAGAGAATATGCAGTGCTGGTCGGTTTAGTGAGGATGAGGTTTGTGTTTTGTGCTTTTTATAGAATTAAATTGACATTCATCTCCTTGCATAACATCATTGTTAAAATGGGCTAAACTTTTGGGTTGTTTATCTTTCAATTCCTAAATCAACATCCCTTTGCAACAGGCTAGGTTTTTCTTTCAGCAGCTTATATCAGGAGTCAGCTACTGCCACTCCATGGTGAGGTTTTCGATTGATATATTTTACATCTTACTTGGCAACGAATTTCCTCCTAATGTCATCCTCCTTTCTTGTTGCAGGAAATTTGTCACGGAGATCTGAAGCTGGAGAATGCTCTTTTGGATAGAAGCCCGACTCCGCATCTTAAAATATGCGACTTTGGTTTCTCCAAGGTCAGTGATATTCCAGTGGACACAAGGTTTAGGCTCGAGAATTCATCATTCGATTGTACGTCTCATCTTATTATCATTGTTGTCAAGTTGAGCTTCAAATGTTCATTCTGCTTGATTTTGTTGTTACAGTCAGCTTTCTTGCATTCACAACCAAAGTCAACAGGTGGAACACTGGCCTATACTGCTCCAGAGGTGCTGTGTCGGAAGAAGTATGATGGAGAGGTATTTGGATCTCTACAATAGCTTATTTACAATGCTCCCAGCACGATCATTGACTCTCTTTGTATCTCTGAACCTAAAGCTGGAATTTCTACTCTTACTTGGCCACAGATCCTAGCTTACTCATGGAACTAGGTTTCCTTTTCATTTTACATTCTTGTTGAACGAATTTGCAATGAATTATTTTTATTCTTGGCTTGCAGATTGCAGATGTATGATCATGTGGTGTAACACTATATGTGTTGTTAGTTGGAGGATAACCATTTGAGGATCCTCATTATCCATTATATTTCCGCAAGAACGCTCAGGACCGGCATAACGAGATAAAAATAAGAACAGCGAAGGTGAACATGAGAAAAATGGGTTTTCTTTATCCTTTTATCCACATGTATAGATTTTTCCTTTTGTGCATCATATGATCTACGGGATGAAAACTTAAACTCTTGTTTGTGACAGAGGATTATGAGCGTTCAATACTCTATACCAGACTACATTCGCGTGTCTACAGATTGCAGGCATCTCATTTCTTGTATCTTTGTGTCAGATCCTGCGAAGGTGACTCTGTGCTTCAATATTACCATGTTCTCAATGAATTGGGAATATAATCATCTTAGCATATCACCTGCCATTTGAATCAAATTCTTGTCCTTATAAACTGAAATTTATCTCTCTATAAAAATGCTGAGGTTATGTTGATACTTCTGGCAATGCGAATGAAGTTAGGAAACTTGTGAATCATGATTGTAGTACACATGGAGTAACTTTTAACGTGGTATCCATGAACAATTGGAACTTGACTGAAACGAGATATCGATATGGATTATCGACAACCTTCTATGCTGTTATGAAAATAAAGCTGTCTTTTTTATTACTTTTCTGCATTTCCCGTCCAAAAGAGGATCACTATCCCAGAGATAAAGAAGCACCCATGGTTTCTGAAGAATTTCTCAAAAGAACTCATTGAAGGTGAGAAAACCAAGTATGAGACCGAACGGGACCAGCCTCTTCGAAGCATCGAAGAAGTGATGCGGATTATTCAAGAGGCCAAGACTCCTGGGGAAGGATCTAAAGTTAAGCAAGGTGTGGCCGGTCCTTCGGACTCTGATGAAGATGCTGATTTGGATTCTGACGATGATAGCAGGGACTTTTAGTGGCAATATAATACGGAGCTCTACAATTCTACTGGGATAAATTCCTCCAAGGCCTTTGAAGGCGTTGCTATTGTTTGGTCCAGATGGTACAGTCATAATGCTGGCCATTTTATGAATCATGTTCTTTAACTTGCTACATACCTCAATCTGTAGCGTGTGGGAAGCTCACGTTTTGGTGGCTGAGCATTGTTTTGGATTGAGTGCACTGAAAAATGAAAGTTTGTGTGGTCCTTGACTTGACTTACTGGTTCAACTACATGTTCATGCTGGATCTCTGTGGGCAGCCAACTCGCTACACCCACATAGATCTAAAGCTTTTCCATTCCCAGTTAAATAGTTAAGGAGAAAGAACCAAGAAAGGGTCGCACAAAATCGAGTTATAGGCAATTGAAAGCTGTTGACACCTAATTTTTAGCATATAGATTTATTTGCGTAAAATATAAAATTGGGATTTATTGGCCTAAAACATATATTCATTGTATCTTGCATTTCAGGTAAGATTATCAGTAGCAACTTTGGGATGGAAATATTGGATGACTTCGAGAAAAAAGAAGTGAAAAAATTCTGGTCAATATCTTTATAGATTCAACCGATTTCTTTTCAATATAGACGTCCAAGAGCAGAAAAGGAAAGAAGATAAGGGCAAAATAAACAAATCTGGTCAAATCTTTCTGAAAGATTTGACCAAGATTTTTTTTCTTCCTCTTTAAAGCGTCCAAGGACGTACAGTGATAATGGGGGTCTTCATTCAGCAAAAAAAGAAAGCAAATACACACGCACAAAGGGGCAGAAGAAAAAGAACGTGGAGAGAGAGACTCACAGGGAGATATACACACAGAGAGTGCGGGTGCAAGACAGAGATCGCGAGCGAGGAGGGAAGAGAGTGCCCGTCCGAAGTTTGATCCGCGACGCCTCCACTCCTGCCCGCGTTCTTTTCTTCTTCACCGGTGGGTTCCATGGTTTTTTTAGCATGATTGAGTCCTCCCGAGGATCGTGGCCGAGAGAGGAAAGTCCACGTTTGAGCACCGCCTCGCTTTGAGTCTGCTCGAGCGCGCGGGTTCATTGTGATTCTCGAGCTACGTAGGGAGGCTGTGCGGTTTTCTCCTCTTCATTATCCCTTTTTTGCTTGGTTTTGCGGTTTGTTTCTTTAAAAAAATCGAGTTGGATGGTTGCTGTTTTGATTAATCTTGGCAATGCTGTTTTCGTTCATGAGTTTATTTTATCTTTGATGCATTAGTGTGCTTGGATGTTGCTTGTTCTTGGTCTGTCAAACAAAATCCTCTTGCATCTTGCTTACTCGATGAATTGTGTGAGTGAGAGTGACTTGTCTTTGTTTGCTTTGTGTGAGTTTTATTGCTGGTTTGTGTGCTGTGTTGTCACCGTGGGGTCTTTTTGGTGAGTTTGGCCGCGTCATCTTCTTGTTCGGCAAAACACAAAGTGAGGCAGGGACTTTTGGAGCTTCTGTGCATAGGTTGTTCATGAAGAAGCTGCAGGTTGAAGAAGACGTGCGGAGGCCAAACTTAGGCAATTTGGTCTTTCATCAGAATGGACCCACGCGTGGAAGGAGAAACCAAAAGAAGAAAAAATAGAAACAGAGGTAAAACAAGGCCACGCGTGGAAAAAAGGGGGGCCAAAAGAAGAAAAAATTGGACTGGGCCCACGTGAGCCCAGTCCATTGCCTCTGATGCTGCGTGGTTGGACCCGCGTGCGGCTGATCCGTTTCTTTAATTATTTTGTTTGTTTGTTTTTTTTTTATTTAAGTTCGTTTTTTATTAAAAATAATAATAATAATAATAGAAAATTTCTGCAATATAAAGTGTCTTTTAGTATGTTAGTTTTGCTTATTTCTTTCGTGCTTTTGTCTTTGTTTATTTTGTTTGCTTTGAGTCATAGGTTTATTAATTGGAAATAAATTTCCAATTCTCAACCGCAAAATAATTTTTTATTTCGTCTATAAGGCTTTAGACGAGGTAATTAATTACGCGGGAGTCGACAAAATTGATATTTTGATCTTTAAGGCTTAAGATCAATTTATTGATTTTTGTTGGCGATCTTTCATTGTTTAATTTAGGTTTTGCTTCTAGAATCAGGTTTATTTGTTTTAATTTGTCATGTTTTCCTTTATTATTAGAAAAATACCAAAAAAATGCATTTCATGTTAATTGCATGTTAGATAGGATTACATTTTTCATATTTAGATTAAATTGCATAGCATGATTAGGTTGCATTTTAAATTAGGGTTTTCATGTTTATTTCAAAGTCAATAAAAAAAAGAACTCATATGCCTATCTTAGCATGAATCTTTATTTTCATTTTAGGTTGCATTATTAGACATTTCATGACATTTAGATTTTGCACATTAAATCTCATGTCACTTAGGAATTGCATAGAAATTCATAGCATGGTAGAACATTACATTTAGGAACTTAGGAGTCGTGTTAGATTAGGTTTTCACATTTTAATTAGTCTTATTTAATTTTGAATTTCATTTAATAAATAAGAAAATGCCTAAAAAAATTCCTTTTTGCATGTCATTTAATTCACTTAGCATGTCATTCAATCTAGATTAATTTAGGATTTGCATTTTCTAAACCATGTCATTAGGATTAGACTTTCATGCATTTACATATTAGTTTATCTTTCATGTTTTAAGACATTATCCGTAGTTAAGATAAGATCTTAGTTTTAATTAGGGATTAATGTAATTCCTAATTTAAATTAGATGTTATTTAATTATTGATAATTAGTTTCATTAATTTAGACTTACATTAGGATGTTTGCGTATAGAATTAAGTTTATCATTACATGCATTGCATTCATATAAAAGAAAAACAAAAAAAAATCCTTTTGTTGATTGGTTTCATTAGGTCATTCTTGGTTCATTGTTTTATTTCATTTAGCATTTCTATTGATGTTTGCGCACCCGCGTGATCACCGTGCATGTTAGGGATTAAAATCAATTCAAGCTGCCTGCAAATTATATTTTTGAAATAGAAGAAATAGGTACTCAAGTCCCCGAATTCAAAATCTCTGGTTCGTAGGAGTAAAATATTACTCACAGTATTTTACATGGGTTTCTAATCGACCCACCTCAAATAGATTAGCGGCGACTCCAATTGAATTCAATTTTGCATGTTTAAGAATTGAAATCTAAGTTGCGAATTGGTATGAGCTTGGGAGAGCTCGAGCTAAATTAGGTTTAGCAATCCATTAGCTTAACCCTTAGGTGGTGCACCTTCGGGGAGGTCGCGACAAAAGTCAACTGATCCGTATGATTGAGCAGCGATATTTGACAGAGAATTTCAAAGTCTACCCAGTCAAGAATACAAGGACAAAAGCAGAAGACTCGGGACGTAGACTCTTGGTGTTTAGATCTTTGAAAGTATTCACCAAGATAACACAAAGCGTGTTCATCAATAATTCACATACGCTGGGTGCGGAATGTCCAACCAAGCACGAAGATGAGGAAGAGAATTGAAGACCGAAGAAATAAATCAGTCCAGCCCTTTTGGGAGATTCTCTCACAACGCGTCGCCTCCACCCACCGTTTTGACCGCCTTAATGTGCCTGTGCATTGATCTTCACGAGTTGACTCATAATTGCAACTCCATAGGTTCACGGTCTATATATTCTGCATTGCGCAAGGGGACTTTGAAACATACAAGAAGCGTACCCAATATAGAGGAGTAAGGAATATGAAAGGCCTAAAAAGTGAGAGTATATGGGCATTGGTGATGGTTCTGGGTTTAGCACTGGTGGCTCTGAGCGAGGTAAGGGTGGTGCATGGGGCCCGGCTGAGCCCGACCCAGTGCAAAGAGGAGAGGCGGCTCGCCATCAACAACTGCAAACCGATAGTGTTCGGGCAGCCCCCGCCGCCGGGGTGCTGCGAGCGCGTGAGGCTGAGCCACTACCAGTGCGTGTGCCCGATATTCACCCCCCGCGTGGCCAATCTCATCACTGTGAACAAGGCCATCAAGCTCTTCCAGGGCTGTGGGCGGAGGGTCCCTCACCATTTCAAATGCGGAAGTAAGTCCTCTCTCTCTCTCTCTCTCTCTCGTTCTGTGCTTGGCTCTTCTTCAACTGTGGCCGTTGCAAAGATCTGGCTAAAAGAAGTTCCGGACACCATTTAGTTTTCCTATTTTCCTGTAAATGATGGCGACATCGTGTGTTTGATGTCTTCCTTTCAGGTCTATATTTCCCATGAAAGCATGATCGGACGAGCCTTTTAGGAGGGCCAAGACGATCCAAGACTCTCTATCCGTGGCTTCAAAGTAATGGAGAATTCTTGTCTTTAAGTTCAGGGTTGTACACTGGCTTCATCTCTTAGGCTCAGATGGATTCCCGTATTAAATAAGACGTGCCATTTGATTTACTATTTCCAGGGTTGCCACTTTGTTAAATCAAAAATGATGAGAGACTCAATTATAAGGTACAATGAGAAAGTGGAATCAGTCGTAGATCCAAAAATAAAGAGTGAAAAATGAATAAAAGGTCCCACCGGGAGTCGAACCCAGGTCGCTGGATTCAAAGTCCAGAGTGCTAACCACTACACCATGGAACCCAAGTTCCTGCCAAATTTTGCGCATCATAAGTAATAATCAATTATTTTTCCCAATCTTTGTCTCAATCACAATGACTCGGTGAGCAACGGCAGCAACACGGAAAGAGCCTTTGTTCCGTCGATCTTCGATCGATCGAATGATTAAACCGAAACAAGCGAGACGAAGGATGAGAGGATTGGAGGTCCTTTCAAGAGTTTTGAATGCAAATATGCGGGTCGATAGCGAAAAGCTGACCCAAACGGACACTCGAAAATCTGTCAGCGTCTCCTTCCGGGCCGGAAAATCGAAGAATCTCGTCGAATCGGGGTTGAAGAACTGCACAGCACACAAGAAGAATCAATAATAAACAAATTAGGCCAATGGCACCACGGGATCCGTGGCGCAATGGTAGCGCGTCTGACTCCAGATCAGAAGGTTGCGTGTTCGATTCACGTCGGGTTCAATACCCCCGAAAATGTAGTCTACCCGCCCTCCCAAATCTTTTTCTTTTTTATCTGCTTCTTCCTCCATCTCTCTCTCTCTCCCTCTTTCCCTTTTTCTTCTCCAATGCTTCACGATGATAGAGACCCAGTTCCTCCAAATTCTGCCTCGATCTCTCCACTTTGGTTATGGAGGCAGAAGCATACATTCATCTTCATTTTCCGTCTTCTCAGACTGCTTCAAAAGAGCCGCATGCTGTTTGTTTGGTTGCGAGGCTTGTAGTTTTTCCGTCTTGCGTGATGGATTTTCTTATTGAGCCTTTTGCTTACATGTATTATCAACTGAGCTCATCAAGACATTGTCCTTGCGATGATTCGAGGACGGTGCTTGCAGGCCTCGGACTTTCGTGACGATTATATTTCCCGTCTCTTGCTCTCGGAACTTTACGGCACCAAAGGCAAGTTGCTCTTTTCGGGAAAAAGTGCTTGTGCAGCACGCATCATGCAATGCATATAGAACAAATTGACAATTATCCTCTTGTTACAAAGTTTAAGAGTTCATTGATAGTAACAACTGAGACATGGTGGCTCCAGTAGCGAATTTTCGCTTTCCCTTTCTACTTTCCGTACTGACTAACCACGGCTCTCAAACTGTAAGCTTGACTAACCGCAACTTCACCACTAGATCCCCCGACCTGCTGCTGCCGGGCAGGAACTGCCGTCCAACTGAAGTTGGAGCGATATGGGGAAGGCTGACTTCTTTGTTTTATTGCATTCGGCAAGCAAAATCATATTGAAATTCCGGGAGCACACTAGAAATCTAGGTCTCTCAACACCTGCCCATTCTCACCATTCATGTAGTCCACGTGATGAATACGATATCTGCTGACCAAAGCATTAGCCTCAACTGACAGAACAAGAGCACTTGTCTTGGGGGGTTTCCATTTTTCTGTAGTGGAAAGGGCATTGAGTTGGGGTCAACCATCAGTACTCGATCGACATTGCAGGGCAGGCTTGACCCACCACTAAATATGTAATAATCATTAGAAAGTTCATCTAGTCACCGCTTCCTGTCATTTTCTTGTAACTGAGTGGATAGAATCTGAGACTAACAACTGTTTGAACAGGACTAGCCTCCAACTGGATATCTAGTTGACAAAGAAAAGGACTAACCTCCACTGTCCTCTCCTCTTTGGTCTGCTTAAAATCACGGTAGGACTTTCAACCCCAATGCTATACAGCCGATTCTGACTCCTGGATCAAAATTGAGGTTAAAGGCAGACAGCTTTAGCTAAGGATTAAGGGACTTTGATATTAAGGATAACATTCTTGGAGGTTGATGTCGAAAAGAAGTTGCATTGGGTACTGATTTTATAAAAATCTCTGCCTCACACGTAGCGTAAACTTTGCATAGTCGTACTAATTCGTTTTCCTTTGAAGGGGCAAATCAGAATAACTTCATGGTCGTGATGTGAGAATAATAGAGTGTCCCGATTTTTTATTATATGTGCTTTAAAATTGTGATATACATATTAAAGCAAAATGAAACAAACCATCCATTGTGGAAATGCTAACCAGGTTCCCTTGAAAAGGAGATTGAATGTGCTTTTGCTATTACAACTATAGGAATTATTCTACCATTTTGGTTTTTTTTAATTCATGCTGGCAGATTTTTTTAAAATGCAAATGCAACACTATTGGCTAAAAATATCAGTTACTTGCCTAGTAACTTGTTAATAACTTTTAATGAATTTTTTTTCATAGAGTTCTTATAAATCATTAACTCATCTTGACAATGTACAAGCTACCAACTTTTCATTTGTTTTGTCAATTCTTATTTGCCTTTCTTTGCCACACATAAGATTTACCAACTTTTATATGCATTAATCAATCTTTATCTAAGTGACTTGCCAACTTTTTACAATTAAGGACCTGACTAATCTTGATTTGCCAACATTTTTCTTGTTCTTTTAATCAATCAACTTTAATTTTTCCTTGACCAATTTACTTAACAATCTTAAAGCACCTTAAACGTATCAACTATTGTCTGAATTCAGCAATCTTTATTTGTCCAAGTGACTTACCAACTAAAGTTGGTGATGATCGGTGAGTTACACTCATTCAAGTTGGTAATCTCCAAAATAATATGAGCTGGACAAAAGTCAATCATGAGCGACAGTAATCTGAGCTTGACAGAAGTGCCCGAACTTTTTATGGCTATTGCTTTTCGATTTATTTCACTCCACCTATGACTTTGGCATTTTACAAGGTCCACTTGTACAAAGGATTCTCTGGTTGAAATTGCTCTTCATGCCTCTTTACACCTCAAACCCCTCCTTTCTTTCTTGTCCCCTTCGCAAATGATAAATTGTCGCATGGAGTTGTCGGTAATTGGCTAATTTTGCTTAGTGGGAATTCGTCGTCTTTCCTTAATGGGAACTCCACGAGATCACGAGCAAGACGTTAGTCTCGAGAAGGACCATTGTTGAACAAGAGACCAACCCGAATTTTAATCTCGGCCTCGTCATTAGGGTTAAAGAACTTGAACGTCTAGCTTATTATTAGCAGGAGCAACTTGTTGTATAGACGATGAGCTTGTTGCGCTCATGGCCACTTCCGATCCCACCTCCTTCTCCATCTCTTCAGCTTCATAAGTTGAGTGAACTCCATACAACATATAGAACAGGCTGATCACACACGCCCATATTCAAACCTTTGGAATGACATGGCTTTCAGCGTCGTCATCAGGAAGACGCTCAGAAAGATTGAGGCCGAGGCCGGCCACGGCATGAGCGGTACCGACCACTGCAAGTCCCCACCTCCGCGGAAGGGGACCATGTGGTGGAATGACGCGGTGGCGATGGCCGCGAGGCTGCCGAACAGGGCTGAGCCCCACCACTTTTCGAGCTTCAAAGAGATGGAAAAGCTGAGGGAGGCGGAGGAGAGGAGGAAGAGGAAGAGGAGGGTGTGGAGTGGGCGGCGGCGACTGGTGATGACGTGGCGGTGGTAGATGAGGGCGTTGGCCACCAGGTAGAACACCATGAGAGTTCCCAGGGAGATCATCTCGAAGACTATGTCTAGGTCGGTGAATAGTGCTATTGATGCTGTGCAAATACCTACATAAGAGAAAAAGAGCGGAGATTCCTATGCAATTCAATTTCAGTAGTTACGAGAACAGATGGCAAAGAGATAAGCTACTTGAATACTTCGACATTAGACTAAAACCTTTTCTGGCAAATGAAAGTGCAAGTTTTTTGTGTAATAAAAATCATATTACTATTTCGTGATATTCCGGCAACTTAAAATCATATAAATTTGGTACCAATGGAAATATCCAAACCACAATTTGCCTGTTGTCAGATGGTTCCACATTCATTTTATTGGTAATCGTATGAATAGTCTCCCGTGCCTAGCTATTCAAAAGCAACTCGAAGGAGGAATAAAAGAAAGAATCTGTGAATGAAACAATCAGTAGTTCAAGGAAAACCATGTTCAAGATCTTGGATTCATCGAGATTTCATCCAACTCATGAGGACTTCATATATCTTCTTTGGATATATACTCAAAACGTAAAGTGGACTCTAGATCATTTTCACTATTTGTAAAGAAGGGGATATCTTTTGTTGAAGAAAAAGGCAACAAAAAGGAAAGGCTCACTCACCCAAGAAAAGTGTGGCGTTCAATGGAGTGCCGGTGGAAGGATGAACCTTGGCCAGCCATGAAGGCACCAGATGGGACCTCGCGATGACACAAAGATAGCGAGCTTGACCAAGCATGGCCACCAGGAGCGACGCCACAATCCCCAAGCTGGCGCCTGCCCCAACTAAATTGCTCGCCCATCCCCACCCTATCTTCTCGAAAACGGCTGAAAACGATGCATCCTTTGATATCTACACATGTCAATGTCAATCAATCGTCGTCAACCAGTGTTGAGAAAGGCATGTCCAAGATGATGATTAAGTAAATGAACGGGGTTCTCCAAAGTAGGGCTCATTGGTTATGTGCCATGCTTTTCCTAGTTGCTTTTCAATTGAGACCATCGTTAGTGTAATGTTGATTCTAACTGGTCATGTGTCGGCAATTTGTGCTCTCGTTGTCTAAGAGAAAGTTCCAATGACATCGTAAGTGTATGCACGTGGATAAAAGGATTGATATCCTGTGTTCACAGATTGGATATTCAAAACTTGTGTATATCATGTTAACCTCATTTTATGAAAACTAATTTAATTTAGTAAAAGGTGTGTATGAGAATTCTTTGTTCTTATCATTGTTTTTGCAATATTTGTTCCTACACCGTTTTAACTGTTTCTTCTAATCAACTTATGTAGAGTAATAACAGAGTGATTTGAGTGATTTTGTACCCATCAAATTTTCACATTAAATGGTTTCTCCAGAAACCCTAGTCGAATCCAGACATTTGGGATGTGAAAAAGTACATACGCTAGAGGAACTGATTTGCAAAGAATGTCCAAATTCAAGGAGTGTCAAGACAGCTTTATCCCCTCCTTCACTAATGCAATATGCCAAATCCAAAGACCATCCAACTTTTGGATCGATTGATATCTTTCTAGAAGACTGACCTCATTATATGGAACCATGATGCACAAGGACAATGCCATGAGGCAATAGAGCAAAGACACTATAAGCATGGAGCCAACAATCCCGATAGGGAGGCTCTTGGAAGGGTTCTGGATCTCCTCGGCCATGGTTGAGACTGAGTCATACCCAATATAGCTGAAATATACTTTGGCTGCTCCATTGAGCACACCCTTGACCCCAAATGGTGCTAATCCTCTTGGCTTCACCAAGTTCTTGCCACTTCCATTGTAGAACCCCGCAATTATGATGAACCCAAAGAAGACCACATGGAAGATTGTCATTATAAGGTTCAGGATCGAGCTCTCCTTGGTACTGCAAATTAAATCATGTACAAACAAAAGATACATGCATCAATCACTATGACTAAATGGGTCCAATAATAGTTAATAAAAAAATGCATTCAATAATGAGCAATGAAGCAGCTTAATAAAGAAAAGAACAAACACTATCAGATGCTTACACTTGGTGACAACTTTAAAATATGTCCCATATGTCACACATAGATCCCATGAAAGTGGTCACTCTCGACTCCAACAAGAAAAACCATGAATTTGCACATTTGTTTAAGGCGTTCTCACACACCGATGTCTTCAGAAACAAGAAAAAGCTAAATTTCACACTTGTCGATGTTGCCGGAAGACCAAGAAGAAGATCTCTAGTTATAAAGAACTTCTGTACTTAGCATGGATTGAATAGAAAGAAAAAACAAGAAGAAGGGAGAGAGAGAGAGAGAGAGAGAGAGAGAGAGAGAGAGAGAGAGAGAGAGAGAGAGAGAGAGAGAGAGAGAGAGAGAGAGAGTCCAACCTATGGCAAAGACAAAGGGTGAGAAGAAGCACAACAGCAACAGCTGGAAAATCCAGCATGTTGTATCCCTTCATTAGTCCGTTCACTTCAATCCTCCAACAGGTTGCATCATTTTCTCCCAAAGTGCGACACAGATAGTCCGTGAAGCTTCTCGCAACCGCAGCATTGGACAACACATATTCCATTAATATATTCGCCCCAGCAAAATAACCCACAAACTCACCTAGGAAGATGTAATCCAAAAAGAGAAATCGAAGTGAGAGAAGACGCGAGGTTTTCTATTGTATTCATAAGCGTTTTAGGTTTTCATAAGCTTTGCTAATGAAGAATCTTGGTTTCTGAAACACCTGGAACACGATTTTCGTCCGTGCAGAGTTAGTGAAAACTAAACTTTTCATGAGCGTAGAGATTTAATGAATATCACGACATATATGAGAAATAATGTACCGAAGGTTACTCTCAGATAGCTGAAGGCGCCGCCGGCAACTGGAATCTGGACTGAGAACTCAGTGTAACACAAGGAAGAAAGGAGTGCTGATACCCCAGCTATAATATACGATATAAAAACTGAAGGCCCGGCTATGGAGTGAGCCACCGGACCGGTAGTGACAAACACTCCGACACCAAGCATTCCTCCAACTCCAAGAGCTATTAGGTCATACCATTGGAGCTTCCTCTTCATGTCAGCACCGGAACGTAGCCTCACATGGTGGAGCTCCTGGTCTGGTGTCCATGTTGCTAGCATTCTCTTCCTTAGCCTGTGAGGTGTTTGTGACAAAGAGTGCAGGTAGTGAGTGAAGGATGACGGGGTGTTTTTGGTGGATGGAGTTTGAGTGGTAGTCATTTTAGAGGGGAAATGTTTTAAGTGAGAGAGGCTCCTTGGCTTCCATGAGGACTTGAGGTGAAGGTCCTTAAATATGCATTTTGGGAAGAGAATAGGATTGAGGATATCATATAAGTTGACATATAGTCTCATCACTTGTTGGTATAAAAAGTCATGTTAGAACAGCTTACAGGTTCATTTACAAACCATCACAACGTGGTAAACTAAAATAAAAAAGTATACTTTTCTCATCATCTTATATCTAATTAGTTGGCGATAAAAACAGATTGCAGAGTAACATAAAAAAAATTTTCATAATTTCTCGTGTCAGAAGAGTGAAAATTTATATGAAATTTCATATATTATAGACCATACTTACAATAAAATGTACCATGCCGCAGCAAGATATCGCGACAGGGTGGCAGTTTTTCTAACCCCTTTTTTTGTTCTTATGGTAGATGATTCATATGTATTGGACTCATGTATACCAACTTCATACAATAACTTAGAGCAAAGGAACTTCAGACTATATATATTTATGTATATTCCATTTGGCTTAATTAATTAAAGAACGAAATAGTAAGTAGTCCACAGAGGATGCGTGAGATGCTCAAAATGCCCATGGCTCTGTCTTTCCTCTTGCGCTCGGCTTTTGAGAGCCCCGAGACTCCCAAAAGAAATCTCTCCTGTGGAAGCATGCGAGAAAAGATTGGAAAAGGTGCAACCATTTTGAAATTAAAACCTGTAAGAGGAATCGCAAAACAAGGAAGAGGCGGGGACTTTGACCTAGTCTTTGGAATTTCTTAATATGAAAGTTTGAAAAGATGTGACAAGCATCTAACACCTTTGTTAAAGCAACTTGGGTCGCAAGAATAGTTGGACTCGATTCCTCATGATATAGTACATATATTATCATTTCATCACAATAAAGACAGTTTCATCCTATCAGGACATCACATGAGAGTAGCATTTGTAGTTCTATGGAAACGAATGAAAAGAGAAAAAGAAAAAAAGAACCTTGAGCATTAGTACCATTTCTTTGGATAGAATGGAATTTTGTGGTTGAGCTGCATCGTTACAAAGCTCCATTTCCTCCCACTTTCCTTCACATTATTTAGAAACCATTATTTGTTAATATAGAAAAGCATAATTATTCCACATTGATGTTCTTAAAGTAAATTTAAATATATAGATAAGATTGACATGGCCGATCAAGAAAAGCTCGAGCCCACAACACTCGAGAATTTTGCACTGTGGCAAATGACTTGAACATGCATTATTTGACTCTCTTTAGAACTTAAAATGAACATAAAACAGAAAAACAAACTCTATTTGTTCTTTAAATTTTTAAGAACTTCGGCCTAATACCCTAAAAAAGCCTCCAACTTTTTTTGTCTTATAAAAAACCTTCAACTTTAGGTCTAATCTCAATTATATCATAATTTTTGTGTCTCATAAAAATCCTTTAATTTTATTGTCACAATTTTCCATGAACTTTTTTAATCTTATGGAAACCCCCACCCCCCCAACTTTAGGTATTGTTCCAATTTTACCCCGTAATTTTTATAGTCTCATAAAAGTTCATAAACTTTTACTTGAATTATAAATTTACAACATTAATCGTCCACCCAATATTTCTTGTTGACAACTGAGAGATGAAAACTCCTACACATGAGTTGTTCGATCGTCTAGAATGTGAGCTCTCCAATTGCGAAAGTTGGAATCAAAGACCAAGTGTAAATGCACTAAGGATTATTTTGATGAAGTGTTGATGTCGAACAAATATATGACTCAAATAAAAGTTGGCGATCTTTTATGAGGCAAAACATTAAAGTGAAATTGAAATTGGACATAGAGTTGGGATTTTTTATGAGACAAAACAAGGTTAGGATAGAGTTGATATTGCACCTTATGATAGAATTGGGACTTAATCTAAGGTTAGAGGCTTTTAATGAAATAAAAAAAATTAGGGTAGAATTGAGACTAATTAACCTAAAGTTTAATACAAAAGGTAGAATTGGGATAAAACTTAAAGTTGTAAATTTTTTAGGGTAGTAGGCGTAGCAACTTCTTCCTTTTGGCTAGACTAAGGAACCATACAAAATGAATATTTTAGAGCTACTGGCTACATACTCAAAGGTTAGATGAAGCATGGAAGATTCCACTGAGTTCATAGCAGAAGTAACGATTTGGACAATGAATTTCTGATATGATCTCCAACGATCTCCTCAACTCGGTTGGAAAATGAGTCAGAGGAACAATTTCGTCAACGTACACACACTAATCTCAAGATATCGAATAAAGGTTGTAGAAGATAAAATGTTTTTTAATGTTTTTTGGTTTCCCCATAGATCCTTTTGCTTTCAAATGAAAAGTCAAGCTTGTACTATTCGTAGAGACCACGAGGTGGTACTGTCTTGTATGGTATAGACATGTATTCAAGAAAATCATGATAATCTCAAGGATCATGGGCAAAGCAATAAAGAAGAAAAGTCGTGATTTAAGGGTCTTGTTAGAATGCTCCAAGTAAATCTCAAAATATATCCTATTAAAAAGTTCTAGTCTTTCTCATTTATTTGCTTCATTTATTCCTAAAAACCTAGCTTACGGCTTTTTGCTGAAATTCAGTAGTATCAAGAGCTAGTTAAGGAATAGTATTACTGGGAATAATGTCTATTCTATAAGGCCGGTGGTGCTCATTATTCTAATATATGAATAGATTCTTTTGCCCTAGGAGGCCGGTGATACTAATGATCTGAACAAGCAATTTTTCTATTTATAAAATATATAGATATGTTATTCTTTCTTTTGTTCTGTAAATAAATGGAATATTTTCTGTACGATGGTCGATCATTGCTCGTGGCATCCATTGACGAGAGCTTGCAATTTCACTGGTAATTAACCATGCTTGGAGGGTTCTTGATTCGTAATTTAAAGCAGGTGGACACGTCCTAAAGAATGGTAGAGCTGAATTGATCTTCATCCATTATGGACATAGCATGCACACCTCTATACCCTCCTCTCCCGCCCCCGAGATGGGCCTACCTAATTAAGGGGAATTAGTGACCATATTGCAAAAAAGAAAATTGTATTAATAAAAGAACTATAGCTTAAGTTATCTATGCATTGAACCTAGGACAGTTCAAGCTAGTATGTTACTAAGGTTCACCTCTGGCACGAAAAGTTCGGGATTCTCTTGTTATTTTAGCTTCCCAGATTAGTAAAGTGAACTCTGTGTGCATAGAAAATTCTATCCGGAATCATATCAAAAGCTGCCGTGATGCTCTCGAGTAATGTATTCTTCAGCATCCATAATTTATATGTAATCACGTTTGGATCATCTTCTCAGGTGTCTAGTCAGAAAGATTTGGCTTGCGATCTCTTCCCAGAATGTACCCTTTCTCAGTCTAGTGAAACTCATAGCCCCTTAGGGTATATACTTCAGAAGTTTCCTTTTATCCGCGAACGTGCAAGCATAAAGCAAAATTCACTCTCCCACTAGGGTTTGCTTTGAGTCGAGGTCCTCAGTTATTTTACCGTCCCACCAAGTCTCGACGTCAAGCAGCACGAGCAACAGGTAAAGCTGGATTTGATTATTGTTTATATCGACTAAAGCTCTTTGAGAAAAAAAAAACGTCGTTAAATTGATCCGTTTGTACTACAAATAATATGAACCGAAGAAAAGATAAACTTTTTAGTCGTTTCCACCATTCACGGCAATAAAATGAATTTCCTAATGCATTTGGTAATTTGTCATGTGTTAATAGGTATAGAAGTATCGCCCATGATCTAACTTGACTCAATACTGTTAATTAGCTATCAACAAGTTTTTTTCGTTAGCGCAAAAGATTTCAAATTGAGCGCAATTATCTGTAATGATTAGGTTAGAAGTCTATAGTGCCACTCCTTGATATGGACGAATTTAATTCACGCATCTCTAATCTTTTTAACCGGACGATAAAGAAGACACTGAATTTGAATCGATAATCATAACCTAAGGACAAGTGCTTCCATTGTCCTATCATATTGTATAAGTGGATATCTCAACTTTAGTCAATAGAAGATGAACCATCAAATAACAAATTTTTACAAGTGGAACAAGTGGGCAAATGCACATCATCATCAACCAATAGAACTTCATCTGATGAAACCCTCTTTTTTTCTCAACCCAAGTATCTAAACAAAGTCAAAATCCACTCTTTTCTTGAGATGAAACAAACCAAATCTCAAACCCTAAGCCAATGGCAAAAAGGTTAGAAGCTAGGTAGCTGTCTTTTTACTAATAAGGAGGCTTCTTAATATTTTCTTGGATGCTTAATCAAATTTTCTATCAACCTTTGTCTCATGATTACACCATCATCCACCCCCCATGGTCAGCAATTAATTATAGGTTCCCAAAATCTCTTTTTCTCATCCGTATGACTTGTAAGAGAGAATCGATCATTGGAGTAAATGGGGTTGAGATTGAGTGGTCCATGATTCTTTCTTTATATCTTTTGCATCACATTATTGGACCCTCTAATAGTTCGTAGTGTTAAGGGAACATTATTTGTCAACATCTCTTGGATTCTTCGATTCTTTCGTTTTCTTAACATCTTTTAGCTTAATTTATCTACATTTTTGTGAATTTTTAGGATAAATACTATGATTTTTGGGATTTAATATGCACATACAGGCGAGAAAATAATAATTTTTTTCTTGTTCATCAAGAATTTTAAATCCACTGCGTCGGCCTCTGACAATATTTTTTGCATCAATTCATGCATAAATAATCCTTACTTTGTTAGTCTCTATTTTGACATCCAGTGGAGGGGTGTGCTGTCAATGATAGCCACTCGATGTGGGTTCTTTATTGTGATGGCCATGCTTGATTGAGTGTAACTTAAATATCATGATGATTCCAAGTGAAATCGTGGCATCTAATGGATGTTGATTATTTAAGATAAACATTGGAGCATGGAATTAAGAACCAATCGAATCACATATTTTTTTATGCCTACAATCATGTGCTTTGATTTTCTCACGACAGCTGCCATTTGGCTTTCTGGAAGCAATTCTGGTCATTTTTTTTTATACAGGGGTAATTTAAAGGAGAATTTGTTCACAAAGTTCATTGCATTCTCTATAGGTAACTTTTTCCACGTTCATTCATATTTATTGTTAGAGGTAAAGTAAGATTTAGCAATACATGCATGTTATCCATTTACATAATTTAAGTCGATATTTTGGTGATGCGCAACATCATTTCCAAGGAAAACCTAATTCAAGAGAGAGCATAAATAGATGTAAGAAGTAGGGCCTCAAAATAATATAAAACCGTGGAAGTTAAACGGTTCCTTGTCGAATATTTGTTCTCATCCCTATCCAAACAAAAGCACATAAAATGAAAGCACCGGCTGACTTAGCAACACATGAGTGTTTCCTCAACTTGCGTCGGTTTTTGACCATTTTTTCCTTCCCTCCTGCCTTGCTATTGGTTAAACAAAAATGTCGGTCGGTCCATGCATATCCTAATTTCCAAATAGTCCAAAAACACTAATCAACCAATTAGGTTTGAGTTAAATAAAGCATTGCTTTTCCATGATGACCGACAAAGGCAACTCAAAATGTGATTGGCGATCGAGTTATGTGTGTTTATGCCCATTTCGATTGGGGTTTTTAATCATATCTCACACCTTGGAGCGACCACATACACATGAACATAAACAGAGGAGTGGAATTTCTTTCCTCACTTTTCGATTCAATTGGTGGTTAAGTTTGCACTCACAAGGGTAGTTGGAATTAAGCAGTGGGCGCCATTTTGTGTTTTGATTTTTCTTTTTGGTGGGTCATGTAATATTTTCATTGACCTCATTCCTTACCTCTCCCTCTGGCTAGTTGCTGCCACCATATATGTTTTGCATTAGAGAACACACTAAAAAAAGTGATTTGTTTTGTTTATCAGAAGAGACAATGTCGTTGATTAAAATTGTGAAATAAAGAATAGAAGCAGAGTCATCTATGATGGAACAAAGCGCCCCTTTTCTTTGTTGGGTGGAGAGAGAGAGAGAGAGGGGGGGGGGGGGGGGGAAGAACTCACACCTTGTGATCTTTATTTATAAACTTGTCACGCATTACACAGATTCCATGGATTTAGTGGGTCATAGTCTATATTTTGACAAAATCATCTGTTTAGATTCTTTATATTATGCCAAATCATGGTTTGTCCTATCTCCTTGCATCAATATAATTACACAGAAATACTTGCTGATGCGATATATACAGAGCATGAGGTTCGATTAGTGAAACCCTTCAGTTGATCCATAATAATCATCAAGATTAGGTTTTCCAAATGCAGTCAACATAGTATCAGCATATAAGACCTTACACAAATTATTGTTTGGCAGCATCCAAACCTTCTTATGTTATTTAATCCAATGATCAATCTCAGAAGTTTGCTCAAAGCCTGCAAAAAAGGATGCATATCTTGATTGATGACAGCCAATCTCGTTCTTACTACTTTTCTCGATTTCCCATATCATGAATTTTCTATTCATTAGCCCCAAACGGAACCCTTTTTAGCCGTTAGACAAGGCTTTCCTTCAAGGGAATATGACTCATGTTTTTAGGGGCCACCCATGCTCAAACCAAACAGATTATGCATTTGCTGATTCATCATGTAGGCGACTCATCCTATGTGCCTCGATTTTTTTAGCATTGTGTAATTGCAAGAATGGCAGCACTTATAAAGCATCGATCCTAGCCTCGTTGCTCATGCTGTTATTATATGCAAAAGCCTAATTTTATGGTGTGAAAGGAGCAGAAAGTTAGATCGTAGAAGGCTCCATGATCACATTCCAAATGCTAAGTAAGAGGCCTTTTTATTTTTGCTTTGATGGTGGCACCGACGTTATGAATACGACGGGCTAGAAGTCAATTCAGTAACAAGTTGTTTATATAGATATGTATCCACGCGTTCGAATTGGATTTTCTTTTCCTTTTGGAACTTATAATGACTGCATTGAGAATTCACTCTTTGAAGGGGCTACATAATTATTTTCTTTTAATTGATGAAGACACTTATTCAAGCACTTAAAAAGAAATTCCTCTCTAATAAATTTAGATGCCAATCTTTTGTGGAATCTTGAACTCTCAGAATGCTAGTGGACTTTGTCATCAACAACAGAAGAAGATTAGTGTGTTATTTATATTCCCAACTTGTTCTTTCTTGCAAATCAACCTGCCACTCCTTCATTAAGATCAAGTGCACCAACTAAAAGAAAGAAAAGATCATAAACCAATGAATGTTGAATGAGAAAAATGAAGGGGAGTTACAGTAGAAAGACCATTAATGTAATGCAAGCCATATGAAGAAAAGCGATGGGCAAAAGTAGTTACACGACAAGTACAAGGCTTGCAATCACTCGGGACAAAAAGAGAACTTTGAAAAATACTCCTGTCGTGAGATCTTTTCTAAATTCAACTACAGAAGTTTCGATGGAACAAATAAATTATCTAAGATGGTCTGCCATCAAGGAAAGGATAACCTTTCTCACTAACAAAATAAAATAGACAATTAGTTGATAGTAGGACTTGCCATACGACTCTATTGTCTGTGAGCTACTAATAATTCACAGCTCACATGCATAGTAGCACCAACGACAAATGACTGATTCATGCGTCATTAGGACATTGTTAGGTCGAAGAAAGCTACATTTAGCGGTTCACTGGTTTGTGTTTCTACATTCAGCTAAAAAAACACTGGTTTGTGCTTTGCTTATACTGGATGAACCAACCATCTGCTTGACTTTTTAACTGAAAAGATCTTGCTAATGAACAGGGCAAAAAACAAGGCATTTCAACTTGCCTACTTTACGCTAACTTTCTAATTTAGCTAATGCGACACCACTTTGTTTATAAGTATGCAAAATTCATACAGTACTGCAGATAGAGTTAGATGTTAATTAATCAGTAGTAAGCTGTGTTATTACGAAGGTAGCCAATTAGCAAAACATGTATATGCAACTCTCGTGTCTAAAGCAAAAACTTTGATCTGTATTTAGGACTTTTTGTTTCCTTACTTATCGGGTCACAGATAATACTTATACTCCTTTAAAATGGGAACATTATAACTCGGAGGCAAAATCATAAGACAAAGATAATACTAAAGTTGAGAAGCAATGACAAAAGGAGAATGAAGAAAGCCGGATCCTAGTAAACATCACTGCGAAACCAAGTACGACCGAAAATCAGATGACCTGATTTAAAGGAAAAAACTTCCAATGAAGAAACACTCTTTCCAGCAAAAGTGAGAGCACCGTACAAAATAGATATGGTAAATTAGAGTACCAGGTGCTTATCTTTAACATAATATCAACAATAAGTCTGCAAGAACATTGCTTCCCAAGCATTAATATGTTTCAACGATAGTCATAGAGCTAATCAAGAGGAACCCCAATAAGAAGGGAATTTAGTTTTTCATGACCAAAGAAGAAAGCCTCCACAATAGAGAATTTTTTCCAGGGAAATCTTAGAAGTGCCACTAATGATCACTTTACAGAAAGTTAGTGTCTTTAGGAATGAAAAGAAAGCAAACTTTGCAAGAGAAAAGCAGACCCAAAAATGTATATGATACATAATATTCCCATTTAGGGAGGGGTTGTGTGACATGGAGGGGCATGAGGCATCATCTGACCAAAGAATGAGGGGGAAAATTGGAGAAAAAGAGTGGTGATGGAAAAAAAGTCAGTGGTGGTAGTGGTGGTAAGTGATGCTCTCTCTCTCTCTCACGCACATTGTGGGGTCTCCATTTTGATTCAATTTTAAGGTGGGATTTCAAGTTTTTCACGTGGAAGTTTTTAAACCATAGGTTATGATATTCCACAAAATAACGTTGGATGCTAGGGTTTTGGCAACGGGAAAGTTGAGCATTGGTTATGATGAAGATAATCCAACTTTCAGTGGAAAGAGATTCAGAAATTCCCTTGCCGTTTCACTAGAAGGTCCATTAAACCACTGAACCCTCAGTTGTGAGAGAATCTTTACCTTAAAACCACGTGAGGACCACTGCACAAAGCCGAAAATTCAAGCCCGTAGATCACACGGAATTTTATGCTCTTAGTTTCACACAATGGTCGAGTACTTTGGAATGCTTTCAGCAAACACATTTTGGCTCAAGCACTGCTCAGCGAACGCTTGGTAAAGAACTCTTGTAAGGTCTTAGCTTTTGTAGAGCAGTAAAAATAGAATTTCGTGGAAAGCTTGGATTTTAGAATATTATGATACACTACATTGCATTCAGACAATCATTGAAAACCTGGTAAGTTGCTTGAAGAAAGGTGAGCATGGTAATACTGTCAGCACATGCAGATGTGCCTTGATATCTACGTCTACGCCGTGTTTACATTAGTCAGCCAGCAACAGGAGTGTGCTTTTCCCTTAAGGAATCATGTCACTGTTTAGACACGTTATCCTTGGTAAACTGGTCAGGAAAATTCGCTCGGTTTTTTACTAGCCTTGCATTACATTGTCGAGATCATTCTAATATCATTGATGAGCTGACAATTAATTCAACGCAACATCAATAGATATTTCTGCTACTGCCCCACTTCCATCGGATCCATAGATAGCTTGATATGCTGAAGGCAATAATGTGCAAGGACAATGCCGACAGTACTTGATTTGCACATAAAGTTGCATGCCATACAATTTATTAGTGCTGTACCATCTACATCAATTGCACTCTGATGGACTGGTCCATTGTTTCATCGATAGCACATCTCTTTAGTCTCGCCCACATCACAAATTCAACGCCACAATACTGACGCACCTAAAGAGGATTTCTGTTCACATCTTTGTACAGAAGATACCGACTTCTGGTTTTACCAAGTGCAGCATACCTGTCATATAGCAAAACGAAACAAGTTATTTCCTCTGAGAACTGAAGCTCGTACTAACTACAACAAGAGTCAACTAACTAATCCATGGACACTAGAAGAACAGTATTAGTTGCTCTTTCAATTCATACCACTGAGGCACAAACGGTGCCATCCAAATCACATCGCCTGCTTGAACTGGGTACCTATCAGGAATCAATCAGTTAAGATTAGTAATCCAGTTCATGAGAAAGGACAATGATAGTTAGGAAAAAAAAAATCCTACTATTAGGTTATTCAAATGATTTCAATAGAAATTTCCAATCTCACAGCCAGTAATTTCAGGGTGAAAGTCTTACCAGCTATTGCCTAAACGATAAATACCCTGTCCCTCCAAAAGCAGCAAACCATGTTGATTGTAGTGGACCTCCTGCAACAAGAAATATTACAGCGTGTAGTGAGCTGTGGACCAGAATAGCTAGAACGTGCAATTTAATCTAAGAGGTTGTTCAGCGAATCCCATGCAGAAAACTTGCTATTCAATAGAGTCAAAGTCAACCAACAGGGTATGCCAACAATCACTCTGACTTGAAGAGGTACACAGTTCTATTTCCCACAAATTCCATAACTAAATGTCAGTAGTGATGACTTTCCGACTTGTACATTTCGAGATCAATTTTTCTATATATATATATATATATATATATATATATATATATATATATATTAAGACAAGCAGACTATTACAGGAACTTCAAGACATGACCAAGCTGAAGATTTGACATAATCTTCTTATATTTTCCAAAAAAAAAAAAAAACTCTCTACGCTATAGAGTTGCTGGAGGATGCTAGGATACTTTATACTAGTTCTTATCTTCATTAATTTTCTTCCTCATCGGGACAGTTGCCCAACACTACATGGTTGAGACAACCCTTTGTCCTTGTATTTTCAAATAGAATAATTCACTTTCTTCTCACTCTTACAATTCACATTCTACATCTGTTTTCAACATTGTACTTTTGCAAATTCAATCCATCGCTATGACCCTTTTTCCCATTAAATTTTTCTGAACTTCAAAACTAGAATCGCATATCTGGCCTAATTTCCTTTTTAATTTTTTGGTCGAAGTCAAATCTTTTTTCTTAGTTAAGGTATAATTTTATATTTAAGATTGGAAAATCGTTATATTAACTGTAAGCTTCTCTTTTAAGTATGACTATTATTTATGTAGATCTGTTATATACCATTTGCTTGCACAAGTTAGTCGCACAGAGTACATATGTTACAGCATTTTGATATTCTCCTAATCTGAATTTGGACAAGTAAAATGTGAAATTGGGCATGCACTTTGTAGAAAAATTGTCTAATTCTTCCAAATTGCAGTTTACTCTATTCGATAGTTGGCTTAACATAATAAGATGTGATAAGATAAAGAATGAAGCTGAGATGTAAAATATGAATCATGCGGTTATTCTGACAGTTTGAGCTTTTAGAACAAATTATCTCCCCGGTTAATTAAGTTTGTATCGGAGTTGGATCTTGAGTTGGATTCCTCCCACTGCTCTTTCATCCATCTATGCATTATCACATGAGCAATCAACTATTCTTTTACTCTCAGGTAGTGGGTTCACACACTTCAAGCCTTCCATCATCAAATTAAATTTCACGTGGAGAGAATTTTTTTGACATGCAAATGTAAACAATTTCATCTTATCATCTTTTGCACTTTTAGAACAAATAATCACAATGCTGGACTTTAAGTTTTGAAGGAGAAAAACAAGTAGTTTTAGATCCCGTGTATTGCATGAATCACGTTTTAGTACTCAACCAAATTTAATTTCCAAAAAAAGAAGAAGAAATACCTTGACATTAAGGAATTCGCCAGGTTGAAAATCCATGATCTGTATAGAAGAATAAATCATTTGGGTCAGAGAAAATGAGAATTAGATCATCTCTAAAATATATAACTTAGCAGAAATGGCAAATGTTTATGACCTCTAAGTTTTGGGTGGCCGATGTGGAGCGGAGCCTTAGCACTGACCTTTAATTTTTGTTAATGTGTTTGCAAGCAAAAGCCAGTTTAAAGCCAATTTGCAAAAGCTAGAGAAAGAAGCAAGAGGCAGCAGCTGCTCCACCAGCTTTTGGCTTGTGCCTTTTAGCTTCTTAACAGAACAAATGTGACAATATCAGGATTACCTAGAAAAATTTTGAAATGTAAAGTGATAACAAATATCATTTGAATTCTTTTGAGTAGCAACAAGTAAAAGAAGAAGATGGCAAATGTTCACCTAAGAATAAAAGCAACAGCTCAAGCAAAAATCCAAACATTTTAAGGGGGAAAATGACTGGTCTAAGGCTCTTGGCCAAGTGTGAAACAGATAAGTATGCTACACTGTAAATTTCAAGACAAAATTTGATAGAAATCATCCTCAACGCTCGGCAATTGCCTTGTCAATTCACATTTATCCTTCTGGCTATTAGATGAGTAATGACAGAATGATAGAACTGCGATGCCAACAAAATAGCTCAGGAAGACTTTCATCGCTTACATGAATGTTGAAGTCATAAGCGACAGAGGTAGGAAGAAGCTTCCTAAGTTCGAAAACCTGGTGGCGCCATAAGAAATGAAGAGACATAGCATTGTTGAAAATGATAACATCCACCACAAGAATAAGAAACTTGCTAACAAAAGTTAGTCAAAAACATCCTTTTCAAGGAATTCTGGGAAAAAATAGGGGCTGGGAAGAGGTGATATTTAAATATTTATCCTGACTAACCTCTCCTGGAGTTTCCAGAAGTGGCTGCTTGTCTGTTGAACCAACAATCACCTCAGCGACATGACTGTCCAGAGAGGCATATCTAATAGGAAAAACAATTTCTGTTAGTACTTTATAGGATCAACAAGACAGACTTGACTATCCGCAAGATTACCATTTAACCATATGAAAACATCAATAACTGAACTAGACCTCCTATGTGGCTGAAGATGCCCTCCCTCCCTCCCTAACTAACTAACTAGAAAGAAAAAGCTCAAAGTTGATTATCTGAACAAACCTTCGTTCAATGACCACCAGAGTAGCAGGGGCATCAGAACTGACAGAATGTTCAACATTTGGAGGGAGATAAGCATATGAATCAACCTAAAGACAGAAACACATGATAAAAATCTTGAAAGACCAATATCAACAGATAGGAAAAGAGAATGTTTCTTGACATTGGAACTATACATTATTACTACTCACGAAAGCAGCAGCTTTAGCTACTTCTCCCATTTCAATTAACACGTGCTTATCATGCATGCAAAATAGTTAATGTAACTAGACACTAAACTAGTAGGAATTTTAACATGCATAATGAACTTACTCAATGTTCCACATTGTCGGTAGGAAGGCAAGAAGTGGTTAATTTTACCTAGATTCACGAGGTTTTGGATTCAATAATCAATAGCTATCCAGGCCATAAAAATTTTTCTTTTTTTAGAGCTTGCTATCCAAACCATAACACAAAGGTTCTAACAAAGTAGTGATGCTAGAGTAACTCGATAACTTGATGGCCATTCATAACTCATATGATATCATTATCATGCAGCAAATCTAAAATAATAGTTTACATTGAAACTTCCTGTGGCTTCTTATACAGTGTGTCAGTTGGTATGTTAATATCAAAGATTCAAAACTTTCTTTTAGCTTCACCTGTCCAAACTCGAGCATAAAATAGATGAGGGAGAGTTTCCATACTCCAACTCCACCAAGTGGCAACTCAGAAAACAATTGACAATAGCTATTACCAATTCATTATGTTCCAAACACACAATGACATACTCTTAGTCCAGCAATTACGTGCTATCAGTTGAGAGATATAGGCTCAATTGTCATACCATCAGCTGTTGGCTCTTGCTGGATATATCGAGAAACACCGTTCCCTGCACCACGAACATGAACCTAAACAGAAATTGAGCTCTTCAGTTCTCATTGACCAAGAATTATTTTTTCTTTTTCTTTTAAAGGAAAAGAAATTCCACTTCTCCAAATCTCAAGCAGAAAAGATATCTCCAGGGCAGTTATGATGAGAATAAAAATGAAAATAATAAGAACATATGGACCTTTCTATGTCACTAGAAGGAAGTCCTGATCTTGAATTTTCTGCATAGAGCATAGTGATAACACGTGAAAGAGGAAATTCAAAGTGGTACCAAACGATCATGGAGGGAGCACAACTTGAGTAAAATTTGAGCAATCTTAGGAGAGCTATGTACTTAACAAGAATCATGTCAACTAACATTCATTACCAACAGAAATGCAGCAATGCCAAGTTAGGTAATTACTTCCTAAAAGACAGCTTGAAATAGTGAAATAAAAAAAAAAAATCAATCATCAAGCCATGGTATTGACTTGACCAGCTGCCCAGATAGCAGACACATGATGTAGCAAACGATGACAAAGAGAGGCAGCTTTGGAAACTGTCTCAGAATTGATACAAAGGAGCTGATTCTCGATCACCATTGTTCGAGTGTCTTTTACGGTCTCCACTATCCAGGAAGCTTACCAAGAACCCCTCAGTTTGATTGATTCTTGATTGCTTCAATCTTTAGGATTTTCTTTTATTCCTTTTATTGAGGCCTCCTTGACAGATTAGTATAAAATGAATAGGAGGTGCAGTGAATGGTAGCAATAACATTCCATGCACAAATCATGAGCTTCATGTGGCTGCTGTATCAAAGAAGCAGGGCAAACCTTGCATTTTCGCTAGATACATGACAAAATGTGAACCCATTGCTGGTGTTATTAAATATGCTGCCAATGTGTTAGTCCTGAGAAAGGTATTCAAAGAACTTCAGCAACAAGACAATTCCTGCCCACATAAGCATAAGATGTAAAAATTACCAATCAGGTAGAGGGCTGAATACTTGACTTTCTGGTGTTATTAGGGCATGGTCTGTTCTGTAAACACTTCGGGTGAAACCCGGCAAATCTGCCAAGAGGGGAAAGCTCTGTCAGTGGAAACAGAAACAGGTGAAGAAAATCTTTAATCATTGCCTTGGTAAACTTTAAATTTTATCATCAACAAAGAGAGCAAATAAAAGTTGAGGTTTTTCTCACAAAATCTCTTCACATTTTCTAGGACCAATTTAAGGTCCCAATCATTTGACCTTGGCCTGACAAACTGTGGCAGTTATGGGAACTCAAACAATCAAATCAGAGCTTGAGAATCTTTACAACTTGTTTTACAGGTGAAAATTTTGTGGACATTGAGTCTGATAGATATTTACCTTGAGCAGTGAAAGGAAACTAGGATTCACTTTCCAGTTTAAATTGTCCAGTTTGCCGAGAGAGCCAACAAAAAAAATTCACAATTTAAACTCAAGCATTCCGTTAGTCCGTCAAGAGAAAACACATGCCGATTCAAATGTTATTAGTTTCCATGAATCATGTCACAGTCCCAAAACATCACAACCAGCCTCTACAAATCCTCCTAGTCCATTCGATTAAAAAAGAAAATGAATTTGGTCTTAATAAATATATCGAAAAGTATTCAGCGTGGAGATTTAGCCATGGTACAGTTAAAAAGAAGTGAAAAACTTGCTTCACCCAACCAAGAAATTATCTCAACTTTCCGAATGGATAACAGAAAAAAGAATAGAAGCTTAACTTGAAAGACAATTTTTTTAGAAGCATTATGAGTAAGCCTTTTCAAGTTGCAAGAAAAAAGCTTACTTAGAATTTGCCATTTCCAAGATTGACAAAATCTACTGAAGGTACGTAGCTTCCGAACCTTGAAGGTGAGAAGGGGACAGTGTAGGATTCGTGACTTTCCAGTACAAGGGCCTCGACTCCGAGTTCGGAATTTCTTTGATGATTGAAGGCGCATCGCAGAACCCATCTTCACACACGGCAACTCTGAGCAGACCTGAACAATTTCGACCCACAAAATAAATCTCTCTGCCCTGTAAGAAAGATCAAAACTTGAACACAGAATCGGGCTCTGTTAAGCAAATGCATTTGCTCAGCCTTTGGTGATTTCCCCACGATTCCTCCACAAACAAACAGACAGAAAGCGGGGGAGGTCGAATAGAAAGACAGACTTTGGAGAGTACACTTACTGAGCGTGACGAGGAGGATTTTCAGAGGCTGTAACGATCCTGAATAAGCAAAGGAAAGCTCCATCCTGAGCACGACTACGAGATTGGGAGTGGCAGCTGCAAAGTTTTGAGCTTTCCCAGTTGCTTCGCAATTCACAGTGTTCCTTTTACCTTTTTCAGTGCCTTCTGCGTCCGTCGTCTGGCTTCGAAGACAAATGGTTTCCACCTTGGCAGCTGGGGTTTAGACCGGTGAATACCGATTTTTTTTATAATAATATAAATAATCATTTTGACATAATATATAATATTATCAATTAATTTTTAATTTATTTAATAAAATTTCTGAACTTCACCGCGATGCGCAATGTAATTTATAAAATTTTAAATCATTCAAAATTAGCACATATCTAATTTAATCTCTAAATTATAACATGATTTCTAAATTTTTAGTTTATTTATTATTGATTCATGAATTCTTTTAAGAACCTGATTGGTCCCATAAAGTTGACAATAGAGACCAAGCCAATTCAATGAAACCAGATTTACGGAAGGAGTTGTCAAGTAATCAATTCGCCAACATAAAGGCTGTTTTGCTTTTTGTTCTTTTAATTTCCCTCTACTCTTTCCGTGAAAAATTACTGCACTAACAAATTGATGCGAAGTGCTTTAAAGAGAATATGGTAAATAAGGCTCATATAATCGTTTCTCCCTCTACAAAAGGTTTCCACAGTCTCAGAGTTTTTACTAGGAAATTATGTGAAATCCGATATTATGATATACTAAGTCCTAAAATAGCAATGTATAGTATTCTATATAATGGACAAAATTATAATTTGAGATTCTCGAAATAATTGTCAGGCAATCCCATAAAAATCTCTCTTCAAAAACTTTGTAATTCTGTAACTAATTTAATTAATTTCCTAAAGGGGTATCATTTCAAATGAATTACGTGCTCAGAATTTCTTCACGTTTCATCACCCGCAAGCATCCGAGCTCTTGTTGTAGATGGTGGTATGAATGAGAGAAAGCAGCTAAAGAAGAGTTTTAACAAACATGGGTTTGCTTTTCACATTCCAGAGAGGCTATCATCCAGTAAGTTTAAACCTAGTAAAAGATAAAACGCATTTAAGTTGTTCCTTGCTGGTCATTGCATTCCAATTGACCCAAAGCATGCATATGCGACCTGAGCAGCACCAACTTCAAGACTGTCTCGTTTGAACCAGAGCAGCGTTACTCCCTTTTTTGCAGCCTCATGAATGTCACTAATATGGCGAAATTTCTGTCTGTGATGATGAGCACATCTAGATAGTGAAAGCTGTGAGGAACTGTGCTGAATAGGCAATAAGTTTTCTTTCTCAATCTAGGCAGATCAAGCAATCTCGGGCTTCTCAATTAAAGCTAATATTAAATCATTGATGAGGAGACCGAAAGCTATCAAGAGAACAACATAGAAAACAAACTATGTATTTTGCCCAGACAAGACTTATGCGTTGCCCACGTTTGCATGGTGGAGAGATGCAATTACTGACAGTGAGCTGAAAATTTTGGTTGGAGTTTTGGGTGGACAGTGAAACGGGCATTTCTCGATGCACCAGGCATTAAAATGATATGGTAATCATACGAACGAGTTTCTGTCTCATGTCAGGGAATTTTATACAACCTAGACGAATATTTTCGTTCTGCCAACTCCGTACTCCTGCTTTCACCATTAAAGCCTCATCGTCATAGAGATTCACCTCTGCTTCCGAAGTGCAGATTGCATTTTTGACCAAAATGCCCATTTCTTTGGCGCCTGAGAGAAGGAGAAAATTGGAACCTTTTCTCTTTCCCCATTGAAAATCCTCTAACAGAAGATACAAGGAAGCATGATGACCTTACCTCCAGGCTTTCCATGACTGCTTGCATTTTATGGCCCGTAGATCCCTTAGTGTTCCTTTTCCTTTTCTTCCTGTCTGTCTTCGCTTGGAAGCTTGTCAAAGATCTTAAGAACCTTGTGATCATGATTTTGTAGTTTCCAAGACAAGACGGAGCCATCTCTGTTTTTTGTTTTCTCTGGACAGTGATGGTCTAACAAAGTTGATGATCAGGAAGCAATGATTTGTTATGATCAGGAAGCAATGATAAGTGCAATTTTTTCAGCTGTTGCTGATATGCAATTCTTCAACAGCATTCGCATAATTGCGAAGCTAACGATTGATAGTTCAATACTAAAACAATATGCATAATTATTTTTCTCTTTTGCGCATGGTAAGGGTGTCTCAAACTTGTGACTTAGTCAAACCTAATGATCACAAACTGGACTCGGCCTATACAGAATGTTAAGCATCTTCCATAAAATTTTCCCAAATAACTTGAAAAACTATGAATCAAGATAAGGACAGGATTCCTTACTTTGTCAGAAATTCGGTGGTCATTTGTAGAGATAGGTGCTGGGAGTAGGGATGTGGATTGGGTGGCAGGTCGAGCAGCTTCCCGGAGGTGCTGGGAGTAATGAAGAAGCTCAGCCCTTCTATTGTTTCCTTTGCCAGAATAAGTACCTTTGCTCTGAACTTGCGCTTCTTCATCGAGGTGGTGGTGGTGGTGGTGGTGGTGGTGGTGGTGGTGGGAGCAGTGATGATGAGGGCGGTGACTTGGATTTGTTGAACTGAGCTTCCTCCTTTGTGGCTTCTCCACATAAACCGAGATCAGTACTGCTTTATCTTTGTAGCACGATGCCTGGAACTGCAAACAAAAGGTTAAAAAGAAAAATAACAGTTCATGTCATAGAAAAATTCAGAGAGAGAGAGAGAGAGAGAGATTGGTGTTAACCATTTTGGTGGGCATTCTCAGGAAAGAATTATCGATCAGATCCGATGAGATGATCTTGGTACATGCAAGAACATAAGTGGGCTTATATGTTTGTCATAGAAAGTATTGATGCAATTCAGTAATTTAGGGGGATTTTGATGCATCAGAAGAGGATACAGATATACAAACCTTCAAGGCTATGACAAATGAGGAGGCCGATAGAGAACATCACCATCTTCGATTCGACCGAAACCAATCTCAGTACATGTTAAAGAAAAAACCTCCAAATGTGCAAATCCGGCTGTACTTTCACATATAATATGCCCTCGTAAAAGGACATCGTTGTTCGGACCATCAAATGCATTGATTAACAAGCATGTCAAGAAAGTTGGCGAAAGGTTCCAATTCTATAGCATTGCCTCGCTTTCTGGCAATATGATAGACGTCGTCATGCACGCACTTAGGAATCCAATTGGCCCGCAACAATTTGACTCTTGACCTTTTTGGACGAATTAGGGCGTGGACAGTTTCGTCAAGAATTTATAAACCAATGGATACTCGGTGTACTCCAGCATATTTATCGGAATCCAAAGGTAAGGCTGACCAAATTCATCAGCTGCTAAGATCTGATCTCCTCGTAGTCTTGTCCTTCTGGACAAATGGTGCTAAACAATGAAGAGAATCACCTGTCCATAAGTTGCAGTAAGCCAGGCACATCGCAACGTAACACAGATCGAACCACGCCGTGATCAATAAGATCTCGTGTTTTGGTCAGTTTTAAAGTTCGCCTGTAAATTTCCGATCTTGTTGATAAAAAAAAAAAAAAAAGTGACTTTGTGACTTTGCTTGTCAGGTAAACTGAAAGGTTGGTAGTAGTATCGTCAATTTGCCTGTGGCAAACTAATAATGGGACAGACGCGGTACGGTTCACCAAAAGATACCCAAAACATGTTGAATCAGTACATTCAAGACGCACAGTTGCCAAATAAGTCTTAAACCTTTTGATATTTTGCTGATTCACTCCTAAACCTTTTTTTATGTCAAATAAGTCCTAAACATTTTGCAATTTTATCAATTAAGTCCTTCCGGAGGATTTTGACCGAAAAATGCCTATGTAGCAACGACGTGGCACGCCAAACCTCGCCGGTGATGACGTGGCGACGATGTGACGATGACCGGACCCCATAAAAAAAATTTTCTTATTTTTCTACTTGGCCGGCAGTCGCCGGCCAACTCCAGAGAGCGGCCCAGCCCTGGCCAAGGGAGAGGGCGGGGGAGGCCACCGCAGCCCTCGCCCGTGGCCGGCGAAGGCCGTCCTCGCCCAGATCAGCCCGGCCCTTGCCGACCATGGGCGAGGGCAATGGCGGCCAGGCAGCCCTCTGGAGTGGCCGGGGAGCTCGCCGGCCAAGTAGAAAAACAAGGAAAAAAAAATTTGGAGCCCGGTCACCGCCACCTCGTCACCACGTCATCACCGGCGACATCCGGCGTGCCACATCGTCGCCACATAGGCATTTTTTGGCCAAAATCAGCCGGAAGGACTTAACGGTAAAGTTGCGAAAGGTTTATGATTTATTTGGCATAATAAAAAGGTTTAGGACTTAATCGGCAAAATAACAAAAAGTTTAAAAATTATTCGGCAATTGTCCCCCGGTAAGGCACCACCATCACCGTTATAGATTGAAGAGAGCCATCGAAAATCCCTCCAACTCTGCCAAAGTCTCCATGAATGTTATTGCCGTTCGAGATGAAGTAGTTTATCGTGAGAAAACCTTCAAGCGAGTGTACGGAAGTCCCACTATCATGTTACGAACTGTAATGACGGGCAAAATGAAAGCTAAACTGTTGGCCGTTAAGAAGAGGGGGAAAGCTTGGCTCCTCAAAACCATCTGTCCTGCACGGTGCGCACCTGCTTTACGTAGGTGCTGGTCACACAAGCAGGCGGAGTGCAGTCATCTTGCCAAAATCTTCCTGGAGGACTAGTAGCTTGGTAAGTGGCTGAGGCAATCAAGATAGCTATTACCAGGAACGTGTTACAGATGTCATTACGGGCCTCAAGTGAATGGGTTCCTTACTCCCAGGTCTCTGTCCTGCCTTTCGAGGAAGTTGAGTTTTTTGCTCTAAGTATTAAGCGAGCATTATGGAGTGAAAGGGACTCGAGGCTCTTTCTGCTCCGGGCAGCGGAAAATTTTCTCAAGTTCTTTGTTATTTGGAGATTGCTCTACAAACATGTCTTAATCCACGAGGGACGGACAACTCCAGGAACAGAAGCCGGACTCCAGAGAATCAATTGATCAAGCACGGTACCAAGATTGATGGGCACTTCCCGTTACTAAGTGTTCATTGTAATTTGTAATTTTAAGAGGGAGCTCCAGCTTGATTAGTTGGGAACAAATCATTATAATAAGCTTCAAAGTACGCAAATCTACATGTGATTCCTGAGTTTTTCATTGGTTTAAAGGCCCTCCGTGCCACCTCCAATGTTCTAGGCCTGAATATTGTTTGATTTGGGCTGTTCTCTTCCCATCTGCAATTCATCGTTTTCTGCTAGCCACGGACAAAAGTTCTAGGTGATTAATCAGCATGGATTGATTTCATGAAGAAAGACTGGAAATGTGTTGTCTTGTATCAATATCTAAGGATGTATTTGATTTGAAAGAAATTTCATGATAAAAGAAAAAACTTCTTGGGAAATGATTTCCCCCTTTTCAAGTGAAGAAACTCATTTTTCTTAAGTATGCATATTTTCTTTGATCGTAAATGATTTTCTGTTAATTAATTATATGTCGCAAACTAAACGCGTAAGAGTAAGAAAGCTATTTCGTTGAAAATACTTCTATTCAAACCACCACAAGGTCAATCTGTTTAGCTGAAAGTTCGTTGAATGTGCTCTTGGTAAGTCCTTTTTATAGAAAATGAATCGCTTTCTTGTGTGTGGTTCTGCTGAAAGCGCAATTTGAAAAAAATGTTTCATACTGTTTCTTAACGATAATAAAAAAACTTTACAAGGCAATATATAAACATTGTTATGGATCTTCAATAGAAACAGCAAGCCCAAATCGTCATATTTATGTGTTTATAATGAGAATCGATAACTCAACAACAAAAATAATGAATTTGATCAACGATAGAGCAAGATCCATTTTACCATAACATTTTTCTAGTTTGGAACTTATATGTAATTGATTCAATTAGGGAAATTTTAGCTCAAGATGTGAATTTGTTTTCAACTTTGAAGGTCACAGTAGAAGTATACAAAGGAATTTTGAAGACTGACAACTTTGAAGATCGACAAGAAAAATAACAATCATGATCATAGTTAAGAGAGGGATATGTGCGCAATTGTGCAGTTGCACAAAAGTTCCACTGATGGCACTTTTGTCCTACTTGCGATTGGATCTTGAAGAACTTTTGAACTGAAAGGAGAAAGCAATCACAGCTCAAGTGAGTTAAACAAATGTGACCCTTTCTACAAGGGTAACTTATGGAGTTTTAAATCGCTAAGTATGCGGGAGCGTGCAAACTATGAGCGACTTATGTTATGATTCAAACTATCAGAGTTTGATAAAATCAAACGTCCTCCATTTACCAGTCAGGCGAGGCATAAAACTAAACGTACACAAATACAAAACATGAAACTCAGAAGGCTTACAAGACGAAAGCATTCACATATGGACCGTTAAATCCAGTTTATTCCACTAAGTTCACGTAGTCATGCTTCTTTATGGACCTTGACGAAAGGGGGGTTTTATCAAAAATACCAATTAAAATCTTGAATGCAATAGAGCATTTTCTTATACCACATAGGAAGGACTAGAGCTTGTGGGCCAACTTATAAGTGTCAATGTCTTATGGATTATGTGGTTATCATTTGACGCACTTAGTACTTTGGGCACTTATGGTCCATTATAGGCAATAATCTTCATTCATTGTTTTATTTATTTATTCTGAATTTATGATTTTTTTTCTGGAATGCGATGTTAGTTCAAACACAATATTTAGAGAATTGTGAACTTTAAAAAATTTGTGACTAGTTACACATAGTTTCTTATCCATAAAGGTTGCAATTTCATTTTCATAATTTATGAAACTCGAAATAACTATAAATTATTGCTTTTTATTCCGAATTTTCTACATAACTTTTGAGAAAATATCTCTCCACTTTGTAACCTTGTTCCTTTTGTTCTAGGAATGACTAATTATTATATCATTTTTTAACCTCTCTTAAGCACTTTTTCTATCTTCTATCCGCAAATTTTCTATGTCTATTTATATCACTTTCGTCAGCGAGCAATAAGCAGCAACAAGGGGCAGTGGCCAATGGCCAACGACAGTAGCAAGTGATGTCTGTTGGCCACTGGCTAGCAAGGGGTGGCAATGGCCGGTGGTGGCTAGCAGAGGGCAGGGGGGATTGGCTAGCAGTGGTCAATGGCTAATGGTGGAGGCGAGTGGTGGCCGGCAATGGTTGGCGACCAACGACCGATGCGGCAAGTGGTGACCAATAACGAGTGATGGCCGATGGTGGTGACAGGGGGTGGCCGGCAGTGGTCGGTGGTCAGCGATCAACAACGAGTGGCAAGTGTGGAGGGCTAGCGAGGGGTAACGGTGGCAAGGGGTGCGGTAGCTAGCGGTGGTCAATAGCCAATGTAGACGCGGGGTGGTCAATGGAAGTCAGCGGCCAATGGCTACAACAGCTGGTGGCCAACGAGGGGCAACGGGCACCGGTGGTTGGTGGTCAACGGCCAACAAGTTAGAAGAGAATCGAGGAGAGTGGCATAAGAGAGAAAAAAAACTAATTTTGTTTTCATTTCATAAATAGACAAGTATACAATTTTTTTCTCATTTATGTTCAAAACATATTTCTGAACTAAAAATTTATTTCAAAAATAGAAAAAAAGTTATTTTATCAAATGGATTTATGTTCCAAGGAAAAAAAATATTTCTAGTCATAATTAGAATGGCTATCACGCATGCCCTTAGCAATCAATGAAAAGCTCGGCCTTCTAAGAGTTCAAATGATAACCATTATATTTTTAAAAAGATTTCTGGCAAATAATTAATACTTATATATCAATTCCCTGGATGATTTTTTAACCAAAAAATGTGTTTAATCACGACACAAAATGTCTATTCCCGAAAAAAAAATCGTTTTATGATGACACAAAATTTGTATTTCTATTTCCATTACCGGTCATCGGCAGCATTGAGTGGCAACCAATGGCGGTGGCTGATAGTGGCCGGCAGCTAGCATTGATCGGTGGCCAACAATGCTGCAACCAATGGCGGTGGTGAGTGATGGACGGGAGAGGGCGGTGCCTATGAGGTTTGCTGGCAATAAGTAGCGGCTAGCAAGGGGAGGCAACCGACGGCGAGGGGCGTTGCTGATGGCAATCGTAGGTGGTGGCCAGCAGGGAGCGGTGGTTAGTGACTAGCGGTGGCCTGCAGCCGATGGCAAGGGTGGCGGCCAGTGGTGGTCGGCAAGGAGTGGAGGCTAGCGAGAATTAGCGGCAGTGGGGGTGGTTTATGGGGTGCGGTGGTTGGCGATGGTCAGTGATGGTAGCCTAGGATAGTGACAAGTACCAAGAGCTAACAGTTTGCAGGCTGTGTGGGTTGGAAGAGAGTCGGAAAAAGTGTGGAAAAAAAGAGTGAAAAAAACAGAGGGAAAATTATATCTGTTCATTTGAGAGACAGAGAAATAGAAATTTTTTACTTCTCGTTTTTGTTTCAAATCTATTCTTGAGTAAAAATTTCAGAAATAAGAAATAAAATTGCATTATCTAACAGATTTCTGTTTCAAACATGTTTTAGAAACAAAAAAAAAATAGTTCTGGAATAGAAACAAAATGATTAGCATTCGCGCATAAAAGGGCTGAGCAAAGCCAACGCGCTCTAATGGCACTGCCATTCTGGGATATCAATGTTATCAAACTATTGCTCTAGCACCGTCTGCACTCTATCGCAAAAACCACGGCCTGAAAGGAAACTGGGTTCCACTTGATGCTTAAGCATGACAAGGTTGAGGCCTTCAAATTATTGCTTGATTACATTGCCTTTCGATACTATGGAAGCTAATTATATTGCCTTTCCACCCTCGGAAAAAGGACAGGCTTCTCATGCTGATCAACCTTCTTGATAGTGTAAAGTTGCATGACAGGGAGGCATTGATTAGCACGATTGCTTCGAATGGTTTCGTAAGTGACGAAATGCGAAGCTTTCCTCGTACGACAACAGATTCTCGAATCTTGTATATTTGTCAGTGATGAGTACATGTCAGAAATTTCTTCTCCAATAACTATGGCATTGGCAGTTGATGGTGCTCACCCTAGGTTTAGCATTCTCTATACCATCGCCGTACAAAGACAACCAAAACAAGTTGAACAAACACAAATTTAATATATGGAAGAGCAAATCAATGTGGTTTTTATTGAGGTATTGAAACTCCTGCAATCATTATTGAAAGTGGATGCAAAGAACCTACACATAGACAAGGCATAAGAGTTTGAATCCTAAAAAGTATATTTATTAACTTATCAGAGTTAGATCGGGAGAGTTCAAATTCTTAAATCTAGAACTAGATTTTGAGAAGAGAACTTCTATATCAAAATCAAGAGCAGTAAAACACAACTAAAATTTACAAGAGACGGAGGGGAGGGTGAGATTAGCTCAAACTTTCCCCCTATAGCTGAAGGTTGAAAAAGATGATGGAAAGAGAAGGAGAGAAAAAGACTTTTCGGCTACCTAGCTGTATTTGTTTATCACATCCTTAATGACTAACCTCGCCTAATTGTCAATCTATCTAGATAACATATCTATCCCTCACAATTTTTTTTTGTTTCACTTTCTTCTCTTGCTCCAAGGTAGTCCGGCAAGTTACAGATTGGGGGCGTTGATGTGTCTAATGCTAAAATTCAGGAGATAGGATTTATTTTACTCATTAGAGATTTCAAATTATCCCTGCATTGCCTAATAAAATGGCAAAAAGTAAGGCCATGTTCATCATTGAACGCATCTCTTACTGCCCCATAGGCCATATTCATCATTGAACGCATCTCTTACTGCCCCATTTTCAGTTGGAAACGAAGAATTTTTTTCTCATTGCATGACCATCGAATTTCGAGAATGCCCATGGCGCGTTGCCGAAACTATGGAAGAAATAACGACTCTTTAATGCCATCAAACCATGATATCACTTTTTCCGTGACTTATTATAATAGTGTCAAGCAAGTCAAGGAGGACCTGTGAATTGAAAGGATGATGGCGGCAACACCATGTTGCATTTGGCCACCAGGCTTCTCATCCTACGACTAACTTTATTCTTGAAAATCTAGGACTCCATCAGTTGTCCTACGCTTGTGATTTTGAAGAGGAATCTTCTTTTTGTGAATCCATTCTTATCATATGTTTGACTTACGACTTCCCTCAGGTCAAAATATGCGAGCTACTACACAAAGCACTGGTAATGCTAAGTCAGTTGACACCTGAGTCTTAAATGCCAGGGCAGAGACTAGAGGAGCTGCCAATTACTGGCTGCTTGGCCAAGCGATTATTCAATATCAATGCCAAAACCCGACGTCCCTTGATTTTGTATTGCGGCTTCCCAGGGAAAATAAGTATTGCGATATATGAGTCTCCGTCGGATAGGAGCCTTGACGTCCTATCATATGGTCGAGATATTGCCCACCTCCCCTTCCAAGATGCCCTCTAATTGAGCCCGCTTGAAAGACCTAGTGGTTCAGGCAAAACCCTCCTGTTTCTTAGTTCTGGTGACATTGATGGCAATAACGTTCGCCGTCATCGGTTTACCCATGTGGAGGTGTTGATAGGCTCAATTCCAAATGTTCTCTACACGAGAGTTTCAATGTAATAAGGCTCTTCATCTGTTTCACCAGGGAAGATTAACCTCTAAAGGGGATCTGTTCTATGCCGGGTATTCCATGGTGAAGGAAGCCCAGAGACCGTACAGAGAGGCCAAAGAACTGAAGCCTAAGGGCAAGTGCAACTGTAGGAGTACGTGCATTTGGTGTCAGCTAAAGCGGTATACATTGCTATATGCTGCGTACGTGACCTCCTCATTTCTGAATGGTTAGCCAGTTGCGTGAGCTTCTCATGATTATGTATCATGTGTTAAATACAGTCATGGAAATAATTTATCTGGTATTGAGCTAACACGAGAATTGAATGTTTCATCCTGGAGAATAATTAGCCTTTGAGCATTTTCTTGTACCTTGAAGTGCGTCATCACGAGTTTTACTGTGATTTACAAATCTCAGCCCTTGGCAGTGGACAAGGAAAGAGTCTAGGAAGCATGATTAGCTCATCATGCTCGTCTTTAGGTTCGACGCAGATCCATATTCATTGGACACTACTTGAGGCTTCCTACAATGTTTCATTGCGTCGACATCCTGTTTCAACGATATCTTAAAACAGGTTATTTGAGTGAGGGACATGTGTTTGTGCCACTAAAGAGACAGTTTTCATTTCAAGTTACCCCACTAGCGTCATATCCATTGGCTTCCTCTTCTTTTCATCAATTGGCAAAATTTGCCATCCTGAAAAGCAGAATTGATGCGCCAAGGGTGACAAAAAACAAAATAGTCGCAACATAACTCTGTGAGTGACCATCTCTTCTGCTTCAAGAGCTATATTACATCCTGTGCGTCATCCTATACAAATTGAAAAGGAAAAAGAAGACAAACCACCTACACTCATGTCAAGAGGATTCCAAGTTCAAAAGCTGAAGCTAAGAAGAGCATCCATAAACTCCATTCACAAACTTTCCTTAGTTAGCCACGCAAGTGACCTGTCACGGCTTCAGCACGATGGCATGCCTAAATACCCTAGAGACTAAAGCCTAACGCCTGATAAAATGATTATCAGGGATGAAGAGCATTCGGGTATCCTGAACTACTACTAGTACTCGCCTGCTGGGAGCCAAAACTCAGTGCCGGGTGAAGGAGCTCTGCTTGAGCAAAGGAGCCATTAGATGGCACATCGACCAGAAGATCCTGATCATTACTTTCATCTATGACTGGGAAAGAATCCAACATTAGAGTGCTATTATCAGGAGGCAAGGCAAAGAGGCTTCTTGGACTGAAGCAAGAGCCATCATTTTCCAAGAGGTCTTTGTTATCACAGCTACCCTTCCAAGCTGCCCTTTTTGGACTCTTCATCATCATCTTTCCTTCTGAAAGATGCAATGCACGAGATCGTTAAATTTTTTCCAAGACCATAAGATCATCACAAAATTCCCTATGGCGTGCGTGTTCATTTGAAATTCTTAGAGCATGAGAAAGTTCAAGTTCACCATAACTAGATTTTTTTTCCAACCATGAATATGTTTAAAAGCAATTCAATTACCTGAAAGCAAGATTTAGCTAAAATGAACAATAAGCAACTTATGCCACAAAAAACTTTTGGCATTATGTGTAAGGACAGCAAAAGTAAGATTGCATGTTATGATCATTAGGGTACTTCTTCGAATTTTAAACGTTCTTATCTGGTTTGACTTGTTTCCATCCTAAAATCCATAACCATTGAATGATTCAGCATTTAGTGCACTGTGACCCACAGATAAGTTAATAAGAGATTGATTTCCTTCCACAATCCCATCAAAACGCATGAGAAATCACCTGAGAAGTTCTGACTTTGGATGTCACGAACTCTCTTGCCGCTCATTAAGTTTCTAGCGACAGAGGTGTGAGATCTGCCAACAGTGGACTCTCCAGAAGTATTTTTCCAATCCTGCATCCAAAGATTAACTTCTAAGCAAAGGAGCAGCGAATTGTCAATGCTCATAGGTAATAAGATCCATGCTAATCTTTTTACATACCTGGAGCTTCTGGTGGCACTCCACCCATTTGCATTTCATGAAACTAGAAAGTGCAAGCCTTCTTAGAGTTTTATGGTCTTCAGCTTTTACCCCCAAAAAGGAGCCATCAAAGACTCCCTCAGAGAGAAGCTTCTGGAAGGAAGATAAGTTCTCCTTGAAAATAGGACTATCAAACAAGTGCTCAATGCTGCACCAAAGAAAATTTTATGTCAAAGCATTAAATAATGTCTCAAAAATTTAAGCAGCAGTTTTAAGAGTTTCAAACCTAATGATTACAACTTTATCGAGGCATTTGCATAGGGAAGCATACAAGCAAGAGGATGTCATACAGCGTAGTTGCTGCCTGCCTCGAAGATGGCATGACTAATCTAATCCAACTTTACCAGTCATCTCATGAGAAGTACGTTTTGCCAAGTCCACCATCAAACCATGTGAAAAATGAGTGACAAGAAGAATAACCTGTCAGGAAGTTGGCTGGTATCAACAGAAGGTAGGTACTTTAGAAGTTGCCGTCGCTCATCATCGCTCAAGTGTGTTGCGAACTCCTCAAAGTTTAACACTTCCTACACAAATTGTAAGGGAAAATGAGAGAGAGGCTATTACCATATTGAGCAGACCAATGCTGGACAGGGGGGAAAAACAAATGCCCGGGAATCAGGAACAACTTGAGCTATAAGTAAATCTTGTAGATCATGTATGGAGTTGACATGAATCATCTAATCGAAAAGCATTTAGAGTTAGAAAAAAAATTCGTTCATATCCATGAAGTTCCCCCGTGATATTAAATTTTCATCCTCTAAGTTGCTCAATTTACAAATATATACTAAATGAGTACGTGCACCAATTTGGAATGCATCTGAATCATGTGATAACCAAAACATATCCCAACAAATGAACAACCAAAGGTCGGCAAGAAGCAGATCTTGAACTTAGGATGGTATCATCGCAGTAGGTGCTCAAGCAATATCAAGTTGTTCAAGCCTAACTTCTATGGAAAGACTACAGGAAGTAAGTCAACTTACTTTCAAATCTATGTAACTTAGTGGCGAGTTGCGATTTCCTAGACCCTGCAGTTTCTCATGCTGAGATATATCCCTGCAAGTACCAATAAGTGAGATATTAGAGAAGGGCCATATTGACCATTTGTCTTGCACTAGGAGAGCAAAGTTGTACTGCACCGATAGATTTAAGCCATCTTTTAACAAAATGCACACATAAAAAGGAAGCACTGATCACAAAATGGTCCCAGTCAAACATGCCATTGAACTACACTTAGGCCTCTCTGTAAACAGGGATGCCTGTAGCCTCAATATTCAGATCTTTAATTCACGTAATTCTCATTTATCAATATTCAGTGCAATTTCACTACTACCAAGATAAGTTACCTTCTTAGATGTTCTACTCTCACTCCTTGTCCACTAGAGCTTTTGCTCTTCTGCATTCCAGTTTTTGCACTTGGAAAACTCACCATTCTTGCATTGTTATATAGAGGGATAGACACAGGACGAGAATAGGCCTCGCTTGTCTTATAATGATTGCGATCAACCGAGAGAGAGCTTGCTTCAGATTCCTCGTCTCGAGCTATTGCACGTGGATGTCTGATGAGAACAGTTCCATGTCCTATCTCGACAGAGCCCATTGGCATTTCACTCTCTAGAAGCAAATCCTCTTCTGAGGAACCAGATAAGCATGAAGACTGTTGTTCATGTAATATAGTGTACAAGTCTCTTGTAAGTTTCTCAACTGAAGAAGGTTTCGGACGTTTCACGCACGTCCTCTTCCGCGAAGGCACCATTGAGTCCCACACAACCGATTGAGCTGGACCTGTCAAAGAGACAAAGGGAGGGGAAAGAATCAGCAACAAAGGAGTAACATTACCTAAAATTTGCAGTGGGGAGCTACCCACATATTCTCTACCAAATCGAAGGCAGTTTCCCAAGAGATTTGTCACTGATAAAGAGAAAACACACTCATGACAAACCATGTAGTCAGCGAAATTCTAGTAGAGGATACAGCCTCCCTTATTGCAAAGAAAAACAATCCTGATTTGTGTACGCTCCCAAGAAGTTTCTTAAATTATTGAAAATCAAATGTACGAACAGATTTAGGTACACTAGTCTATCTGCTCTCATTTTCCCTCATCATTGTCTATCTTGCATCTTTCCAATGTAAAAGAATAGTATTTGCTATCTCTCTCTTATTATACTGGGCAACATTTCTTTACTCTTCCTCCTGAGTACAGGATGTGGAATCTCCCTTGCCAATGACTCATTTGGACCACATGCCATGACCATATAAGCCATCTTGTGCATCTCTGCTTGATTCATCAAAAAACGAAGAAGTTCACTTGTTTTGAAGAAAAACATACTTCAATAAATAGGCAATCGATGTCCAACCTGTCAAATCACTAACATCTGCACTGCCAAACTGTGCATCGGAGTTGGATATAGCTGAGCCAGAGCTGGATCTATTACTTGTATCTTCATCTATAAACTTTTGGAAGCCTTGATTATAATCAGATACAATCCCTCCAAAAATCATATCGTCTGTGTCCTGCTTTCTCTTTGGAACTTTTACTTCCTTGTTCTTGTTTATGTTTAAGGATATGTTTTTCCCTCTGCCAAATCTATGATCCTCATAATCACCAGGTTCTGCCCGTGCATGCAAAGGGGTATAGTTAGCCAAAGTTCCCTTTGTCCTCCATCGAGACCCACATGCATTGCACAAGACTGGCTTCTCGGGAGGGCCATTGCGCCAAAGAGGGGTGCCTGATGCAATGTTCAAGAATTAGCAACCACAAACAAAAGATATACAGATGCAAACTACAACTAAATCAATCGTAGTAGAGAACTGAGAGAAAAAAGTGCTAAGAGTGGTGACTTTGATTATCATAATTCCAGTAGAACTGTCATGGGCTTGATATTGGGTTAGTGAAAGCTCCGAAGAGATAAAATGCTAATTTCAAGCTTACTATGGAAAATAAATAAATAAATTTCACACAGCATTTTGTCAACGGTACAGAAGATTGCACTTCAACATTAGTTGAGAGATTCATGTCAATTAGCATCAGAATCTTCATTTATATGTCTGGTTTAGCACCAGAAGTCAAGTAACCATAGCTGTGATATTAGTATGCAAGACAGCATGACAAGTGCAAGAGAAAGCACACACTGCATTTGATACTCCAGATGTAACATGCAGTTTCATGTAAAACAAACTTTTTATGTCATAAGTACCATCATCTATTCAATGACTTTTGTGTCAAGCACAGTGCATAATAGACCTAAAATGAATAACATAGCTCTTGAGGACTCCACAGAAAAGGATAAGTTTGAAGGTTCAACAGTGAGAAAGCAACTCTTGAAATCTCATCATGGTCAGAACTTCAGAGTGCCAACAAGAGACATATAAGATTGAGAAGGACACATGTACTTGCATGCTTGCCATTGCCACCGACAACAGAAAAATGGATTAGAGACCAGGTAACGTCTAAATTTAATGATAAGTTTAACATGCAAAGGAAGTACTCAAGTGCCTGAATACAGATGAAAATTATATTCATCAATATATTAAGGTTTGAATGATTGTTAAAGAGGTAGCATGAGGCTCTCAATGGTCAGAGCACTTCACATAATCAAACTGCAGACTGAGAGCCAAAATCCTGCCCCATCAGTGCAGCATCAGAAGCAATTTGAAATCACCGAGGTTAATTGGTTGCAGGACATTTGCAGTCTAGTTTTAAACGGTATGACTTGGTGACCAATAATGGGATAATGTGGCTCATTATACAGAAGTTTTGCAAAGTGTTACCAAACACAGAGCAGAAGCTGTGAAACAAAGCTGCCCTTTGGCACATTATTTCCCAATTAGAGTCATTGAAGTCAGTCGTCATTGTCAACTGCATAGATTCAGCACAAATTCACAGGATTGGGGAAGCTGCAAATTAACAAGAACGATGCAACATTCCATCGCTCAACAAGACTCCAGACTCAATTTGCAGCGGTGACATTAGCAACAAGCCAGAGTCAAAAGGCACACTTTCCAGTCAGTCACAGTGCAAAGGGAAGTGCAGGATTCAAGGAATGAACAAGAAGACCCAAAGAGGCCATTCAATTTATTGGGAATTTCCAACTCAACCCAATTCAGAATCAAAAATCCATCTCGGATTCTCAAGCAAAATACAGACAAGATACTACATACTTTAGCAGTTCGTTTTTTGCAAATTTCATGTGAATTATGTTAGAATTATACATCTAATCCATGGTCAGCAAATACTTCAATATATATCGAATGAAGCAAGAACCCACCCAATCATTGCTGGAATTATAAGCACAAAACTTAAAGAATTCTTGAAAAAACAAAAACTCACTGGTAACTCCACAATGGTAGCAAGGCCCTTGCTTGCCCATGTTCTTTGTTTTTTTTTTTTTTCCCACAAGTGCCAAAGAAAGGGTTGAAACAAAATCGAGAGAGAGGAAATAAAGGTGGGAAGGCAAAATTTATTCAGAAAAGGTTCAAAAAGTCCCAAATTTGCGAAAAATATATATATATACACAAATGATATTGTTCAAGCCTTTGATTACAGAGATGCTACTGGGCACCGCAAGCGTCGCCTGCAAAAAAAAAAACCCAGAAAAACTTCTGCAGAAGAGAACAAGACTCACAAGCCCAGAAGAGTTTTTATGTCTTTTAGTCCAATGAAAATCAGAAAATTAGCGAGAAAAAATCAACAAGAACTGGAGAGATTGAGATGGGTAATTTTGCTGTGAATCTGTACAATCCAATGGAAGAGAAAAACACCATTAGGAGGAATCTAATAAATGGCCTGAGGAAAAGGGGAAGGTTGAAATGAAGGAAGAGGAAGAGGAAGAGGAAGTGTTTTTTCCTGTGTACATGAATGTGACCTCTTTGTTGTGTGGCGTTGTATATGAAGCAAAAGAGAAAAAAGAAGAAGAAGCGTTCAGCTTCCCTCTACTTTTTAACTTAATCTTTTTCTTCTTCTTTTTTGATGTCACTGAATAGATTTTAAGCTCCTTTTTATTTCACGAAAAGAAAAATTAGAAAATAAAGTAAAATGAAGATTGGTATTTTAATTGAACCCGCAATGGGGGTCAGGGAGAGAAGAATATTATTGCACATATCCTGTTGACTGTAGACTTTTCCTGCCCCAGCTTAGATCAATAAGAGGGATTTGAATTTTATCTTCTTTTTCTTTGCTATTCTTGGATTTCTTGAAAGAAAGCTTGTTAGGGAGAGAAAGGAAGGAAAGCCATGGGGGGGCAGAGAACAACCAAAGAAAAGGAGGAAGAAACAAGGACAGTTCGTTTGGATTCTTCCTTAAATGCCCATTTCTTTCGCTTATTAAGAAAATGCCCTTGTCTTAACTTTCTTGCAATTTCCTACGTGTGGGTGAATGTGATGACATGATGTTGCCGAATTCAACCACGGCGGGTCTTGAAAGGCCACCAGCCCAATGTCGCCATCCATGATCACATGTCACCCCCTTTGGTCACAAGGCCCAATCAAGATGGTTGCTGGTTTGTGATTTCAGGGGAAAAAAAAAAAAGTCAAGGGATCATGCGCTCGATCTTGGTGAGATCCGAGATGGTAAATGAAGGGTGGTGATCAACGGGGCTGTGGTTTTGGAAACTTCTTACCGGGTGGGGTGGGGCTGTGACCTTAGCCTAGCTCCTAATTGAATAGCAAAGCCAAAAGGGAACACTAATAACGCACCATTGGCAAAACCCAGATGGAATTTAATCTTCTGAATCTAGATACGATGAAATCGGATCTCATCACAAAACATAGTGAGCATCCCTTAGTTTCGGCTCTTATCTGGCGACACGTATCCTCCTCTTGAGTCTGCCAACCTTGCAAAAAAATCTTCTTGTTCTTTTCATCTTTTGGCCCCGGGGGATGTTCTGGAAATTTGCAATTTTGGTCCGAGTCTTCGAAAAAAACACCTTCTGATTTTTCTCTTTGTTTTTAACTAGAGAGGTCAACACGGGGGGTAACGTTCAATTTCAACATTAGGGTTCCTTGTTTCACCAGAAGATCATTGACCCTCCACGTCCCCAAGAAAGAAAAAACAAAGAGAACCCAATTGAGAAAACCCAGCTCACATGTTGATGAAAGCACGTTAAACAGAGTGTTGGACGGCTACGGAACCGTCGCCCAAAAGGAAGGATGATCTCTGATTTAATCCCCAAAAGTCATGCCACAGAACATGGGGGTTTCAATTGTTAAGCAAAAACCCCCAATCAGTTTTATATCCAATTCCATACAAAACAAGAAACGTACGAGATGGAATGGCTTCGATCCCTCTGTCGATCCATTGAACGCCCCCCGTCTGATCCAATTACTGTCCATTGACTTTTTCTTCCTCGAGCAATGTGTGCAGATGTCCAATTCAATTGGGGGGGTGGGGCAAAGATCGTGGGAGCACCGAGCCTTTGAATGGTCCTGAAACGGAGGGCGGAACCGGGAGAAACTTGGAACGGTCCAGATTGGTTCCGCCATGCACCTTCGAGGGTCAGCACAGCAGGTCCTTAACTTATATTATATTAGTTTTCTTCAATTATAGAATGATAATTCAAGAACAGTCGGGCCCCGTTTGTATTCGTAATCGCTGGTCATCCATTAGACAGGTCCTTGTTTCGTTCCTTTCTCTCTCTTTTCCTTTCCTTTCTTTATTCATTTTCTGTCCCTTTTTAACTTGGGAAGGTACATGCTGCGCGAATTTTCCGTAAAATCAGCTCCGTCGGTAAGTGAAAATTAGGGCATAGTGCCCGCGATGTTTTTATGATTAAGTATGTCATCGACATAAGTTATGATCATATACCTAAGTTAGCTTTTTTTTTTAAAAGGAAGGAAGGACCTTAACTTATTGGATTAATAACAAGAGAAATTACATCTGTTTTTTTTTCCCTGAGCAAATTGGTCTAAGTGTACAATATATTGGGGTGAGGTGGTCACTTTGAGGAATTTTTACAAAATTTCTGTTTCTTTTTTGATAATGAATATGGGAGTTGGTAACTTAGGGGCGGCCAGGAATGCTAATATTATAATTGAATACTTTTCAACTTGGTCAAAATAATAACATTCACTCTTTTTTCCTTTTTCTTTAAAGTATTAGATTTTTTTTCTTCAAAAATATCGTTATCAATATTATAAAATTAAAATTTGCTAGTATTTTGTTTCTTTTCTGTCAATTTTAAAAATTAAAAAAAAAATCCTAATCCCTCTTCCGGCAACCCTCTCTTTCCTAAAAGAACCTCCCTCAAATAAATTTCACCCATAGGCTCTCTCAGCTTCGAATTTTGAAGTTGTGAGCTTGCTTTGCTCGGCTTTTTTTTTCTAAGCCTTGATTTGTTTTCTTCCTCTCCCAATCTAATAAAGAAGTCTTTTTCCATCTCATTTGGCATCTTCTTTTGTTCATCATTGTTGCTTTTCTTCGCTCATTGTGGTTAAAAATTTGTGAGAACGCCCTCACCAGTCCAACCAGAAAAATGCATGGGATGTGGTTCTATTATTCTCTGAGATTTAGTAGAAGCTCTCCTCTCTCAATTTAGATGTAGGTCTAAATTTGGATATTTTTCTCTCTCCATCTATATCATATTTAAGAGTTTTGTTGAAGCGTTCAAATTGTGATCTCTATATGACAATGGTGTTGAAAACGTCAATCTAGGGGCACCTTATAAATCGTAATTTCTAAAGGAGAAGATCTTGATGAGTGCCTATTAGTGATACTTTCTATGATTAACCGCTTGTTTTTTAATATCGTGACAAATATGTTGTTTTGGGATGAGAGTATACTTATAGCTGTAATCTGTAATCTTTTTGTTTTTTGAGTTTTATTTTGTTTTGTTTTGCAGTTCTTTTGTGATTTGCTTTGTTTAGAAATTTTTCATGTTCCTTCATGTTTAATTAAAAAATTCCTCTGGACCAAACAGAATTTGCAACTAAAATGAAAATTTTAATTTTTCATTTGATGATTCAACTAAAATTCTTCAAAGGTAATATGTCCATGAACATTGTCATACTTAAATTATCAAGAGTTGTAAGTAACAATTTACTTTTGCAAATAACCTTGGAAATGGTTTTTGTTTTTTTTTGGCTTTCAACTCTCTCGAGTCTTATGAAGTACTCACATCATCTTCTCCTCTATTTAATTTAACTAAATGCAAGATATACATATAACATATAACTATGAATCAATATACTATTTGTCATTTAGAAGTATACTTCATATGAAAAAAAAATGAATTTTCTGCTAGCAAGTATGAAATAAGAAAAAAAAAAAAGAGCTATCGATAGATCACTTATTTGCTCAATAGAAAAGAAACCGATTCTTACAATGTTAATTTAGTCAATCTAATTAGCGATTGATTGATTACTGAACTTTATTTTTAACCTTCTAAAATGAAATATTTTTAATGAAGCTCATAATTAATGAAAGTATTCACTATAAAACTTAATATGCAGATTTTTCTGGACATTTCCAATATTTAATTTAATGAGATATTTGGACTATCTTTGATAACTTGACTCACATATGAGATATATTATTGCTTGCTATTTATTGGTTCCTAAAAAATAGACCGCTAAAAAACTAATGGATCTTAGAAGGAAAATTCCATCAATTAATAAAATTTAATTCTTCCGAACGTGAAATGATATGAATAATTTAGATTTATTAATGTGGCCGAAACAGTGAAAAATATAACTTTTCTATTGTTGTTTTTTATGTCAATTTAAAAGCTAAAGTTAAAATTTTAATTTTACATTTCACCATTCAACAAAATTCTTCAAAAGTGAATGTCACAACACCCAAATCACCAAGTGATGGAAGTAATGATTTGGTGTTTCAAATGAACTTGTAAATGATTAATGGTTGGCAATCTTGACTGTCGAGTCAAAATGTACTAATTATGTTTTACATAATGGAATTGATTTACTTTAGCCAAATATGATAAGTATTTAAATATTTAACATCTAATTTGAATATGTCAAGTGATTTTATTTGATCAACATTGTTCCGCTTGATATAAAAAGAAACTATCTCACAATGAATATTGTGGTAAATCTAGCTAATGAAGAATCAGTACAATTCATTTCGAAAACTTTAAAACGTAGTTTTATAGTAACACTCATTGACGCTCATAGTGAATGAAAACATCAACCATAAAATTAATATGCCAACTTTTTTAAACACTCCTAATCATGTGTAACGTGATCTTTATGACCATGTTTAATATTTTTGACACATGTATATGTGTGATCTACCATTGGTATCTAACTATCGGATCCACGGGTATTGATGAAATTTAAAAAAAAAATATATCTGAGAGGGAACAATTGATCAATTAAGTGTATCTATTTATTTTACAAGTAGAACAATTCGAGTAAGTTGCATGTTCATGTGATTCAAATGATTCCATTTTTTAATTGCCTAACTTTCTAAATTTGCTTTAGAGTTATATAATATTTAATCAAAATAATTAATATTGATTTTAACTAGAAAAAATAGTACACTTTTTACTTATTTATTATAATGACAATAGGTAGATGGATAGACAGATAGAATTGATAAAAGATAATGGCACAAACAATTTTTGAACTTTTACCCAATTTACAATGTTGCCTCTTGACTTTTAATTTCTTCTATATGGTCCATAAACATTAATTGTTCATAAATTTTCATTTTATTCAATATGATCTTTGAATTTCATGTACATATTTAATTTAATCCTCAAACTATAGGAAAATATTCATGCTGTATTTACACTTGAATTAGTGGAAAGACAACATTGAACATCTCCGTATATATAATTGAGAAATTAAGTTAAAAATATATCATGATTCAGAAATCATGTTGAACAAAACAAAAATCCGAGGGCCACATTATATAATGAGTAAGTTTAAGGATCGTATTGCATACTTAATCAAAGTTCAAGGGTTATTTATATGTCATTCTCCCGATGAGTAATGCACTACGGAAAGTTATGGTAACAATTGAATGGGTTAACGGTGGTGAGTTGCCGTCTTCTTTTAACATGATTTCCTACGACTTCTCTCTGTATTATGTAATGGCAATGCAATAGCATCGTCGGATTATTTTTATGAATGTTCGTATCTCATTATTAATTTCACTCACCTGCACCACCAAATATCTGTACAAGTTAGGTGACACGTGAGAGAGAGAGAGAGAGAGAGAGAGAGTATGATTGATTCCTTGGGTTAAAATTGGATGAAGCTCTTGATTGAATAAGTCAATGAACAGAAACAAAACGACGAACATGTCTTGAGGAGGAACAAGAACCTAATCTACGATGCAACCAATGGCCATCTACGAATTACCCCCTTTTTTTAAAAGCAATGGATAGACACAAGGCTCCTCATCGTGTCGCGTGGAGACATACTGTATTCTCTTCTTGTTTGAGCATCGCCACCCAATAAAAAAAAATTAACATTTCTATTAATCACTTGATTAAGATTGTTTTGTGCGTGTATGTGCATATATAAATATACAATTATTATTTTTTTGTATATAGTTCTCGGAAAATAAGACAGTGAAGTTAGACCTAATTAGGTCGCGAACTATGTTTACACTTCGTCCATTTACTCAACAACGAGTGCTTGTTTGAAGAGGTCTTGCATCATGGGAGAATATACAATTGAGAGCTAAGCATTAAGTTGAAACTTGATCAAGAGATGGTCCATTTGATCTACTAAAGTCGAATCTGCACATTCACGATGAGTAGTGAGTCCACCCATCCCCCGTTGGTTCTTAACCTACATTTTGCTCCCTCTCCAAGTGTGTTCATCACTTCATTCTTCTTCTTGATTTGGAGATGCAGTTCTGCTTGAGAATTCACTAAGTTGTCGTAATTAGAATTGCGGTGAAAAACCTAAGTCGGTTCTTCGCTTGACGAATCTCGACTACAAATGGTCATCACAATAATCTCGTTGAAGCGTCGATTAGCGACACTTTTCCTGTTTAACTTTGTGATTTACCATGTTTTTTTTCCTAGTTTAATCGGACTGTGCATGTTAGGAATAAGCACCTTTTTCAAGTCAAAGTTTTTCCCCATATTAAAGTGTACTTTGTACTTTAGGAAAAGAATGCATATATCATCAAAAACCATAAATAAATAAATAAATAAGAAGAAAATAAATAACTGCCTAGTGGATCCCAAGTCACAGATGATAAAAAGCATCAACACAAAATCAACGGTAGGGATCGGTTGGTGAGATCTTTTTGTATGCTTTGATTTAAGCTAATCAGACAACCATGTCCAGGAGAACAGGTGGTCAAAATAAAATCCGGCAATTCGAATGGTTAAGTATAGTAAAATCTATAATTTCTAATATTAATTTGGTGCTTCAAGAGTACGAATTCCCATCCAAACAGGTTGGTCGTTCCAAATTCAGTATATATATATATATATATATATTTCACAAGTTTCCAAAATAAAAACATTTTTCATGCAATAATTGATTTTGATGAATGTGAACATTTACATTCAAGAGAAGTCCAAGGTTAAGCCATAATAAATGTGTTCGCCTCCTAAAGTTTGGGGTTCAAGCCTGAATCACTTCACTCATGTACCGCTAGTCACTCAATGCACATTGGGCGAGATATAGTCGCACTTAGCTTAATTAGCCATGGATAATTCTTCAAAAGTCTTTAAATCTATTGAACGAGGTTAGTATCGTCATAAGTTTTTCAATTTGATTAATCTAGCTTTAAGCCTTTTGATGATTTGCCAATTTAGTCTTAAATAAAACGGTTGGTGCTGATGTTGATAATTTTTACCAAAGTTTCGGCAACCCCACTAGCCCTCTAAGAAAGAAGAGCGGAAAAAAAAGGGAATAAAAGTTAGCAAAAATTATTTATGTCAATGCCAACAATGTTGCATAAGACAACCGACATCTATGTCATCAATTTTAGGCTAATATCGGTCAGAATGAATAAATTCACAAATTTTCAAAAAGTGCAAGACGAAATTAGCCAAATCAAAATGTTTAATACTGAATTAATCGCCGTGCAAAGCATTTATAACTTTTTTTCGATAGTTTTTCCAAATCAGTCGTATGCTCAAAAAGTTCCAAGCGATCCGAGAGAGAGAGAGAGAGAGAGAGAGAGAGAGAGAGAGAGAGAGAGCATGCTGAACCAGAAAGAAAATGACAAGTGAAGGGGTTGGAAATAAAAGCAAAGGGCCACCTAGAGAGATACCGAACCACTAGAAGCCACCAAGAGACCCATAGAAAAAGCTCTCTTGTTTGCATCATGGCTCATGCCTGGCCAAACCTACCGATTGAGCGTGGCCACTGATGGGGATCACCTTTCTTCAATTGCTAGGACAAAAGAGCATTGATTAGTGTTTAATGTAATGGTGGAGATTAGATTAAATTAAACACCGACTTTGGGAACATACGGTTGTGGTTTTGTCAGCTGTGGATTACAAAAAACAGGAACTACTGTTGTACTAATCCTAAACTATTCAAAAGCACCTTTGTTTTTTATTCTTCTTTTTTCCGACATTTGGAAGAGATTTACTCAATTAAAGCGAGTGCATGCACGCACGAATCACTTGTTAGAGAATGCTATGCCCTAGAAGATCCCAATTAGCACCTACTCGAAAATCTTAAATTAAATTCAGAGAAGGCATTAGGAGAATTTAAGTGATTTCGACTTGATGAGTCGGAAATAAAAATTGTCGAACAATTTCCCTTGACAGAGTTCCGGAATTACGACGATGCTATTTGACTAGAAATGATTCGCACGCCCAGTAAGAATAAATACCAAAAAGGATGAGGGGTAAAAGAAAGCCACATCAATGCTAGGAAAAAGGTAAAAGTCGTCGTAGATTGAATCTGAAAATTAGATTATCTTCTCTTTTTGTTTTTTTCTTTTTCCCAACAATAGGTTAGCACTCGATTAACATTCATTGTACGTGGTATGGGCGCGCACATAGTTTAGCGCTTCTAAGATGACGTGAAGATCGAACACTGATACAATGATCCGAACCAAAGTCTCGAATCGAAAGGATGAATAGATTTAGTACCCGCAATAAGTTTTTGATTCGAGTATAATGGTAACTGAAGGAAAATGTCATAGTCATTACGCGGAAAACTAATTGGCGGCCCCGAACATGACATCTCCAAAGGAACAAAATGGTTGAAAATTCAACTTTTTGACGTCTCTCTTCGACCTACATTCATTTCCACTCTCAGCTATAAAATAATGGGCAATAGCAAGCCCCCCAACCCATTTCCTTTGTGCTACTTTCTTGTCGAATTGGATAATAATGAATATGTATTTCGCCCAAAATAAATCCTCACATAAATAATCTTCCTTCTCTGGACCGGCCGGACACATTCTCAAACAGGCTAGAAAATGATCACTCATCCCTATAAACAGAAATGCTTAGATGTTAAGCATTTGTGTATCCTATCATCGTCCCTGGGGTGGGACCAACGCACAATATTTTAATTATCTTCTAATTTCTCTTGTAAAAGAATCATCATCTATAGTCTCCAAAGTTGATCTTGGACTTTGGAAGATACCTCTTTTCTCTCCATGTAGTCTCAGGCGTGGCTGGTGGAGAACTCTAGCCAAAATTTCAAACCGTTAATGGCGTGGTGGACTTATTTTCATTACGACGTGAAATTCACGTGAGATTTACATTCTTTTATAGGGATTCATGTGAACGTCAGGTTATATATGATTTTTGTAATTTAGTTTAGGTAAAAATTACCCAATAGTGATTCAAAGTTTGTGCTCAAATAGTGCATATGTCAACTTTTAAGAAAAGTGATTTCTACCCGCTTTTATTTGATTCTCCTCCATATTAAGACTGAAAGATATTAAGAATAAATATTAAGGCCAGCTTTCCGTACATTGATCAATGATGCTGACCATAATGTTTCCAATACTACATTAAGTCTTCCCTTCTCCTGTTACCTTAGATTAGGGTTATAGGACAACGAGTTAGGAAAAGAAAACCATCAATGGGCGGACACAAGTCTCTCTTAATTCGACGGTTTAAAGATTGTGATCAACGTATAGATCGAACCATTTTGTCTATGTAATATAGAAATTCATCTTCGATTTCTAACAAAATGGGAAAAAATCTAGAAGCATAACATGACTTCCGAATGTCTTTTTCTCTGCACAATTTTAAGTTCACTACTGTTCTCACAAAGTGCAAATGTGGATCCGTAAGTTTCATAACCACCATTCACGTCCCATCTTTAGGTCAAATGGCACGTCTTTTTCTACACGCTTTCAGGTAAAGCAATAAGTTTATGTTTATCCAGGAAGGTCAGGAGGGTTTTCCTCATCCCTTTGATTAGGGGTCAGTACCGTAAAAGGACAATACAAGTCTAGCTACCCATTAAGCCTAATGAGCGTTCCTGAGTCAGATAAACAATAAAGATCGACGTATTTGGTGTGCACATATGGTTGAAGATTCAAGATCCGCAGTATAGAACTCAAGGAGAAAATGGTGGGTTCTGATTAGGATAGCAGTTTGATGAGAAACTTGTCTTCCGGGGCTAGAAAGAACAAGTTAGGGTTACCAAAAAGAACAAGTTTGGGTTCCCATCTTTCTCAAAAAGAGAACTTCCTACTTTATATACTTGAACTATCAACTGGGCATGTAGGGTTTTGGACTGTTCCTTACATGAGGGTGCTTTGTTGAAAAGAAAAGCAGCATGCCTTATGGAGGAGTTTATGATGGAAAACAATGAGAAATATCTGTTGGGTATGACACCTTTTAGTTAAAGGTGAAGATAGACGGGAAAGATCCTTCGTCCTTTTTTCTTCAATATGTATTTAGCATGATAAGATCGAATCGCCAAGATTAGAACAGGCCGTCCGGGTTAGGCCTTGGGCACGTGTTCGTGTGATATGAGGATGGAGCTAGCCCAAGAATGTGTTACACGGATGATTAATGTGATCCTTCGGTCAATTACAATATCATCTAAGATAAGAGATTGCATATTACCAAAAAGAAGCCCAGAAAATTGCAGATTCACGTAATATGATTTGACTCTTCCTTTCGGCAAATGATTCGCGTAAGCGCCTTTGAAGAAAATTCATGTTATGTTCTTTAGCGTCATTCTTAAATAACAAAAGACATGACTAGTGGGAAAGAATCTATGCTCGAAGGCGAAGATAGTGCATACATATGATAGGTATGTGATATTAGAAACGATAAGAGTATCGGCCTTATCTGGAGTGCTTTAACGGATCTTCGGAACAAGGCATCCTCGGATGCACAGATGCATCACGTTTGTTCGCCTCATGCGCCGAACATCCTGAGTAGCATGGGATGAAGAAGGACGAAATGGAAAAATATCGCAGCTGCTGCCAGAATTTGGACTTAGGATGTACCCTTCGAACAATTATTACCATAAAAGTTGAACAATAGTTATACAAACCATCAGCCAGAAGAGTAAAAAAAAATTTCTAATAATAACTCACTGCAAGCCTAAAACCAATTGCTTGGGCTCCACAAAATTGTCTCGTTCTTCGAATAGTGACTACTTTGCCAAGGATTGCTACACACCATTACCTGTTCACGTCCTCGTTTCCTCCTCTTTCCTTGGAATCTGCTTTTGTTGATCTACATTAGCACATTTCACATTTGCCAAATTGTCTAACTCCTCTCTCTCAAGCAAGGCTTGTCTCTGCATAGTTTTTACCATCTCCTTCATTGTCCTCTCCTCACCCTCGAGCTGCACTTTCATGACTGCCTCAGCCTGCTTGTCAATTGGCTTGAAGTACTCTTCGATGGCAGACTCCTGCATAGATCATCATGTAACCTTGAGATACACTAAGAACTGATTGGATATCGACACATTTCACTAAGAAACAAAGAGATTTACTTCATTTAATAGATAAGACAACAAGATATAGAAATTTAATGTACAAGCTACTATCAGGTAACGCCGATTTTATATGATGCCAAAAGAGGACATGCAGAAGCAAAATCCATATCCACAGCAAGGCAGAAACCAAACCTTCCAGCAAAATCTGTCAGTGGAACATGTTCCTTACATTACACATCACAAGAACCATTTGTCCCAAAAAGTGAGAAAGTTTTATCCCCGATATAGTCAAATGGGGAAAGACCAATATTCAATTCTAAGTAACCAACTCAATTCTGACAATCCTAGAGAGATTCAATGTGGCATATATTAATGACCCAGACAAACAAGAAACTGCCTCTATATTGATTAAAAATTAAAAACTCAGCTGTCAAGATCTTAATAATCAAGTATACTCCTCCAGCATAAAGAAGATAGAACTTACGGTTTCTTCCAGCCTTTTATTTAAATTTCGCATCTCTTCAACCATTTGCCGAACCTCAGACAAAATAACTTGCTCAGGGACCTTTCTAAGAGATGCCTTCCTTTCTTGAGCCTGCAGAGGATAACATCTGACGAAATTCAGACTAGTATAATGACAAATGGATGCATTGGCATAGAAATTCCTGACAGGAGCCTAACAGAGAATTTTCAATTGCGGAGAAATGTTAAAAAATGAGGTATAAAGACTACGCATTCAATGTAATTTGTGCTTGTCACAACGTCAACTATCATTTTTGTCATATTAAAGACAATCCTCACCATCAAGACAAAATATTTAAGTTACAGGCAGTGTGGTATGAGACAACACCAACCCCTCACCCCAAGAGAAAGCCCGAAAAGAAAAGAAGGAAAAAAAATAAGAGCATGGAGAAATTCAGCAGTCCACAGGAGAAAACTAGTCGACATCTTTGGATGCAAATAATACCCATCATCAAGATGAACGATGAAGACTCCTCTAGAAAGAAGAGATCTCATTGACAGTGAGTTAAAATTGATAATGTCATTTGCTTGCTGAAAATCTACCTTTAATCAATTTAAATGAAAATTTCTCACTTTTTAAGGTTGTTTATCAGACAAATATATTCCAGTGCAGTCCAAGGGTTTCCAAAAATTCGGCATTGTGGGGTAAGGACATTTAAAGAATGAAGAGAAAATTAGATCACTCGCAAAGAAATAAATGTGAAATATTTTCCCAGCTCTTGTTTTGGGAGGCACAACTCCAATGTGTACCTCCATTTTGGGGAGTCACCTTCAGTACAAAACTACTCCTAAAGAGGAAGTCAATAGACTTTATAAGGGTGGAGATGATAGTTCTATTCAGACTTTAAAGGGACAACAGAAAGGTAACATAACTAACTAGAAGAAGAAATGCAAAGTCTACACATACTACCACAAATAAAGGTATATAAACTCTTGAGCCTTGAGTCAGGCGATTGACGAACCACGTTCTACCCTAAATAAAGAAAAACTCAATTTAAAGGTGCAGAGGATCAATTCTAACTACCACGTTGTCCCATGTATACACACAAGCACAGACTGCAGAGTCAAAAAACAAAAGTAGCATGCACTCTCCAAGTTCAATAAATACCAAGTTTGACTGACCGAGAAGAATTTGTCAGAATTTAACTTTGGTACCAAGCATAGACAAAAGCTGAAACTTAAAAGATAAGTTTTAAGAGAGACTGAAGAGGAGAAAAATTCGGTTCAGAACCATGGTTCTTAAGTTGTAATAACACTGAAACTAGAATACAAAATCTTTTCGATAGTGAAGGATAGTTCCATCTACAGATGAATGAAAGATCCATTGGCATTACATGCAAGTATTGGTCCTCATTAATGATTGGAACGGCCGACATCTTTCTCCAATACAAGTAATAAAACCTAGAAGAAGTATTTTTCAAAGTCTAAACAGATTTTCCAGAAACTAAAATCAAATAACTTCTTATGTTGAACTAGCAGCAAACAGATAATGAATAGTAAAGAAGAGCAAAGAACCTGTTGAAGGCGCTTCTCAACCTGCAGTCTGAACGATCTTATCCTCCGTTCTTCGTATCCAGAGAGTACCCTCACATAGAATAGAGCCTTCCTTCCAAACTCCAATAGCTTATCCATACCAACTCACAGTTACCACGCAAAGAAACCTACATCGATGAAATCAGGTAACCATTGGTATATAGGACCTGTTGTATCTGGAAGCTCGCATCCAGCGCAAATAATTTCTATTTAGGGCCCAAATCAGCTGCTGCCCACTAGGTGATATCCATTGATGGTGATCCTCAACGAGGATATATACAACTCATCACATGATATAATTTTGCACATCAAAAGAAAAAACCCGACTTTAAACCTAAAACCTTATTTTCTCTCTCCTCTCCTTCACTCCCGTCAGCTGCCACCTCCCCAAATCAGCCTCCACCACCGAAAGCCACGTCACTGCTTGCTTGCTGCCATTGTCAAACCATCTCAAGGACCTGAGGCCATTATCGTTGTAAGCCGGCATCCCCTCCGCCACCCAACCCCCCCCCCTTCCTTCTCTCTACTCTTCTGCTCATTACAGGGCCACATCCATGGCGGACAACCTCAGCTCCTCCTCATCTGCCATGGATTCTAGGTTGTCCACCGAGGCCGATACCACAAGGGCATCGCCTAATCAGCAGCAGCAAAACTTACCCCTTCTATTCACACGGATAGGCACACACATAGACACAAGGAAAATACTAAAAGGAAACATCTCCTAAGATCGGCTGAATGGTCATCAAATGACTGAAGAAACTCTGGGATCTCAGCTTCTGAGAGGAAGTACATTTACCCCCTCAGAATGCATGCCAGAAGAAGGAGTTAGCTGCTGAAGCAACTGAAATGCCTCGGACAATCGAATTGCCTTCGATTTGCTTACATTATCAAAGTCAGCTCAATGAGTGACGACTGTCGATCTCTCCTACAAGCAAAAAGCACCAAAAGAGCGAGTCCAATTGCTCGATTCTCAAAACTCAACATAAGAACTGAACTACGCTGGAAATCAAAATTTCATCAATCCTTTTCGAGCGCAACAACCACTCCACAACTAGATCCGTGAAAGGCAAAATCACTGTGGAACGATCCGTTAAATTCATCAGATTAAGCGCCTAATGGAAAAAACTGACCAAAACTTTTGGAGATTGAATTGTCTGAGAACGAAATTGCAGCAGAGTATGCGATCCGAAGCTCCCTAGCTCAATCAATCGAAGAAATATGAGCACACGGAGGATGAAGATGATTGAGCAAACGAACCTAGACCAGCGACGAAAGACGGCCCTTGGCTGCTACAGTTCACTTCGCTTCTCCGGCGGCAGCAGCTTCTCCGGTGTCGGAGACGGAGAGAGAGAGATGATTTGGAAGGACTCGGTCCGAGTTACTGGCTGAGTTGAACGAGCTCGACTCGCGGCGCTCGGTTACTCTTGTGAGTCCTAACAAATGTAATTTTCGTCTCCCTAAAAATTCGAAACTAGTAGGCACATTTATTTAAATTAATTTTTCATCTCATAAAAAAAAGAAACTTAAATTAATATCCCAAAAAAATCACAAAAAAACATTTATCTCGAACTAATTTTCGTCTCACAGGATGATATCAAACCAATGCCCTTAATCTAAAATTATCATCCCTTAATATTTCGTACATTATTATTGTTGAAACGAATAATTCTTCGATATGCATGGCAAAGATTACCGCAACACGGATATGACATGGATAATGACAGATATGACGTGAAAAATCTCAATAAATTGTCATGTGTGCATTTAACTAAATATTGGACGGAATACAAAAGAACGCTAACATGTGCAAACTTTTCCCGGATTTTTCATTCTCCACTCATATCCATTTTGTGATTACTGCCATGTATTGACAACTATATATTTAAATGGGATAGCAGATGGAATGTTAACAAATAGATTAGAATTAACGATGGGTTTAGGATCTTTGATGAGATGATGATGGCCTTTTAGAGATCTTTGGTAAATATATTTTTAGGTAGTTTTTTCGTGAGTTATCAATTTTAAAAAACCTTATGAAATGGAAATTAATTTGAGATAAATGTGTCAAATTATAACGATTTGGAATTTTTAACAATGTTAAGTCAATTAAGTCTGAAAAGTGGTAAAAATTTCAAATAGGGCCATAAAGTGGGGCAATTTCCTTCAATAATTCCTTAGAATGGACCTTATCTCAAATAGGACCTAAAATGGGTAATTGTGTTTCAAAATATAATCTACCTCAATGGTCCGCCGACTTGCACAGTTAATTCAGCATTAAATTTTCTCTCTCCCTTTCTTCTGTTCAACTTCTTCATTCTGCCTCTTCGTCGCCGCCTCCTCAGCCGCGGAACCTCGGTTCACGTACACCGGCTCCAATAGCCGTCGCCGACAATCATGCTCGAGCAGCAGATGTAATGATCTCACATAGGTCTTCAAGCTCATCGACTGTTTGGGGGACTTCTGCAATTTGGAGGAAACAATGAGGAGGAGGAAAGTGAGGAGCACAAGCAAAATTAAAATGACCAAAATCAGCAACAAACGAGTTGAAGAAAAAACAATATCGACGAGCTGAAATTCGACAAAAATCGCCCAAAACATGGCGGAGCAATCACAAACTCTTCCTCTGAATCCCATCAAAATTAGGATGGACTCTTTATCTTAGTAATTCCAAGTTTCTTGAAAGTCGAGATTAATTATAGAATAAATCAAGAATCGATATAAATATATCTTTATAAATATTATATAATCACGACTCATTTTCAATGTTTTCATCGAGGCAGTATGACGTGCATCTCAGAATTTAGACCAACTTTATTTCAAAAGCTCCTCATGCAATAATCTTCGTTAAGTATTTCTAAATCATGTAATTCTCATTCATGAATTTTTATATTATATGAGACATCTGAATTTTTTTCGGTCTCCATCGCCCGTTGATTGTCTCATGATTGCTATCCCGGTCCCAATTTAAAGGAAGATCGACGGCAGGGCGAAACCGAATTCGATTCGGGTCGGGTCGGGTCTAATTTCGGGCAAATTCCCGATCCGATAACACCTTCGCCTGTTATTGTACCGGGCCTCGAGGGAATGCCATCGCGGAGGATCGACGTCGCATCACCATTCTTGCTCGCTCTGGAACTCCTTCCTCGATAAAGAAGGCTCGATCGAGAGGCCATAATGGGACGATGAAGCTGTGGCGATCGCCGCCTCCAAGTCGTCACGGTGTTCAGCTATTCCTCAGGTACTGCGTTATTCGCGATCGCTTAGCTTTGATGAACGACCATTCTCTGTTTTTGTTGGAGAATGGCAGGAAAGGAAGCACCTTTCCCGGTTTTGTTTAGTCGTGGTGATCTGGGTGCGGCTCATTGTCAACCTTTGATCACGTCTGCTCAAGCTTTTGGAACATTTGGCGATTCCCAATTGCATATTTTCAGGCGATAAGCTAAAACTAAAGAACGGCCCGGTGTTAGAATATTTAAATAATAAATTCTTTTAAAACAGTTGGCGGTAAAATCTCACACATTACATTCTTATATGAGCCTGATCAATCCGTGTGATGCTTACAAGTTTCTCGGTTTGGTTGCATGTTTGTGCATTAGCGTCCGTTGTGGTGGCTTGAGCGTGCGGTTTCCTGGGGTTTGTTTCTTTACTTGATTCTTCCGATTGTGAAGTAGAATGTGGAAAATAGGGAGCGTTGATGTTGTTCAACTCTTGTAGTTTCGGTTCTATGTGGAGCGAAAAATGCCGTGGTGTTGCTGTCTGATGCATAATTTGGCTCTGGATTACATCAAGAATGCTAAGTGTTTCGGAAACTTTTTAGGTAGTTTGGCACTTGGGATAGGGCTCGGAGCTAAAATCATGTTTGATGTGGCTTTAGATAATAAAAACTCCACCAGTAGATCAAATTTCTTTCTTGCTCCCATGTGCTGTCTTGAATGAAATGCTGATCTTGTGATGGAATGAATGGCGTGCAATGGACATTGTTTTCGAAATTGAAGGTTTTCTGTGTCACTATCTTGACTCGGCAAGTGGAATGATTTCTTTCACACCACAATGCACCAAATGAGAGCCCATGTTCAGATCACTATAAAAGTGGCAACGTGATCTTGTTCGTTGGTGCTGCCGCAAATTCGGGGAGAATGTAGATGAAGAGTGACACTTTAGATGGGAAGGGTTTTTCAACACTTGTCAGAGAAATTTGAGCATATCATCTCTACAGTTGATAAGAAAAGGCTGGGAGCAATTTAGAGTCCAGTCTTTGCTAGTCCACACGAATTTTGACAGATTATCTGCACTTGATCTCTTCCATTACCCTGCACCTCCTACTGAAGTATTACTGTCTTCTTTATCTTCTCTCTGTGAATGGTAGGGATAAGAAATGTAAATCATTCACCTTATTATTCTAAAGTAATCTTCCCTCTGCCATTGTATATTTTTATTTTTTGGTGGGAAGCAGGAAGAATGATGTTTATTCTTCATGTTCTCTAGAGAACTCGTCCTATGATCCCAATTGCTGTGGCTTGTGGCATGTCCTTCAGCTTGACAAAAATCTGCCCTTTAACAGTGTACTGTTTGCATACAAGATATCGGCATGTAAATATATATGATACTGGAAAAGTCGATTGCTTTATGCTGTTGATGATTTGTAGCGAGGCTTTGCACTTTTGCTGGATCCAAACCTTCATGTTCTTGAATTAAACCATCATATTTAACAAATCTAGTTTCGCCAATTAATTGGCATCAATAGCAAATTACTGCAACATGGCCTCCAATCTTATAAACAACAGAGCAATTCTTTTACTCTGACTTACAAATTGATGACTTTCACTATGGGAAAGAAATTTTACGTAATATGTTTAGAGGTTGTTAAAGCACGTAGTTTGCATTAATTGCCTCAGTAGACACCACGTGATCTTGATGAATATCAACTAAGCATCAAAGAGAGAGAGCCTTCTGCTGGTGCTTGAGATAATTGCGCCTCGTAATATGTTTATAGGTTACTCTAGAAACAGATTTTGTAAAGCCTTTTATGCACAGCCTATAGAGTTCACGAGGAAGAGTGCCGGTGCAAACGAGCATGCTAATGAGAATGCAAAAAACATTCCTTCTGAGCAAGCTGCTTATTTTAGTGTTTAACTGCTGAAGAGCTATGACCTGAAAAGTACATGAAGTTTTCTAGCTAAGAGGAAATTCTTTGTTGTTTTAGAATGTTTCGCGTGGTCTGCTTCTTAAGGCCATTTCTGTTTGGGGACTGTAGGTTGACTGAGAGACTTGAATCTGGACGAAGGCTACCAAGTGCCAATTTGTCCAATGAACATGGACAACTCAGTGATCAGGACTTCTGAGACAACAAGTGCAGCGGGGCAATCTATTCCAGATCCTGTAATGCAGTCCATGCATGTCATAGCTCAGCAGCAATATGAATTTGAGCAATCACTATTGAGTCAGCAGTTGTGGTCTCAGCAGCAAGCTGTTTCCATGGAAGTGAGCATCAAAGCAGTTGCTTTACAGGCTGCCAAACAGGCCAATGGGATAAGTCACATCTTGAAAGGGAGAAATGATATTTCCAAGGAGGAGGTAGTTAAGGAAATCCAGTCTGATAGGTAATATAATGTCCTCTCCATCATGCTATCATCTATTCACTTAAAAGAATTGGATTTAATTCATCTTTTTACAAAGAACTAACGTTTCGCGACAGATTTAAAGGTTTAATTCTTTTAGTCACTCATGTTTAGATGAAAGAAAGGAAAGCTCATGGAGGACTGTTCATAGTTTTCTAAGTTATCTGCCTCCTTGTGCATTATATGTATATGCTTTAGAGCTTAACAGAGAACTAAGATCACTGAAAAAGATGATACATGTGCTGATCATACTATCCATCCATGGATTAAGTATTCTCGTGTCCACAGAATTAATGACTATAAGTCTAAATTACCTGCCTTCTTGTGCAGCGTACGTTTATCCTTGAGAACTTAACAAATAACTAAGATCATCGAAAAGCATGATAGATACTATCCATCCACGGTTTATATACTCACATGTCCGCAACCTTATTTTGGAATGACTTGTAAAATGCTCGTAATGCATACTATTATCGATTGATGTAATCAGAGATTGCAAACAAGCAACTAAAGAAGCTTCTATCTGTTAGGCTGCATCAGATGGTAGATAGCTGTTACTTCTCCACATCTGACCCTATAGGAACAGGACAGCTTTTGAATCAGATGCACGCATAGTAAAAAATTTGGATTTTAGACCTACCTCGTGTCTCTGAGTTTTGTAGAGATTATTGTGCTGCTGAACCCTGCCTAGGCACTAAAGTAAGTTATGCTTTCTGAATTCTCTAGATTAATTATTTCTTGTAATTTTGTGAATCCAGTGATTTAATATTACAAAATGGGATTTACTTACTTTACAATGTCACTTTACGCTCTTAATTTGTGTCTATTAGTCATTACTGGCCAAAGGTAATTGTTAAGCTGTAGCTTGGGGAAACCTCATGTCAATCTGTAGGGTTATTGGAGAACTCAAGTCGAGCTGGAAGACCCCATCTTGGCATTCTTCAGCATCAAAATTGACATCTGGCTCTCCTATGGGGCATAAGGATGACCTGGAGGATGAAGAAACCCATACCGCTGATGGCTCTACCTGTGAAAGGCATCATAAAGAAGATCCTTTGGACAATAAAGATACTCACCAAGAATTCCATGTATCTAAAGATAGGAGAAATTGCTCATCTGATTATAGAAGTCATCGGCTGCACCGTCATAGAAGAAGCTGGACCAGGAGCCAGAGCAGGGACAGGAGCGGGGTCAGAAGCAGCAGCAGAAGCAGGAGCAGAAGCAGAAGCAGAAGCAGGAGCAGAAGCAGGAGCAGATATTTGTCTAGATCACCACCCAAGAAGTACAACGAAGGTAGGAGCATAAGCAGTTGCAGGACTACAAGCAGATATAAGCCCAGATCTTCGCCCAAGAAGCGCAGCAGAGATGATTATTATTCTCATGGGTCAAAAGATCTCGAGTCTAAATCAACTTGCCATCGATGGGAAACACACCGCACATCTTCAGGTGGTCCAACCAAGTCAGGTGTTTCTTATGGTGATAATTATGTCCAAACTCATTTGGCAACCCATTGGAATGGTTCCAGCGAGCAGGAAAGTAAAGATCTATTGACCAAAGACAATGATGCTCGTAAGGTGGAAAGAATGATACAGAAAAAAGTCGTCTCGTGAGAAATGCATAAGATTGTTCTGTTCAGGTGCGCAACATTTTCGGAGTCTGACAGTCCTATTATATTAGTCAAACCTCAGCAGGATGCAGGTAGATCATGGCTTTTGTACATGCGACGTTGATGAATGGGCATGATTAGGATTAGGGTGCATGTTTCATCGACTTGAGAGATCCCTCGTCTTTCTATATTTCCTTTCATTTGAGCAATTTGGTAGATTCTCTGAGCAGTTTTTTCTCACAAACTGTCTGAATTAATGCCTTTACCATGCATGGTGATGCAGATGAATGGTTTCAGGCGTTGAGGATATATTTGTGTTCCTTTAAGGTTGAAGCCAACCTTGAATCGCTAGCATCTATCTGTGAGTGACTGCTTGACCAAGATTCTGAGTTTTCGACCCACCAAATTACAACTTAATTAATTCAGTCAAAGCCTCTTGCCACATGTAGTTTATAATTTGGCTACTAGTAATGTACACAACCAGTAGATATATCTAGTTTGCAATCTATGCATGATGAAGTACATGATTTCAAACTGTTTCCTTCTTATGCATCCTTCTTCCCGCAGAATTTATAATCATTCTCTGAAGTTCCTTCTTTTCAATGATGTGCCGAATCTTGAACTTTAAAGAAAATTGTCTTTGCCTGTGAACCTTCAGGTACATGTTTGTTCAATTTCCTCTTTATCTGATGTATGTTACCCTGGTTGCACATTAAGAAAAAGTCCGAATCTAGGGTAAGTTATTGCTGGTGATAAAACCACAAGACTAGATAGCCCGCCCTGGTTTTAAATTAGTAATGTGCCATAAAATACATCAATTTGATATATGTTTTAACTTTTTCATCATTAATTATTCTTTTTTCTTTAAATTAGTGGGATTTCTAAAGTTTATCTATTCCCTCAATTAAATTGCTTGAACAAATTTGGTTAACGCTCCAGATTTATTTATAATTTAGAAACTGTAACTTGAGTATAATTTTATGTAGTTTAAACTTTTTTTCTCAGTGAAACAGATTTGCCTTTATGAAATAATTGATCTTGAAAATAAATGTAATTCAGAAGGATGAACTAAAAAGTACACATACTCACCCATGGATAGCTCAGCTAGTTAGGGCGAATTTGGACTTCGTCGAGGTCTTGGGTTCAATTCTCTAGAGAAGCGCTCATGATATAAGTGGGGAGCCATGGCGGTAGGTTTTGTACTAGTCTCCCCCGAGAAATAGTTAAGGTGTGCACAATCTAGTTTGGACACTTCGGTTACTTAAAAAAAAAACTAAAAAGTACACATTGTGGGGGGTTTTCTTTTAGTAAGTTTTAGGAGGCGAGAGGTCCCAAGGCTGTCCCTAAGCAGAATTTAAGTCTTCCGCCTCAAGAAGCGAAAGGTCCCAAATTTGAATCTAGGCAAGAACTTGGGTTTTTTTGCCTTAGGAAGCAAGAGGTTCTAAGCTCGTCATTATAAATGCTCGACCTTTGCACCTCAAAAGCAAAAGATCACAAGTTCAATCTCAAGAGTTTGGGCCTTCCATCAAAGGAAGCGAGAGATCTTAGTTCCACCCATAAGAACTCGAGCTTTTTGCCTCGAAAAGTGATAAGTCCTAAGTTGCCCTATAAGAGCTCGGGACCTGTTGCCTTATGATGCGAGAGGTATCGGATTTGAACCCCTAAGAGCTTGGCTTTCACAACATAAATTCGAAATATCTTGAGTTTGACCTCCATTGTGCTGTTCCCTGGGGATCATTCTTCATGGATTTGTGCGTTTTTCTCTATTTAGTCAGTACGATCGAAGAGGGACTTCCGCACCTGGTGGGGATTACTTTGATTACCATATGTCTGCACGCCCCTATGATATTAAAAGGAAAATGATTCTGTAACAGAGTGCATTATTTAGTACTTTCATTCTAGTCGATGTAAGACAGTATCATTCAGTTGACAATTTCCATTCTTCCTTCCTTGGATGTTTGTGCCTTTCCATTCAGTCATGAACAATGAGATCTATTACTGAGATCGTCAGGATTGGCCCCTTAGCTGATGACCATCAAGGGCCAGTGTGCGGGGATTCAACTTAGTATCGAGATTAGGATGCCAGATCATTTGTTTTTCTTTCTTCTTCTTTCTTTTTGGTATCTGGTGTGAGGGTGTTGGTAAATTGGCCTTTCACGCATGCAGGACTGTGAATGGGGGGCATTAAGCAACGATTTGAAGCTCACATCTATATCTCTCAGTCCGGGAAAACAAATCAATTCTCTAAGACATGACCACAGACGACTCCGGCATTTGACTTCTGCAACTCGATCGTGCTTTTGGGAAACACACTCTTCCATTTCCAGGAAAACTCAATGAAGTAAAATAAAAAGTGACAGGAAGGGGTTCTTCTCAACACTCTTGGTTACAATAACTAATGCTACATGAAGAGGGGTGGGACGCATAAAATGAGATGAGCAGTCACATGCTGATGAAGTTAACTAAACTTACATCTGAGAATTTCTTGCTCTCAACTTCTAACAAAGCTGGTGTCGGGTAATGTTTAGTTACAACTGCTCGACCATCTCACAATTTACAAAGAATGGAAAGGAATGACAAAAATTAAACGTTACATCTTTGTACAACATCTAATGATGTAGACTTTTCTCGGAAAAGCTAGGAGACCAAGCGGAAAGTCATATAACCGACTTATCTAGCTTGCGAGGTGACTTGCACGGTCGATGATTGTTTCTTTGAAATGTGAGGGCTCATACCGGCGTCTTGGTTGAACCCCAGACTGAGTAGCTTCTGCTTTCTTAGTTCCTCATTGCATGGTGTGAAGAACTCGTGCCTCAGAGCTTCCTCTGCACTGATCCTCGCTCTTGGATTTACTGTCAAGCATCTGTCCACAAGATCAAACAGTGATTCTGGGAGCACCTCAAGGAAGTTCGGTCTCTTTGTGTATTCTCTGCACCAATCACGTAGGTTAATTGATGCCAAGGACCGTGTGTCATAAAGATCCTGTAAGAGAGTCTCCTGGTTATGTAGCGAACAAGAAGCTTTCCACGATTTGTAAATAAATCAGAATGAAATTCCAGAGTACCGTGGGAAATGACAATTCACGGTCGTGTAGCTTCGCAACTTCCCATAGATCTTCACTGCCCCTCAATTTTGCTATTTCCTTAATGTTCCTGCAAGGAGTTTGGCGCACTCAAACACAACAATCATCTTCTTGTTGACTTAGAAAATAAAGTAAAAGCACAAGTTCATACTGCTCTGGATCACCAAGAAAGGGTGAGGTTCCAATCACCAGATATAGCAAGGTGACCCCAGCAGACCAGACATCGAGCTTGGGCCCTTGATGTGGAGATTTTAACAAGACCTGCATAGAAGAATTACTGAACTTCTTTTCTCTTATAGAGAATATTATTGGTAAGTGCGGCACTATAAAAGAAAGTCAGAAACATGCAATATTTATTCATCGTACATCATTTGGGGTGAGTCGATATAATAAGGGTAATAAGAAGTTGGTTAAACGTGTCGAAATTAGAAGTGATAGCCAGGGATCTTCGCACTGCCATTTTTAGTTTCCATAGATGAACAGGGAGTGGTAGATATAAGATGATCAGGGTATACGGACCTTTGCTTCTCTTTCACAATGCCTCAAATTTCTCAAACAAAACAACAAGTCCCGTAAAAGCGACCTATTTATTTAATAGAGGATGCCATATTTAAACGACTTTATTCTCACCTCTGGAGCCCTATAGCCCTTGGTCCCTACACAAGGCCCTTCTTTACCATGATCACCTGAGAATCATATGAAGATGATAAAACGATGAACGACATTAAGGTCTTATGATCAAGGTAATCTAATGGGACATCTATTGCAAACTATCTTCACTTACCCCTCCTCAAGCCAGCACCAAAAACAGCAACACCTTTTGAATGAAGAGGCATTGGGGAGATGATACGTAGCTTTCCTTCTGATTTTCTCGAAGGAGCAGCTACTCTTTTTCTCAGAGTAGCTGGAAAGCTGGATGCTTCATGATTCCTGTGCATCTCATCATGCAAAAGGTTTATAAGCTCTTTCCGACCTTGCCGTGGTAAAGGTTCCCTCAGCCTTTTTGCTGAAGGGGTACTAGCGCTAGTCAAATCCCTGGTAGAGGTTATGCCTGAACCATCTTGACCTTGGCTCCTTATTTTATTGCGACTAGCTAAATCATTGCAAGACTTCTTCTGGTCCACAACCTTTCTTTTTAAGTTCTTGGGATCTACAGGTGACTTTGAACCCTTTACCTCGTCCACCTCCAGCTTGAGCGCACTCAAAGATTTAGTCCTTGTGGAATTCCCACTCTTAGTTGGAGTAAGAGATTTTGCATTCTGAAATGTAGGAGGGTAGAAATCTTCTGTGTGCTTGTACCCCAACTTCAATTTGTCTACAGCATAGAAGAGTATTGTGTCCATCATTTTTATTGTATGACAATGTCAACGCACGTGTATTACTTCAACACAAACCTCGCAAAAGTGAATCAATTGGCATTTCATTCCGTCTTGAAATTTAGAAGACGGCTTTATCTTGCAGGTTTGACAAAATAAACTACAATTTTCTTGACAGAAACTAATGAATAGAGGTTGAGAAAGAGATATGGCCATCAATCCTAAAAGTTTTAAGAATCAGATTGCAATAGTTACTCAGAACTCCGTCACAGGTTGTGAGAATGCTGAGGTCTGCCAAACACAATCAAATTAGACAGCCTGCCAATTTTGTATTGGAGCGACCAACAAATGATGATACTTACTTTTGCCTCCATACTTCTGCTGAAGATCCTGTTACAAAAACATGAGCAGCATAACAAAGTGAGACATAAAAACTTGAGCATTACAACCCTGAATGAGAGGCAAAACAACAGAATGGCAAAGACCAAGCGTTACTGACCATGGCAAGGTTAAAATCAATAAGGTAACCTTTGTTAGCCTTGGAAGAATAAAGGAAGTTGCCAGGTTTCACATCTCTATGAACAATTCCCTGTCAAATTTCGAAAAACTCTTCAAATCAACTATTTGGGGAAAACATTTCTATGGAAAGAACTTCTTTTCGAGGAACTCTAACCTGCTTATGAAGACTAGCAAGTGCTCTAAACAAGCAATAGCCATACCACTGAAGCTGGAAAACATCTATTTCTTTCTTGAGCACCTGAAAATCAGTTGAAGACATCAAGAGAGAAGAAAAATCAAGAAAAAAGAAGAATATGAACCAGAAGCCCCAACTACCTCAGGTCTATCATGTTCTACATACTCCAGAATAAAGCAATCGGACTTTCCATTTTTGAAGCTGCCTTCATACTTTATTACACAGTTTTTTCCCCTAAAAGATCACATGAGTGTCAGTAATATCTTTGGAAAAATATGCAGCAAACTGAATCGCAATTTAGAAGGACCCTTACCCGAATTTTTCCAGCATCTTGAGCTCATTATGTATGTGGTGCTGGTGTACTTTTGCATGAGGGCCTGGGAGCCATAAACACGTGCTGTGATATATGAATCTTCGGTAGCTAATAAATTACTAATTGATTTTCCGCAGAATTCAAGTCTAAGCACCCATCATAGTATAGATCCAACTAAGGAAACAGTAGTAGTATGATATTGCATCGCTTGCATGTGTGTTTCAAGAATCAAATTAAGCAACCGAGTATCACTTACATTTAATGGCAACAGTACTTCCATCATCTTTTCTGCGTGCTCTGTAAACAGTGCCATAACCACCTGGCAATCAAGTTTTGAAGAAAGCTGTTAGAAGTCTGAGCAGTTCATAGTCAGTTCATTAGTAGATAACTCTCATTATTAGTTAAGAAAATGTCTCTGTTATGGGTAATACCTGACCCTTCCTCTTCTTCCACAATAAAAGATTCAAAATCAGGAAGTATTTTTGCCTCTAATTGGTCCTACAATGATGCAAGAATATGTTAACCGAGGAAACATACCCTAGAATGCAGCAAGATTGATTATAAACCAGATGACTTCATGCCAATCTGGCATTGCAATGCGCAAAGTTTTTGCCAGCAATATGCCGAATGACTAAAAAACTGTAGCTCACTTTAAGAAATACAGAAGTGGATGCCCCCTTCCTCTCCTGATAGTACATGCCACTCTGACCATCCTTTGCTTGCAGCTTCAGATTGATCAATTTCTGACCTCTTTTCACCTGTTCTTTCTCCTTCAAAGTTTCAACAGCTTTTCTATGCTGTAAAGATTTCGAGAGAGCTTGCATACTTGGAGACCCTGCATCCTTGTGATTGGCTTTCATCCAGGCAGAAGGTTTTGAGAAAAGATTCTGCATACCAGAATGCTCAACTTCCGGAAAGGAAGCTTTGCTCCCAATACAAGGTCTCTTGTCAAGACAGTTTACCCCAGACTTCCTCTTAAAGTCTGTTTCAGATGGTCTGTCCAATATAGTAGCATCAAATGCCGTGTTAGTCTCATCTACGTCCCTTGTAAGTCTGACAGAATTCGCTGATACTTCTTTTTGACCATCTGCCATGCTTCTTTCATAGTTAATGGGTGTACTTGTTCCTTCAAAGGCAAGATCTGTATTTTCAGCCACATTCTGTAACAGATTTTCTTGATTAACCCCTTCAGAAATCGCCCGATGAAAGTGTTCGATTTCAGTCAGATCTATTTTTTCAGCAGTTGTTTCTTTGCACACGGATGGACTGTCCAACACTCTATGGGAAACATTTGGCACCAGATAAGGTATAGGTGGGACCACATTTCTGGGTGCCTGAATCTTTGACATGCACGAACATTCTTCAAATTTGCAGGTACTATTCAGGTAATTCAACATAACTACATCTTGCTGTGCCTCTTCCCTTGCACAGGTCTGTAGTGTATCATCTTGACCTTTATGGTCAGTGTCATTGGAAAACCAGCCTAACTGCCTCGTAGTAGCATTGACAAGCAGCCAAGGAGTTGTTACCAGTTTGCTTCGCATGTCTGACATTTTACTTTGCTCTATGTTTATTGTCCATACTTTGTCTTTGTTAATACGTAAATGAACCTGCATTGATAATTTATTCTCATTAGTTTGTACACCAAGGTGGCAACTGAAGCAATGGATCAAAGACAAATGAGAATTTGAAGTTGATGGCATATGAATACATCACACTTTAAGACTTTAGCAGTGATCTGAGTTTATTATCAGACATCATGTCAAGCTCCTAATTACTTCAGATAATATATGAAGTAAATCCAAAAAAAAATAGCACTGATTCATGTCTCTTATCAATCGGAGAAATGGTAATTACCAAATGTCTTACTAGCGCACGTCTTCTGAGCAGAGCAGGTGTGTCTGTGCTTTAAATACTTTCACCAAGCATCACTGCTTAAGCAGGTCCGCAAGTTTCCAAAATTTGCACTTTGTTATTAGAGAATAGTGACATAGAGGCAAAGCATGCGACCTTTAATTTGCTAACCACATCATTCTGTGCATTGACTGAGGTGTGTGCATTATACCTTAAACAAGCATATCAACAGATCAAGAACATCAACAACCAAGCTTCTTTTCACAACATATTTATTCAACCAAACACATAGTCTTATGCCTTTCCTCAATTCAGTATCAAACCCCTGATAAGATCCAAATAACCTATTAATCAGTCCAGAAACTTAAAGAACTAACTATCTCTCTGCTTGAAGCAAGAAAATCTACCTAAATGACTGCCAAACATCTATATTGCCTCTAATATATGCAGAGCGTATAGGCCAACAGAATTATACTTGAGAACGGTGCAAGTATCCACCAGAGCTTCGTCAACCAATGAAAGTAAGATCTACAGACTTAATTATGGGGAAAAAAACATAGCTAGATAATACGATGTCAAAATTTAACAGTTTACAGTGCAAAGAACAGTTGCCAACGGTACCTTTCTACGATCATCTTGATTCTCCCCAGGCAAGCACAAGAAGGGACCGCCACCCCTGCCTATTATCAAAACCATCCCCTCAATCAATATACTATTACGCAAACTACATCCTACATCAGAAGCTAAAAGCAAGACAAAACGCGCATTACCCTTTCTGATATCTGGATAGACTTTCTCAGCCACGTAACTTCCCGAACTCGTTCTCCTCTTCACCAGTGGCAGGCTCTCGCAATCAAGCTCGCTCACCTTCCGCTTCCTGAAGCACGTCCTTTCGACCAATGGCGTGCGGAAGAAGCCAACCAGATTCGAGTTCGTCAGGAGCTGAGCGAGCGAGACTAGGGCGGCGAGCGAGAGAGTGACGGAGAGGTCTTCCGTCAGATGGATCGGGGAGCTCGGGATGTCGCAGAGGCCGCGGACGAGATCGGGCGACGCGGGGAAGAGCTCGCACCTGGAGGCGAGCTCGACAGGGCTAGACGGGCGGCCGAGCGAGAGGAGGAGGGACAGGAGGTGCCATGCCTTCTCGGAGTCCCGCGAGGTGGAGGAGGAGGTCGGTGGCGTGGTGGCGAGTTGCGAACCGGTGGGGTGAGTTGACATGCCGAGTTCGGAGTGGACACGAGCGCGGATTTGGAGCGTGAGATCTGTGGAAATGGGGAAGAGCTAGAGGGAGAAAGAGGAGGGGGCGGGAAAGGCGCGCGTGTGAGGTTTGAGATTGGCACGTGCTGAGTCTCCCGCCAATTCGCGCAGCTCGAACGACCTGCCGTTTGTGCAATGATCGATGGTAGGTCCAGCTGACGAAAATAGGTAAATTTCAGAGAAAATGACATAAATGGTATTTAGATCTTGATTTAATGTGCAATATCTTTCTTAAATATTCAATTTGCTCAATATACTCCATGAGCTTTACTATTTTGTATAATTTCGTATCTAAATTGTTACTATGTATTAAATATAATTTTTAAATTATATGAAAATGTTCAATATTATTTTTTTCATTAATTCATGTTAATAGAATATATTGATTTAACTTCTCGTTTGGTAAATTTGAAAAGTGGGACAAAAAAATAACATCACTTGTGTTTAAATTTAAGGAATTAAAAAATAAAATGAAGATTGCAGTCTAATTTCAGTTGAAATTAGCAAATTTTATTTACTCGAATTATTAAAGATAACATAGAATATGCACATAAAACTCATAGATCACATTAAACATATTAAAAAGTCAAAGACAATATTACATATTGAGCGAAAATTTAGGTACGATTTGGGTCATTTCTCCCAAATGCTCAGATACGTCACGAAAGCAATTCTCCAATTCCAAATCTGGATTATTATTTTTCTGTCCCTTCTTGAGCTGTATTTAGTCGGGCTCAGTTCCAAATCGCAAGGCGTGACCAGTCTTTGGACATAGGTCAGCTTTCTTTTCTTTTTCTATCCATAAAGCTATCTACTTGCCTGCCCAAATCCAATCGAGGACGACATTTTTCACTCTATCTAATAACGTAGAACTTGAACGCATTCAAGTTAGAACGGAACAAGAACTTGCCCTTTCTCTGCATCCGAGCATGCCTCTTCACCCATGATGTGTGTCATTTAATCTAACTGTAAAGATCCCTCAGAGACTCAGAGAAAGTGCACATCGATGAACAAGATTTGCGAACGACCATTCCGATTAATACACTCTGAAAATATAGAGAGTGAACATGTAACAAGGAAAAGTCGAGGTAAATGTGACTCGACCACATATTTATTCATAAACTCTGCTCACACGCCGTTCGACAAGCTCAAAGATGATCATTTGATGGGTGCAAACCCAAACTAATGCCGGATATTTCTCCAGGACAAGGCTGACAAAATGAGCCAATGAGACACGAATGTGTGATGCTTGAATGTACAAAGCGGAAAGCAGAGGGAAAAACATGGGGGAAAACTAGCTTCCAGACCGAACTGGCGAAATTTTACAAGGACATGGATCCTTTCTTTCATGGGGGAAGTTATTCTGCCGACGGTGAAGACAGTGATAGGTTTAAAAGGAATCCCACCATGATTCCGATGAGAGCTACGAGAAGCGCGAATTTGAGGGAGAAGCCTGGGTCGCTTTTCCTATGCCTTCGTCTCCTCAGAACATCCTGAAGTACAAGAAGATAAGAGCAAATTTTATGATGAGGGCAGGACCTATAGTCAAGGCAAATGCAAAGGTCAAGAGCCAAATCTTCTTTATAGCTTGTTTTGAATAACAGAGTTCCGTGTCCTGTCGTTTGATGGAAAGTCCTAAGAACAAAAGCTAGAACGACACACTTCCATAGAATAGGTGAGAAACACATGCAGGTAACATCATCTTTGCACCCGCAGATTCCCTGATTTAGAGCTAAAAACAAAAGCCACAAGAGAAATTCACTCGTGCAGAAGATGTTTAACAGATCATTTTTCTAAGTTACAAGAATAAGAGACGGGTTAGACAAGTTAAAGTGATTTCTAATTTCGAAAACTTCACAAGACACTGAATGTGTATCCCATCAGCACACCTTGTGCTTTTTTCTTTAGGTACCTCAGGTCCTCAACATCGCTAGTATGTACCTAATTACACATTCATCTATGGAAGGAGTAAGTCAAATATGCACTGTAACATGGATGGGTCAGCGTATCTAGTAAAACAAAAAGTTTGAAACCTTGGATGTTTCGCACCTCTCACATTGCCAAAGTGATCATCATCATCTATTCAAATGTTTAAACTAGCAGATGACACCAAAGAGAGAAGGTATTTACCAACTCCTTCCGTACGAGCTGTGTTTGCCGAACAGCTGCATCCCTCTCATCCTTCAGTTGCTGCACAGACTGATTCTAGGATAATGACATAGCAGAGAATAAGCATAAAATTGTAATAAAATAATACGTCGTAAAGTACGTCAATACGTCAGAATGCATATTTCCCACTTCTTGAAGTAACCTTTGTGGAATCACAGTTACGGTGGCCAGAAATGAGTATATTTGTCACAAATCTCACAGTAAAAAAGAAACACAAGTAAGATGAATGGTCTTTTTCATCTTTCCCTGCTCCTTCTTTCCTTCTGCTTTCTCATTACGATACATATTAGCAAAGGCTTGAATTGTCTTGCGTGGGTATAAACTGTGAACCATTGCAAACAGTTTGCCATTTTCAAAAGTCAACCTCACCCATAATTATTCTGTTATGCAAACCCATGCAATAATCAAGGCTTCCCTCTGCAAATCTACCTTATGGACAGATATATGGCAAATATGCATATATATAGGTGCATGAAGAGGAAATCAGGAGATATTGCATTCAGTGGGTTACCAATTCTTCCTCTCCCCTTATACCTTCCTCCCCCATTAATAAGTGTTCTCTCTTCTCAAGTCCGTTGCATCATGGATGCAATCTCCATGCCCACTGAGGTTGAGGGGAGGATAAAAGATCAAGCAATCTACCAAATTCCAGGGGGGTGGGGGGCGGGGGGAAGGGGGGGAAGAGAGAAACTACATATATCAATCCAAAAGACTCACAGTGGAGTCATCAAAACTTTGTCTGGAGCTCTTCAGCGTATTGTCTTCCAAATTTTCTTGACCTATGTCAGGAGAAACATATACAACTCTCAGCTTGCATTCCTCTACTGTTTTTCCTCCATCCTTGTTGAACTGGACAACACACCATAGCATGTTCATGTAAGAACAATGCCTGATTGTACTAGAAATAGAATGAAATTATAGTGCAACAGTTAGTAATATAGGAACAGTGCTTTGTAAGTGATATTCTCACAGTATCTGGAGACAGGTCATCAACATCTGAGTTTGGCGGCACTATTGTACTCTGCACAAGAAATTTGTCTTTACATTGCATGTCAGGGGGATAGTCCTGCTGAGCTTGGAGAGTGACTTCAGACCAAGCAAGGAAAAAAAAAAAAGCAAAAGCAATGCAAATTAGACAAGCAAAGTGGAAAAATACAGGTATTTCATATCTATTGTCTAAAGCACTTAAACATGGGAAAGTAAAACCAATAACATCAAAGGGTATCCCAAGAAGAAGAAGAAGAAGACTAAGCAGACTACCTCTTATGAAGCACGCATCCCAAGGCTGTATAACATTGGTGTTGGGTCGTACAAAATACTTCTTCGGAGAAGTTGTTTTAACCTGGCATATCAAAGGGAAAGAACTAACGTGAGCTAAAAAAATGTCTAGATAGCATAAATCTGAACATGTTTCAACATGATAGGTAGTACCTTAAAAGCGACATGATGTTCTGTGTTGTTTACGACTTTAAGATCACAGTAGCTTTGCTTTTCCAGCTCAACTGAATAGAAAAATCAATTGATCAGACCACTAAGGCCTAAATTCCAGCTTATGCCAAGAGCTTAATTAATCTCAAAACACTTGCGAAAACAGAGAAGAAGTCCATGATGTTGATGCATCATTCAACCAGGTTTACATTAGAAATGACCAGTGACAGCCGATATCCCCCTTTTCCTTTTACAAAAACGACCATTCATTCAGCCAGTTGCACTCAAACATATGTCACTGAGAATATATGCTTCAAACAAGGGAACAAAGACCTTCTCTGTAACTTGAAAGGACTTAAATGCCAGCAGCATTGATGATAGCCGAGTATGAAATTGGCTTGAAAATCTGATTAGGCTGGACTTTATATATCAGACATTTGACTAGTGTTGCTGAGCATTCTAAGACTTCTGCTTATGGTGGTGAACCAGAGGATAAAAACAAAACACTTCACATGTCAGACAAGCACCAAGTTCTAACCAGTATCATTAAAGCGGATAAAGGTAATGTAACCCCCAATCACACAGTATGTTTTCAAGGAACAATTTAACTTGTTGAGACCTCAAACCATGACATACATAAAATGTGTCCCAGCATTCTACTAAATGAAAGAAGTTGCACTGCATTATTCTATTTACATTAACAGATTATGCACATACCTATCCCTGTGTGATCTCACAGCATCTCGGACTTGCACTATTACATGGACTTTTATGACAACATCGATAACAAGATGTGCTTCAAAACGCAAAAGCACCAACCACTAGAACAATGTCTGTGAGGCGTACAACATAATGCAAATACTTCAACTGTATTACTATCCCTCACAATATGCAACCACAACAACCTGTCACCCTCAGATCCATTCCTGAATTATTCTGGAACATGTTTACATGCCTTTCTGATCCTCAAAGTGCGGTTCAGCTACATGAGGAACAAGAAACCAATAACCCGCTGAGAAGCGATGCATCTATCCGAGCCAAAAGTGCCTAGTAATATCAATCGTTATCTAAGAAGAATTCCCCCAGCAAACTTGCAGAAAATGCACGGCCCGGAAAAGCGTCATCTCGCCATTTATGATTTTCATCGCTGATAAAATGAAAGTCGACATCAAGACGGAAAGTATTCCACGACAGACATCTACAAGCTGATTCCAGTCGCATCAGCATCAATCAATGTCCTTTTTTACCTCTATTTTTTTTTTTTGTGTTTTGTCGCGGGGTGCATCAATCAATGTCAAGAAGCCCACGATTTCAAACTCCATAAGATATCCGAGACAGTGAAATTTACAGGTAACTCTAGAAACATATCATCGCACGCCCATGTCTCAGTAAACATTGCCATGCGTTTGCGAGAGAGGGAGAGAGAGAGAGTATACAGAGGAATTTGAGCTCGTCTGGATGAACAGAGATCAACGGATGACCGGCGGCGGTCATGATGGAACAAATAACACAGCCACGAAATTATCTCCTTCACCAACCCACAAACCAAATCCGGTATCATCCACCGCAAAAGCGCGAAATCCACTCGATAGACGACAAAAACACCAACCCCACAAAGAGACCGAGAGAGGAAGAAGAAGAAGAAGAACCCACACAGGAAGAGAAAAATGTATAGATAGATAGAGAGAGAGAGAGAGAGAGAGAGAGAGAGGGGTATGCGGTGGAAGCGGGTGGCGAAGGCTTGAAGAGGAATGCTCGGTCCAAAAATGGTTGTTATGCCTCGCCTGAAATATCGGCTAACTTCATTGAAAACGATGCAGAATCTTCAGCCTCCCTCCTCCCTAAAAGAAGAGAGCGACTCCACAGAGAGACAGAGAGAGAGAGAGAGAGAGAGAGAGAGAAGGCGGTTTTTGTCTCTGCAAGAGCAGTGCACTGGCTAGTTGCCAAGTCATGAGAGCGACCGATGGTCCGGATCGGTGACAGAGATCCCCCGAGCCGGAGGAGGAAGACGACAGAAAAATTCTGAGCATACAAAATCGGGTTAATTGTTATCTCAATGTGCGATTTTATTCTTAATTCTTCAATTCGTTCAATATGACCCTCTAATCATATCATGATATTCCATATAATCCTTAAGTTATCAACTTACCTCAATCCAATCGCTCGACTTTTTATGAAAATATTACAAGTTTTCATCATTATATTACTTCTGAATTTTCGAATATCTTTTAATTCCGTTTCATTTCATAAATTAATAAAAAAATAAGATAATTTTTTATTGGTTTTTTTTTCATTCTAAATCTTTATAAATAGCAGAACGGCTCTCTTCTCCATAATAGTGAAAATAATAGAGCCTTATCCATGCTATTATAATTTGTTAATTTATCCATACTATAAAGAAATGCGAACCACTGTAAAATTGAAAACTTTATCTCTCTAAAGAATTAGGAATGCGATTTAAATTTAATATAAGTACAAGAATTCTATAGATAACTTAATATTATTAATGAAGTATTCTCATGAAAACAGCTGTTCTTAAAATTAAAGGAATGTGGATATGATATAGCTCTAAATGGGGTTATACTTATATATTATTGTTATCATCATAGAGATCATAAGTTCAAGTATACCTAAATAAATTATTCTGATATATATGTCTAAAAAGCTAATAAGATATTATGACAACTTTTTGTTGGTTTAAGAAATGGATTAAAATGAGAAGATATAACAATAAAAAAATCGACAAGAGTGTGAAAACTTGTTAGTAGTATTGAATGTCTTGTTTTAATTTTGTGATGGAAAGTAAAGGAATTAGATTGAACTTATTCATGATAGTTCAATGATCCTATTGAACAAATTGAAAATTCAATAATGATATCACAAGTCGGGATAAAATTTAAAGATCGATTTCTCTAATATTTTAAGTTTAATTATTTTTTCATTTTTCAATCACCCTCGTCTCTCTCCTGTATCATAATTTCTTTTCTCGAAGTCTTAAATGCTATGGTCGCTAACTTTACTATACCATACAAGAGAGTTTACTCCGGGAAACAAACAACAGGACACGTGTCGCGTAGTTAGGCGGTCACGTCTGCTCATCCGGATGAGGTGTGTCTGCTTCTCCAACCGTTTTGGGGTGCATCTAGCAATTGCGACATTAATTGGGGACCTAACTTCGTCAAACTACTCATGCAGAGCAATAACGAAAGACTGCATGTTTTTCCTAAAATCAATCATGGCATTGCTCGAATGTCGACGTATGACGGTACGAGCATTCGGAAAAAAGTTAGAATTTTATGTCGAGTGATTGACCACCTAAACATACAGTGAGATTTTCTTTTTTATCACGATAATGTTTGAGTTTGAGCCCTGTGTTTAAGTTTGAACCCGAATTTCATTCATCTTGATGCAATAAATCTAGAAGCTTGATTTAGACTCCAGCTCATTATATTGGCTCTAAATCTTTAATCGATATCCAACATAGTCTCTTAATTTTTCTCTTCAATTTGGCCTCTAAACTTTTTAAAATCAACACAATCCCGATTATTGAGAACCGTGGCGCGGCTCATAATTATCAAGCGCTTGTGCCACCATGGACTTACACAAACACTAAACACGGCTTCCTCGGACCTAAGGTATGGCCTCAAGTTGCGCCGCCCAAAATTTGAGGTCCCGCCTCAAATGGAGAAGTACAAGACAACGAAAGAGAGCGTCATGGAGAGTTTAGGGACCTTTCATGTCAATATCTTCGTACTTATAGAATAGTTCAAAACTATGAAAACACCAGCCGCTCAATCAAACCAATTTGGACCTTAGAGCGCAACCAGATCGACCGTAGAAAACCAGAGGTCCTCAATTTGATTCTGTTGGTGCGCTATCATGCAGACAAAAAGGTTGATTTCGACATGAAAAGATGATCTTTCCCCTAGAATTCAACAAATGATGTCTAAGACTGGTAAATTTATGGTCCTGGCCCATCCCAATAAATCTAGCTGATCCCACATGAGAAAACAGAAGCATCTCCAGACAAAACGACCGGCACAAGAAGAGATGCAAAAATTACACATTCCTAATCATTAGTACGCTGATATTCTCCTTCTCTGCATGATACAAAACAACAGAAATACAGGATAATTACAAACAAACAAAATTTAGAGGCCAGTTCCAGTACCAATTGCAGGCCCAAAAAAAAATCCTTTGAATTATGAAGAACCAAAGAGCGAAGACAGCAACCTAAGTTCTTCATTTGAAGGTGGAGAGCCTGGGAAGCTTGTCCCTGAGATAGTACAACCTAGCCCTCCTGACCTTCCTGTGTTTAACAACTTTTATCTCTTTGATGTTGGGTGAGTACCTGTAACAAAATGGGATGATGGAAATCACAAAACTTAGCACGTCGCGCTTGGCCAAACCAAAACATATATGGTATGACAAACACAGAATAATAACTTTGAATCAGCCGGAGTACAATAACGGAAAACGCTGTTGGGAGTGAATGGCACTGATTCTCCAATAGCAAAAATCTCGAATAACAAGGACATTGCATAGTTTGCATGAGAAAAAGCTGAGAAATGAGCTGGCTTTACATATTGTTCACCACTAGCCATCAAGACATTAAGAACATTTTATAGTCTAAAACTTAGTCGCTGCACAAACATCAGCTAAAAGTATGTGTAGCACTGGTCATCGAGACATTAAGAACATCATCCAGTCTTAACGCTTAGTCACTGCACAAACATCAGCTAAAGTATCAGCAGAACTCCACCACCACCACCACTTACAGCTGTTGACGCGTGACTTCTCATGTGTAGCACTAGTCATCGAGAAATTATGAACATCATCCAGTCTTAACACTTAGCCATTGCACAAGCATCAACTGAAGTATCACTAAAACTCCACTACCACCACTTACAACTGTTGACACATGACTTCCAATTCTTAGCACTAAATTCTGTTCCATCTATGAAAGCACTGGCATCAACCATGTTATAATTTATAAAACCAACTAAACTCCCATGGCACCAGCAAGCCTGATGCATTTTATACTCGTAACCCCCATTATGCAGCTATTCAAATTCACAATGATCCTGCTCTCAGGTCTGATTACTGGGGCTACTCAAAAGAAGTTCAACAATACCCAAGAGCTGCAATGAATTTAACTGCAAGGAGGAAAAGGATCATCTTACAGCGGGAATACAATCTCGACCCCAATGCCAGCAATAATTCTCCGAATTCTAATTGTTGTGTGGATGCCAGCATTCTGTCTCGATATGACTATGCCTTTATAGATAGATAATCTGCGCCTGTTTTCAGGCACTTCCTGCAATTTAAATCAGACAAGTGTTTACAAGAATCACTTAAAAACAGACAAGATACACAAAAGTGAAGCCAGATAAATTCAAAAGAGATGACTAGACAATCATCAACATTTACCAGCTTAATTTCCACTATATCTCCAGTCCTGATATCTGGAACCGGCCGTTCTTTCTCGGATGCCTCAACTGCTCTTTTGTTCAATATCTATGAAAACAGCAAGAAACATTTAAACTTTCTCCTAGATTTCGAAATTCCACATTCATGAGAGAAACAAAATAACAAAAAAGCAACCAAAAAGATCAATCATTCTCGTTGATTTACACTCCGAATTATCTTCTTATCAAGCATGATTATATAAGCATAATAACCGCTTAACTACAACCACAACATCACTTTGCAACTAAGAAAGGCAACTAGCAGTCGATGATCATAAGGCGACTCATATGCTAAAAGGAATCAAACGTCTTTCACTCTTTCCATGTCCAAATAAAAGAAGGTGAAAATAACACAACCTAATCACCAAAACTGGTACTAAATGGGAAAGCTCGACCAACAGGCAGGCTCTGGGGAGCAAAGTCGCACTAATTGTACTTCATGGTTCGTGGTGATATTCATAGCTGAGCTACCGATGGTATTGGACGAATTACCCCCATAATATCGCCGAGCTTAACCCTCGGCTTAAAAGGAGGCTTCACTTCCGCCACTTCCTCCTCGGCTACTGCTTCAGCAGCTTCCTCGACGTCAGCAGCCGCTTCAGCATCCTCCTCTCCGATCTCGCCGGCGACAACCTCAGCTTCCGGCTCCGGTTCAGCTCTCACCACAAAACTCCGCTTCGAGAAGGCCCCGATCACCGGTCTACTCAATCCGCTGGAGCCCAACGAAACCCTAGAGAGCAAACGCCCGTGCCTAGGGTTGGTCTGAGAGGGTCCGCCGTAGCCAGATACGAGCGCAGAGAACCCTAGCTTCCGAGGACCGCAGTGGGTAGCGCCTCTGGGAATCGCGATCAATGCCTGCAATTAGCGATGAGCGGAATTGAACCCAACTCTTGATCACCAAACTCGAAACGAACCAACACCAAATGAAGATGAAATTCGCCACTCTACGTGGAAATAAACTGGTACACGCTCTTGAACACATCAATCAAACAGCTGAAATGCATGTGCCCACGAACACGCGAACGTGATACAGCGCTCAGCACACGAGAACGCGTACCTGGGGAAGAACATTTGAGGCCATTGGTGGTGGAGAGAAGACCGAGAATGGTTAGCGAGGGAGAGAGAACGACTCAAAGAGATGTCATGGATGGAAGGATAGAGGGAGACGTTGGGACAGAGTGAAAACACCTTATCTGCTGCTCTCCGTTTTCTCAGAAAAGAGGCGTGCGTCTCCCTTTCCTGCCGCACGTGCGGGAGCTTGATTGGGCCTCTGGTTCCCATTAGTGGGCCTCCGGCCTACATATTTGGGCCCAAAGAGGGCCCATATAGTCTGCTCTCTGCGCAAATCTTGATGGCCCGAACGAAACGTACGTGATCAAGAAAAAGAAGGGGAAGATAGCACAATGGATCGATGACAATTTGTGTCCATGCCCGCCCGCGATGACGAACGTTTGAACTTTCCATAATGTCTAATTGAAGGGGCTTTAGGCGGGCTGAAGGCAGCGGATCATGTCCAAGAAGGGAATTGCTTGGCCATGCGCAAGCCCATTTCGCCGGTCAGATCAACCGGGCCTGGGCCGGCTCATCTAGCGGCCCACCTACTGTTCCCATCCATAAGTCAACCCTCTAATTTTCAATCACCAATGTTTAGGACTAGGAACTTAGCAAGTTACTTATTTTTCCATGATTTCGATAAACATATTACGACTAAATTTATGCAAATTAATGCAGATGGACCAAACAACTTAAACTTTCGAAGTACAATCAAATGCTTTGCTGGATATTATAGGGGAAGGTGAGAGATCATCTAGAAAATCATGGCGGCAAGCTTAAATCGTCATGGTGGAGGTCCGTCCTTGCACCACATGAATGTATTCAATTTACTTCTCATTGTAGGGAGAAAATCGATTTTATCAAACTTTGATAGACATTATCGGGTCGACATATTTTTATGGGGTGCATCTTAAAAGCTCTCATCAATTAAGCGTGATACAACTTGACGCGAGTTGAATATTGACTTGGAGAATCACGATGCATGGTAGACGAGCGATCAAGTTCTAGCCTTTTTGGTATAGAACCCAACAGAGATCTCTTTATTTCTTAAATGCGATCAATCTTTTGGGACAACGGAAGGGTCATCTTCTCGATGAATCTATCCATCCTCCGCATGCCGTCTTCCCCATGAATAGCTGTCAAATTATGTCGTGAGACTCGGCCTCTTGTGGTCGTGGTCGTGGTCGTGGTGGTGGTCGTATGAATGCCAAGCCCGCCGTGGTCACAGTGGACAACAGCTAAAGATGTGATTTTCTCCATGGTGGTGGGACTTCTATTTCCATTTTCTTCTTTCGCGCTTTAAATGCAGGAGGCGAGAAGGAGCCAGACAAAGAAGAAGAAAGAGGAAGGGAAGGAAAAGGAAAAGGCTAATGGGCTATCCGAGGAGACCCGAAAAGAGTGGCTCTCGAGAACGCGATGCATCTTCATTCTGAACACGGAATGGTGTCTCGCCGAGTCTTGTCCGCATCTGCCGTGACCAACTGGCCATTTGCCACCGACCTGTACATCGACCACCTGCATCTATTACCCTTAAGAAAAGCAAGAACTTCCATCTGCTCGTACTGACTAATGAAGGGTCCCGTGTTCCAGAGAGGTAAAACTTTGTTGACCATGGGTTCTAACACCGGCAATGAATGTCTGCAGTGTGAAAGTACTTAAATATAAATTCATGCCTTCACCTAACGGCTTAAGCTTTTAGGACAGTTGGCAGTGGTCTTACAAAATTTCATATAGTATCAGAGCATGAGATCTTGAGTTTAAATTTTTTCAGACCTCTGTTCCGCCTCAAATATATATATATATATATCCTTTTTTACATACAGTACTCTCTTCTATTCCCAGATCTGCAACCAGATCCCTCTTTAGGCACCGAAGTTCTCAAGACTTTTCGTCAAGTCCGATGTCTGTAGGGAAGGTCTTGGGATACCAAACTGTCTTTGGTTAGAAAAGAACAACACCACAATCACCCCCATTGGCTCTAATACTAACAGCCATGTGAATTATAGGTTTGTGCGAAGATATAGAAGAAATTCATCATATTCATATATGAAATTGAAAGTTACAGTACCCGCACAGGTCAACAAGGTCACTTGGAAAGAACCAAAGACAGTTTCCGAGTTTATCACCACTAGCTGAGTTTAGCCTTTCTGATGACATCTCAAAATCTCTGAAGACTTCTCTCCTTCTTCTCCTGAAAATGAATTTCCCTATGGCTCTGCCGTGATCTGTGGTATTTAGTACTTGTTCTCTACTTTACTGCATTTACTTTACAGTACATTCAATATATATATATATATATATATATATATATATTTCACGCTTAGTACTGGCAAAAAGACCAGACTAAGGGTGATGGAGGAGTGTGAAAGTACTTAAATATAAATATATACCTTCACCTAACGGCTTAAACTTTTAGAATAGTTGACAGTGCTCCTATAAAATTTCATACTGAGCAATCCTAAGTTTTGATCTAACTAAGGTTGTCATCGTTTATCAAGTCCTAAGATGGGGCTAGGGCTGGGGCTGGGACTTTTTTCTAGATTGAAGCGTCGTCTTTCTGCAATTCACACTGTGATTTCATGGAAAAAAACCGCAATTCACATTCTGGTAAAACATTCTAGCAGGACAAAGGAACAAGGGCGCATACAAGCAATGTTTAGATCTTCGGTCGCAAAGAGCTCATGGCCATTATTGCTCAATGCTCGTGTCAGCACAGCAAGAGAGAAAAAAGAGGGAAAGTTCCCCACAAGACACGACTTGAAGGGACTGGTTAAAAACGGTCCAGGGGACAAATGGAGCGAATCTCAACCACACCCTTGGAACACCTCGACGTTGAATTGGAGATCTTTATTCCCTCTACACCAATGCTTCTCTGCATCACGGGTGCACGGAAGTTTCGTGCCACTTGGTTGGGACACCCTTCTGCCACAATATAACTCGGAGCTTTTATTACTCAAAACATAGTTGAGGCAAAAACTGAGGATTAATTCTTAAATTCCCTAGCTTTATGCAATTGGGATGTGTCGTCGACCGTTCTACATGACACATTGATATAGACAACTCGCGAATCATCACGTAAATGATTTAAAGTGACAATTCATATGAAAGACTATGTTAGAATTTTTCACAAAAGGATTAAGATTATATAGTGGCCAAATTGAAAAAATTTACGATCGAATTAGTAGTAATCGTATCGTAAGTTTGGGACTAATGGTTAGAGTGATATGAATTGAACTCAAAAAATAAATGCATAGATTGCCAAGAAATAACACATTTTTTGTTTAGTTAGTGGGGCAAGAGATTGCATGCAATGTCCATACTATTCTCTGCCCTTGTTTAGTTAGTGAGCCATGGTTAACCTTCCAAAAGTCGTAGCCCTCCCAGCTATTCTTTGCCCTTGGCTCTATATAGCAACCTTACCCTCAATTATTTCCCACCTTGCCAAAGCCAGGCTCCCTTCCCCACTAAGTGACGCACATCACTCTTCACACCCGAAAGCACAAGCATGGCTCTCCACAGTGGCATGCTATGCTCGATCCTCCTCCTCTCTCTTGTAGCCCCATCAGCACTTGCTCAAGCTCCTTCATCCTCGCCATCAACCACCCCCGTGGCAATGCCACCCTCCTCAATCGCCTCCCCTCCCACCACCATGGCTCCACCTCCGACCACCAAGGCGCCGTCTCCAACCACCATGGCGCCACCTCCCACCACCCCCCCTGCCTCGTCGCCTGCGCCGATGATGTCTCCTCCAGCTTCCACCCCTACAATGAGCCCCGGCCCGGCCATGAGCCCGCCATCACCTGTGTCATCTCCGCCCATGATGGGACCTTCGATGCCACCCTCTCCTCCCTCACCTCCAACAATGAGCCCTGGTGGTGCAGTGGTGCCAGGGCCCGGGCCCTCCACTTCACCGGTAGCCTCCAATCCGAGCAGCATTGCTTTTGCTCATGGGAATAGCTTGGCCTTGATGGCTCTATCTGCAGCGGTTGCATTACTGCTCTAAATTATGATTGCACAGGGTCCATTTGTTTGAATTTGGTGTAGATTAAGATTTCGTTTCGCGTAATTCTTTTGTCCTTTGTTTGTCCTGTTCTTTTTTTAATATTTAGTCATGGTTTTTCTTCCTTCCCTTGTTTAACTCTCTGATTCTTGGGGTACCTACCTATCATATATAGGTGAAGATTTGTGAGGATTCTCGAGAGATGTTACAACACTTTGTAGCATTATGACATTGTAGCCGAATAAGATGGATGTTGTCTGGTTTGTGTTTCACTCCTCGTAAGACCCATCTTAGCATTTTCTTCTTTCTCCTGGACTAACAACTCCAAACTGACGTGTGTGTCATATATCAAAAGCTACTGTCCAAGTTCAACTTGCTCTTCTTTTAAAAAGCTACATTAACCTTCTAGGGTATAGTAAATGGGATTGATGTATGTCATGACTTGCATCTTATATTTTTGTCCATTTTCTCTGATACTCTTAAGTAATACAATTCTTCTTGGGTTACCTCCTGTTATCCATCGTGCAGGCCCCAAACTTTGTAGCTTGTAGCACTCCTAGTCATGCTCTGCATTTTTATGGCAGAAGTCCCTCGAATGACACTCTTTTATCAGTCAAAACATGTTTGAAGAATCAACCTGAGAAAACACTCAATTAGATTTTCCTAAACCTAGATGGCTTTTGGGAGGGTAAATGGAGAAGGAATGATGGAGAGAGACTCCGTGGTGGTGGGGAATGACCATAAAGTTAGGTGGCGCAAGCTGTCGTAGGTAGAATTATGAGGAAGAAAGTCAGGTTTTGAGTTCCTTTTGGCAATGGGAAGATGTGGAGGGTATATTATTGTTCTTTCTTTGGGATGTGAAGTGGGACCGTGGGAGAGATATTATGGAGGAGATGGGGCTTTTTTCAGTGTTCTAGTGGGCAAAAATGGTTGGCAATGGTGATGGTGGGGCTGAGCCATAGCTTTAAGACAGTGGAGGAATGATCGTCAGAAAGTGATGTTCACATGGCGTGTTAACCCCACAATCTTGTACTCGCCTTTGTCTCTGTGTTTGTGTTTTTGATTGAGAGAGAGAGAGGGAGGGAGGGAGGGAGGGAGGGAGCTGGGGCTTAGTGTACATTTTCTGAGTTGTTCACATATTTCACGAGACATTATCATGATTCCAGGTCGCCGGCAGTCGGCTTGTTCACTCTTCAATTGATGATTCTCCTCATTTGCATAAATATTACAAAGGATGAAATACTTATAATTGTCTCATTAGAGTGTTATAACCTACTAACACACAGTTATGAACTCGTATCGGATTTCGATAGCCTCATAAATAGAGATATCTGCGCGCTATAAACTAAAAAGAACCCAATCCGTGTATGTTGTCACCAAGTCAAATAGCAAGCACGGTGCAACGGTTTGAATCAGATCATTCCCGGGTTCTACTCCTTGTCCATGAATTTTCAGCCCTGTTATCGGGTTGAGATCCGATGAGCACGTCTGACTGTACTACATTGATCTCTAGGTTAGCTTAGAGAGGATAACATCGTGGAGCGAGTTGCAGATTGCGGTACTAATCCAGTGCAAAAGAGTAGGAAGTGTTCTTTAAAAAGTCTCGCATGCTGTTGGAGAAAATCAAGCCCAGTCGTAGGGCATCTCTTTTGCTCCGGAAGGCAAGGAAATCAGATTCTTAGGAGAAGATAAAGGGGTTAATGTTTCCACAGGAGAAAGCCAAAGTGTGAGCATTGGATTCCATCAAAAAGTACAATGAGTGAGGATCATGCCTTTTCCTTTTCTCCTTTGCATTCTTTCCCTAAAGAACATGATACTAAAGCGGTCTTTCCATAGCCTTTAACTAGAGTTCTTTAGCTCGGCATTTCACTGATGCAATCGCAGGCTACGTGCACTTAATGGACAAATCATTGTTTGAACTCGTTTCAAAGAACCAAGCAACTCATGCCCGAAGAAACGGAGAGAGCGATATTGAATCCAAATATGATAAGGTAGAAGCAACCCTTTCTTTGCGCTATGATTTGACTATATTGTACAGGTAACAAAACATCAATCGACATGAAGATCGGATAAGAAAAGCACTCACACCGACACAGAAAATGCCGAAAAACAGGAGGCCCTTTCTCATGCATACACATCATCTCCCTCAGGGCACCATTTGGCCATTGTTCAATGTTGTTTGCAGGATACAATTGCTCGATTGACTTCCATTTGTTGTCGTACAAGTCGGGCACTGAGTAGGCTTTTCGAGCTAGTGCGGCAACCATTGCAAAGCCACACAGCACGCATTGAAACCAAAACGCATGGCTGTGGCAGACCCAAGCAGATCTCCAGAATTTCATAGTGGTGCGTCCATAGAAAAATATTTTTGTCTATTTTACATTGCCTGAATGTGTTTCTGAGCAAAAGAACGTGTTTAAAAATTAATATTCCCGAAATTTAAAAAAAAAAAAGATCTGAAATACGTTTGTGACGACCCTATTTTCTGAGATTTATCTCATTTTTTTGAATCTTTTTCTTTTTTTGTTCTTTTCTTCTTCGTTGGCCATCGCTGAGGCCTGGCAATTTGGCTAGAAAAGGAAGAAAAAAGAGGGACGGGGGGGGGGGGGGGGAGAAGAAAGAAGAAATTTACTTATTTCTCTTGTTTTTCTCAAGAACAAAGTATTTACTTGTGTTTCAAATCTATTCTCTGACCACTATTTTATTCCGGAGAGAAAAAAAAATCCATTGATGTACACAAAAAGATTTATGTAGTTTTGCAGTTTCGAGAAACAAAAGATCAGACAAATACAGAAATAAGAATGTTACCAAATACACTCTAGCGCAACTCTTGAAATTTCAGACTTTTTTGAAGTGCAAGATTACAGCTGCCAGTGTGATCTGGTTAGTAACCCGAGGTTGGAGTGGCTAGACATCCCTATGTTGAATGCTCAAAGCCAACATCCTCCCAGACTCATTTGACAGGGTTCGGAAGAGTGGCAATTTCTCTTTGCATGAGTCCCAGATACTAAGTTTCATCCTTGCACTCCAACCAGAAGAAGATAACGCTAAGCACGTGTGCACTCAAGGAGCAACATAAGACGGCAAAGACGAGAACATTCCTCCTCAAACCAATGATTCTTTTCCTTTCTTAATAAGCAAGTCAGAAAGTAAACAACACACTTTTTCGCTGAATATAGAATGCTTATGCAAAATTAAAAATCTGTACTAGTTATTCCTCCAAGTTATTGCACACTTACTGCTCCCTATTAAAACAAAATTGTGAGGAAACTCAACAAACTCAGCACAAGGAAAAGAGGCAGCAGCTTCTCAGGTCAGGCATGATGTTCAATGCATTACTTTTGATAATTGCACAGGAATTTATTGTAATTCACTTTATTTTCTTCTTTGTTTCCTTCGACATTCAAAACAATCGTCACATGTAGAATTACTTCTACTAGAGTACGTGCCTTTTATCTTGCTCGGAGATACTTTTAAGTCTTCGACCAGTATCTGGCGGAGCTTTTCGTTCTCCTCCATGAGCTCCTCAATGACTTGCTGATGCTTTAACACCTAAATAAAAAGAGCAATTGAACTACATGAATGGGTCACCAATCAGCCAAACAGATCACATGTTAACTAGCACCCCATTGAAGATGAGCAGCTATGTGGTAAAGTTATCAATGCGAAATGTACTGACTGTGGAGGTTAAACATCTCTAAAGACAACTTTTTTAAGAAACCCGGTCTCTTAACCAAAGAGACGAAAGTTGTCAGGGATGACCAGGTTTCTTGAATGCAGTAAGCAAGTCAACCTTAAGATCTCTCAAGAAGGAGAGATGCAGACTCAGACAACCACATACACAAATGCACACGGTGCAAATATTGGTGAAGTTACCATTTGAAGCATGTTATTCTCTGACCGCAAGCGTCCTACCTACAAATATAAGATCAGATGAAAGAAGTCATATGCCACACTAAAGCATGAAAACTCTGGGTAAAGAAATTATCCCAGATAAAAGCAACAATAATAGCAAAAAGCTTTTGCCTACTTAGTGAGTCAGCTGCATCCATGCAAAAGATTGAGGAAAATGTATATCTCACTGTCACACAGCAGATACCTCAACCAGTATATAATGAGAACTAAGGGATGCTACGCTTCATATATTGCAGTTTAAGTGAAACAAGATTCTCAGCCTTGAAACCACTTGCGCCGAATTGTTCTTCCTATTTGAATAATGATAACAATTAACAGTCTCCTAGAAGGCATGCAGCAATTAAGTTAGTTATCACTGGAACAAACTTGTGCCCTTATCCTCAAATATGTTTTTGGTTGCTCAAGAACTACAGGATAATATCCTCAAAGGTTTCGAGGCTCCTAAACACAGTTCGACCTAATATTCCAGATCCAAAATATTATAGTGCAGATGCATAGGAAAACAAGTCTCTTCAGGATATTCTTCCATTCTAACAATTTTCTCTCTAAGAAACAAGAAAGCAAACAAGATTCCACTCCAAATATCGTTTGTTCCCAAGCGATCTTATCCTCTGAATTGCAATTCGACTGCCACGATGAAATGAACTTAACGGCAGTCCCACCCATATGAAGAAAACAAGCCTACCAGCAACCAAGAAAATTACTGCAGCAATAACAGTTAGCCATAGCAACAGTTCCCTTGCCCCTTATCAACTAAATCAACAGAAAAAAACAGGATATCGTGCCAACATATTACTTGACGACTTTGTTCTGACAAGCAAACTGATAAGAAAATAGCTGAACCAAAATTGGAAAAAAAAAAAGGGAAAAGAAAATAAGAATGAGTCATAATAAAAAGAAGGCAAAATAAAACTATCAAAATCTCTTAAAAATTAAAATTACCAGACAATTTTTGTCAAGCAATATGAATATTCTAAATCCACTACATACCACATCATTTATTCCGCTGTCCTCTTGCTTCAGAACAGGATTTTGCAAGAAGTTATTTATAACCTTCTCTGTCCTACTGGTAACGGATGGGTCTGAGTCCTCTGGAAAGCTCTTGGCTGAAAAACTTTCATGTGAAGAACCCAAGCCTGTAGTTCCCAGTCCTGGCAGTCCTGGCAACATGCTCCCAGGTAATTTGGGAGCAAGCTGCATAGTATTTCCTATTTCGTTTGCATTTGAGGGCATGCCTCCTTGAAGAGAAGCTGGAAAGGCTCCCTGCCCAATGGATAAATTGGGAGCCATCCCAAACTTTGTCATCCCCTTCATCATGAGTTGCTGCCCAATTCAGAGTTGGCATTCAGATGACTGACTGAAGTCAACATGACAAAAAAACACAGAACACATCAAGAAGATAATACATACTACTGCACTAGATTGTATCTGATTCATCACTCCAGGCTTCAATGCAAGTCCTGTTGAAGTAAGCACTCAACATTCAGTATTTGAATACGGAGGGTAGGGCAGGGCAGGGCAAAATGTGAGCTTACATAGTGTGTATGAGAGAGAGGGGAAACAATATTGAGGATTAGTTTCCAGAATAAAACTATAGAAGAAACAGAAGTATTTGGATCGTACAAGAAAACAAAACATCCATCGCTAGAGTATCAAAAGATTGCCAATATATTGGAAAAGCCATCTACTAAAGAAAAGCCCCAACTTATTTTAAAGTACACCTGCATTGCCAGGATTTGATAATTTTCATCTGTTAATGGTAAAAATGAAGCATCTGCAATCTCCATTAGCAGTGCCAACAATATTCTGGCTTAATATGAGAAAGCAACACACTCATACTTTCTCAAGCGGTCAGCTGATCAGTAAAATTCATGATGTATGATCCCATCATGAAATTTTTCTCGTGTTAACTCAGATATTGCAACATACTCTGGGAATGGCTACTCTTTCCTAATGCTTATAGACAGTAGGCTTCTTAGTCCTTTTTTCAAGGCAAATGGATCTCATAATGCAACCAAAGTGAACTCAAATTTCTACACATGTATGCATAGTATACATAGCAGCCAATTTTTCCTCTAGGGTCATGAACAATAACATACCAACTCCAAAGCCATGGCCAAAGCCTACTCCGCATCCAATACCAGCTTCAACATTTTTCACTCCAAGCTTCCTCAGCTGAAAATCAACCAAGGAGCAATCAAACATCGGCAAAGACTTCAAGTTACATCAACGAAGAAGTATAGCTACAATCCAACTCACCCCGTCATTGACGTGCCTTGTGACACCGGATAATGCATAAGTTGCTCCGCTGGTGGCACTCATAACTTGGTTCACCATTGGTATTGCACCTGGTAGACATCCGCAACATGTCACGGTCATGTAATCACGAAATTATTCAATAAATGCAATGCTTACTAGCCTCACAGCTTAGCAACTCAAAAACTCGAAAGCACACACACACACACACACAAAACTCTTTAAGCAGAAAAAGTACAGCGCTTCTTGGCACCATTGGACTTGAAAATTCCTCTGAAATCCATGATTCGCACTAATGCATGAAATAGATTACGGAGACCGAGAGAGGATGTACCCAGATTTATGGGGCGACCGACGCCGATACCAAGACCACAACCAATGCCGAAGCCAGTAAATACTTGACCCACTTTGAAAGTAAACGGATTCTGCATCCGTATACTTTGAAAGGGCTTCTTTTGATTGCTCAAAGCTACGCTATTGCCACTGCTACTTATACTTTCACCGTTGCCGACGTTCTTCTCCATTATTCAACAATCCACTCTCTGACTTTAACGTCTCTTCAGAAGCTAAAGAAGAATCTCTCTCAGCTAGCGCATATACCTTTCTTTCCTTGAACCCTCTCTCTTTCTGTTCTCTTCGAATCCCGCTCTGCTTCTTTCCGTGAGCTGAAGGAGTGGGTGCAAAAAGTTGTCTTCTTTCTCTGTGTTGAAGCAGCAACAAGATGCAGAATCGGCAATTAGAGGATGAATTTGGGGATAAACCGGCTTCAGGAAGGCGATGATGGAGCTGGGTCTTTCGGTGTTCCTGACGATGGTCTCTCACCTAAGAAGTCCGTTGTAACCAAACTTCAAAACGAGGACTCCGCAGTCGGGGGGCGGAGGAGGAGTCTGCTCGCAGACGCGGCGGAGACGATGGGGGTTGGGCCCTTCAGGTGGTTTGGGTTTGGTGAGTGAGTTTAGCCCAAGTAAGATCACCTCCATTTTGGTCCGATGAGCACCGTTTTACCAAACTCCTGGTGCGGCTAATCCAAGCCCATACTGCCTCGGGCCCTCAACTGGTTTGGGCCTATTTGGTAACATTTTTATTTGAGATAATGACACAAATAATCCATAAATTTTGACCAAATATACAATGTAATTCATGAACTTTCGATTTATTCAATATTGTCCATGAATTTTAGCCCAACATGCAATTTGGTCCACTTTTGGTACATATTCGAACTAGTACCTTGATTGTATGAAAATGTTCGATGGGGTCATTCTATTAATTTAAGTTCAAGAAATGCATTAAATATTGTTATATAGTTGAGGGACTAATTTGAACATGTACTAAAAATTCAATAATTGCATTGAAGATATTAAAATTTTATGGACTATATTGCACATTAAGTTAAAGTTCATGAATTACATTGAATAAATTGAAAATTTTAAGGACTATATCGCACATTTGGTCAAAATTCATGGATCATTCGTTTCATTTTATTCCTTTTATTTCTTAAAATTTATGCTCTTTTATTCTCTAGAACAAAAAAATAATGGAAATATATTATGCACATCAATTAATTTTTTATATTTTCTGAAATAGAACAATGGAAATATAACAATAAGTGAAAAAATCTACTTTTTGGTTACCAAGACAAAAAAAGAAATAGTGTCATTTTAGAGCAACAAGTTCAGGATTACCAAGAAATCCGCACCCAACCCAAAAGGCTTATGACCCAAACTAAAAACTGGAGTCAATCGGGTCGGGTAGGTCCAACTCTTTTTTTGTTTTTGTTTGGTAGGATAGGACTTTTGACATTTTTTAGATGATATTTGCACTTTCTTCTATCCTCACAAATGAGCATGACATAATTGTTTCATCTTTTAAACTCAACAAATAAAGGAGTTAATGTAGACATAACGCAAGCTACTTCCAATGAAATTTGCTCACAAGTTGAAAAAAACATTTTCGACTAAGGTTTAGGTATGAAATTCGCCTGACTTTGCACTTTGCTAGAAATTGCAATTTTAGCTATATCGACTTTTTGTTCTAGCTTCTTTAAAGCCACCTAACAAGTAGTTTTCACAGTGAATAACTATACATATTCCATGGTCATGTTGTTTTGTCCATATCCTAGGTCGAATGAATATGGACTTTAGAAATTAGCTTTCTTTCCATCTCCATCAGATTGTGCTCAAGGCTTTTCAGTTTTCTTTCCTTTGTCTCCCAATCAATTAATTGAGCTCCTTTTAATCTCTATCCATCTCCTCATCAAGTTAAGAATGAAGTTGTAAACCATCAAGTTAGGAATGAAGTTGTAAGTTCTAGACATCATGTACCCACCTTTCATAATGAAATTGGGACGGTGATGTTGAAATGATTAAAAAATATCGGAGAAAGTAAATTTCAACAAATAAATCGGGCTATTAAAGACATATGTTAGAGTTTATTTACTAATTGGAACCGGTTAATACTATTACCATTTGTCTTGTGCTCATAGCAATGAAATAAGCCTATGCTTCATTAAATTTCGATATCATTTGCTTGAATGTTTGATGATTTTGAGCAAATAATTGCACCAATTTTAGGATCGCCTCCATCCTCAGCTGTTTCTTCCTTCCATTCCACCAAGTAACATTCGCTTTTCTTCTTGCAACTAAACATTGTCGAAAGGTCCATGCACCTTTTTAGTGCAATGCCCAAAGATTTATTGTCAACGTACTCATATTTTAAGTTATAAATCAGTTGAACTATTTGCTGTAATTTTCAGCAATCCATCATGACTGACTATTATGTTGGATTTTTTAAATTCATCTTAAAATATCTTGATCGGTTAAGTCCTTACAAAAGTTGGGTTTTATCTAAACATGAATATTTAAATCTCCATCTCATTTTTATAATTAATTAAAAAAATTGGGAATATAAATTTTTTTGGCTCGTACCAATCAAATTTCTTTTCCATAATTAAAATTTTATACAGTTGTCAAATGCGTTCTTCTATTCAAAAACTCGTCTAGGGAATAGAAATATAAAAAATTATTCCTAAACAGAAATTATTCTAAAAAATAAAAATGTTACAAAACGCACTTTTAATCAAATTTTTATGGACGAACTACTGATATTCTTTAGTTCGTATTCAACAGTGCATGTGTAGCATTACTGACTCGACGATATTAAAAGGTATTAGGATTAGCCGATACAAAACAAAACTTGGTCGTTTTCTCATGGTTTTATGAGCTCGATCAGGCTAAACAAGCAGGAACCAATTCCATAGCTTTGAGAAATATATGCGCACGCATTTCTGCAGACAGCAGCACCCTTTGTGTTGATCATGCAGTACAGGAGTCTTCGCAGAGAGGAAGCAGATCTCATCATGAAAATCGTGAACCTAGGTTGGCGCTAGTTGTAATTCCAATGGGTACAAGGCAAGTTAAATAGCAGCTGTGATCCATAGTATTTGTTTTCCGACAAGCTCAAGAGCCTCAGTTAATCATTATACTGGCCAACACAGCGCAAGAAGCTACGTCTTCTCATTGGCCTTCTATTCACCGCAACATGCGAACTAACTTCATGGTGCGTCGTGAAGTAATTGGTCG